>JAPDVU010000028.1:0-480334 GCA_026230045.1 Corynorhinus townsendii | reverse complement strand
GGGAAACATGACTTCATTTTCGTGGAGCTCATATAACACTACCAAAGTATTCAGAACTCCTAGGAATCCAGTTGAGAGTTCACATAGAGTTTACAGTAGTGATGATTTACCTTAACATTCCGGTATATTTGGCAAAACGCTCTATAAATTCTGGGAATTCTCAATGAATGAGCTGGAATCAAGGGACTAATGGAATCAAACACTGAGACTTCACACAGGAAGACTAGGGTGATATTTAGAACGGTGTCCAAAACGGAAGGAATACAATTTCATAGAGTTTTAGTACGTGAATGACATTCTTTACTGTCTCGAAAACTGTATTCAAACAGCAGAGAAGTGAGTGCGGTTATCGCTAGTTTTGTAATTAAGTATAAATGAGTTGGCGTTTAGGAAGAAAGTTGGGGAAACATGACTTCAATTTCGTGGAGCTGATGTAACACTAAAAAAGTGTCCAAAACTCCCAGAAATGAAATGGAGAGTTAAGCTGGTGTCCACAGAAGTAATAATTTACACTTCATTTCTGGTATATTTCACAAATCTCTAAAAAATTGGAATTCTCAGTGAACGAGCTTGAATCACTGGACAAATTGATTCAAACACTGAGACTTCAACAGGAAGACTAGGGACATATGCAGGAAGGTGCCTGAAACATGTTCATAGAGGCTTAATATCTCAAGGACACTTTCGTCATTGGGAATTCTTGTGCAAAAGTATTGAACGGAGATGAACACTGGCTACATTTATAATTCAGTCTAAGTGAGTTGGCGTATTGAAGAAGGTTGGTCAAACACTTAAACTTTCTTTTTCATAGAGCTCACAATCCTATACGAAAATGTGAAAACTGAGATCTCACATAAGAGACAAGGGAAATGACTAGAAATGTGTCTGAAACACTTGGAAAACTCTTGTAGAAACTGAATATCTCCACTGCTGTGTTGACATACCAACTATTTGTACTGAAACAGCTGCGAAAGTTAGGATAGTGCACAAAATAGGAAAAAATCAAGTTTATACAGGTGGTATATATTCGCAGTCAATGAGCTGGAATCACTGGACAAAGTGAAATAAACGCTGCGAATTCACAAAGCAAAACTAGGGAAATATTGAGGAGGTCGCCTGGAACAGTAGGATCAGACGTTGATGGAGACTTAATATGTGAAGGACACTCTTTAGACACTAGGAAATTGTACTGAAAGAGCAGAGAAGTGAGTGCCGTAATCTCTACTTTTGTAATGCTGTATAAATGAGTTCGGGTTTTAGGAAGAAAGTTGGGGAAACATGACTTCATTTTCGTGGAGCTCATATAACACTACCAAAGTATTCAGAACTCCTAGGAATCCAGTTGAGAGTTCACATAGAGTTTACAGTAGTCATGATTTACCTTAACATTCCGGTATATTTGGCAAAACGCTCTATAAATTCTGGGAATTCTCAATGAATGAGCTGGAATCAAGGGACAACTTGAATCAAACACTGAGACTTCACAAAGGAAGACTAGGGTCATATTTAGGACGGTGTCTAAAACGGAAGGAATACAATTTCATAGAGTTTTAGTACGTGAATGACATTCTTTACTGTCTCGAAAACTGTATTCAAAGAGCAGAGAAGTGAGTGCGGTTATTGCTAGTTTTGTAATTAAGTATAAATGAGTTGGCTTTTAGGAAGAAAGTTGGGGAAACATGACTTCATTTTCGTGGAGCTCATATAACACTACCAAAGTATTCAGAACTCCTAGGAATCCAATTGACAGTTCACATAGAGTTTACAGTAGTGATGATTTACCTTAACATTCCGGTATATTTGGCAAAAACGCTCTATAAATTCTGGGAATTCTCAATGAATGAGCTGGAATCAAGGGACTAATGGAATCAAACACTGAGACTTCACACAGGAAGACTAGGGTGATATTTAGAACGGTGTCCAAAACGGAAGGAATACAATTTCATAGAGTTTTAGTACGTGAATGACATTCTTTACTGTCTCGAAAACTGTATTCAAACAGCAGAGAAGTGAGTGCGGTTATCGCTAGTTTTGTAATTAAGTATAAATGAGTTGGCGTTTAGGAAGAAAGTTGGGGAAACATGACTTCAATTTCGTGGAGCTGATATAACACTAGAAAAGTGTTCAAAACTCCTAGAAATCCACTGGAGAGTTAAGCTGGTGTTCACAGAAGTAATAATTTATACTTCATTTCTGGTATATTTCGCAAATCTCTAAAAAAATTGGAATTCTCAGTGAACCAGCTTGAATCACTGGACAAATTGATTCAAACACTGAGACTTCAACAGGAAGACTAGGGACATATGCAGGAAGGTGCCTGAAACATGTTCATAGAGGCTTAATATCTCAAGGACACTTTCGTCATTGGGAATTCTTGTGCAAGAGTATTGAACGGAGATGAACACTGGCTACATTTATAATTCAGTCTAAGTGAGTTGGCGTATTTGAAGAAGGTTGGTCAAACACTTAAACTTTCTTTTTCATAGAGCTCACAATCCTATATGAAAATGTGAAAACTGAGATCTCACATAAGAGACAAGGGAAATGACTAGAAATGTGTCTGAAACACTTGGAAAACTCTTGTAGAACCTGAATATCTCCACTGCTGTGTTGACGTACCAACTATTTGTACTGAAACAGCTGCGAAAGTTAGGATAGTGCACAAAATAGGAAAAAAAATCAAGTTTATACAGGTGGTATATATTCGCAGTCAATGAGCTGGAATCACTGGACAAAGTGAAATAAACGCTGCGAATTCACAAAGCAAAACTAGGGAAATATTGAGGAAGTTGCCTGGAACAGTAGGATCAGACGTTGATGGAGACTTACTATGTGAAGGACACTCTTTAGACACTAGGAAATTGTATTGAAAGAGCAGAGAAGTGAGTGCCTTATTCTCTACTTTTGTAATGCTGTATAAATGAGTTCGGGTTTTAGGAAGAAAGTTGGGGAAACATGACTTCATTTTCGTGGAGCTCATATAACACTACCAACATATTCAGAACTCCTAGGAATCCAATTGAGAGTTCAGATAGAGTTTACAGTAGTGATAATTTACCTCAACATTCCGGTGTATTTGGCAAAAACGCTCTATAAATTCTTGGAATTCTCAATGAATGAGCTGGAATCAAGGGACAAATTGAATCAAACACTGAGACTTCACAAAGGAAGACTAGGGTCATATTTAGGACGGTGTCCAAAACGGAAGGAATACAATTTCATAGAGTTTTAGTACGTGAATGACATTCTTTACTGTCTCGAAAACTGTATTCAAACGGCAGAGAAGTGAGTGCGGTTATCGCTAGTTTTGTAATTAAGTATAAATGAGTTGGCGTTTAGGAAGAAAGTTGGGGAAACATGACTTCAATTTCGTGGAGCTGATGTAACACTAAAAAAGTGTCCAAAACTCCAGAAATGAAATGGAGAGTTAAGCTGGTGTCCACAGAAGTAATAATTTACACTTCATTTCTGGTATATTTCGCAAATCTCTAAAAAAATTGGAATTCTCAGTGAACGAGCTTGAATCACTGGACAAATTGATTCAAACACTGAGACTTCAACAGGAAGACTAGGGACATATGCAGGAAGGTGCCTGAAACATGTTCATAGAGGCTTAATATCTCAAGGACACTTTCGTCATTGGGGAATTCTTGTGCAAAAGTATTGAACGGAGATGAACACTGGCTACATTTATAATTCAGTCTAAGTGAGTTGGCGTATTTGAAGAAGGTTGGTCAAACACTTAAACTTTCTTTTTCATAGAGCTCACAATCCTATACGAAAATGTGAAAACTGAGATCTCACATAAGAGACAAGGGAAATGACTAGAAATGTGTCTGAAACACTTGGAAAACTCTTGTAGAACCTGAATATCTCCACTGCTGTGTTGACGTACCAACTATTTGTACTGAAACAGCTGCGAAAGTTAGGATAGTGCACAAAATAGGAAAAAAATCAAGTTTATACAGGTGGTATATATTCGCAGTCAATGAGCTGGAATCACTGGACAAAGTGAAATAAACGCTGCGAATTCACAAAGCAAAACTAGGGAAATATTGAGGAAGTTGCCTGGAACAGTAGGATCAGACGTTGATGGAGACTTACTATGTGAAGGACACTCTTTAGACACTAGGAAATTGTATTGAAAGAGCAGAGAAGTGAGTGCCTTATTCTCCACTTTTGTAATGCTGTATAAATGAGTTCGGGTTTTAGGAAGAAAGTTGGGGAAACATGACTTCATTTTCGTGGAGCTCATATAACACTACCAACATATTCAGAACTCCTAGGAATCCAATTGAGAGTTCAGATAGAGTTTACAGTAGTGATAATTTACCTCAACATTCCGGTGTATTTGGCAAAACGCTCTATAAATTCTTGGAATTCTCAATGAATGAGCTGGAATCAAGGGACAAATTGAATCAAACACTGAGACTTCACAAAGGAAGACTAGGGTCATATTTAGGACGGTGTCCAAAACGGAAGGAATACAATTTCATAGAGTTTTAGCTACGTGAATGACATTCTTTACTGTCTCGAAACTGTATTCAAACGGCAGAGAAGTGAGTGCGGTTATCGCTAGTTTTGTAATTAAGTATAAATGAGTTGGCGTTTAGGAAGAAAGTTGGGGAAACATGACTTCAATTTCGTGGAGCTGATGTAACACTAAAAAAGTGTCCAAAACTCCCAGAAATGAAATGGAGAGTTAAGCTGGTGTCCACAGAAGTAATAATTTACACTTCATTTCTGGTATATTTCGCAAATCTCTAAAAAAATTGGAATTCTCAGTGAACGAGCTTGAATCACTGGACAAATTGATTCAAACACTGAGACTTCAACAGGAAGACTAGGGACATATGCAGGAAGGTGCCTGAAACATGTTCATAGAGGCTTAATATCTCAAGGACACTTTCGTCATTGGGAATTCTTGTGCAAAAGTATTGAACGGAGATGAACACTGGCTACATTTATAATTCAGTCTAAGTGAGTTGGCGTATTTGAAGAAGGTTGGTCAAACACTTAAACTTTCTTTTTCATAGAGCTCACAATCCTATACGAAAATGTGAAAACTGAGATCTCACATAAGAGACAAGGGAAATGACTAGAAATGTGTCTGAAACACTTGGAAAACTCTTGTAGAAACTGAATATCTCCACTGCTGTGTTGACATACCAACTATTTGTACTGAAACAGCTGCGAAAGTTAGGATAGTGCACAAAATAGGAAAAAATCAAGTTTATACAGGTGGTATATATTCGCAGTCAATGAGCTGGAATCACTGGACAAAGTGAAATAAACGCTGCGAATTCACAAAGCAAAACTAGGGAAATATTGAGGAGGTCGCCTGGAACAGTAGGATCAGACGTTGATGGAGACTTAATATGTGAAGGACACTCTTTAGACACTAGGAAATTGTACTGAAAGAGCAGAGAAGTGAGTGCCGTAATCTCTACTTTTGTAATGCTGTATAAATGAGTTCGGTTTTAGGAAGAAAGTTGGGGAAACATGACTTCATTTTCGTGAGCTCATATAACACTACCAAAGTATCAGAACTCCTAGGAATCCAGTTGAGAGTTCACATAGAGTTTACAGTAGTCATGATTTACCTTAACATTCCGGTATATTTGGCAAAACGCTCTATAAATTCTGGGAATTCTCAATGAATGAGCTGGAATCAAGGACAACTTGAATCAAACACTGAGACTTCACAAAGGAAGACTAGGGTCATATTTAGGACGGTGTCTAAAACGGAAGGAATACAATTTCATAGAGTTTTAGTACGTGAATGACATTCTTTACTGTCTCGAAAACTGTATTCAAAGAGCAGAGAAGTGAGTGCGGTTATTGCTAGTTTTGTAATTAAGTATAAATGAGTTGGCTTTTAGGAAGAAAGTTGGGGAAACATGACTTCATTTTCGTGGAGCTCATATAACACTACCAAAGTATTCAGAACTCCTAGGAATCCAATTGACAGTTCACATAGAGTTTACAGTAGTGATGATTTACCTTAACATTCCGGTATATTTGGCAAAACGCTCTATAAATTCTGGGAATTCTCAATGAATGAGCTGGAATCAAGGGACTAATGGAATCAAACACTGAGACTTCACACAGGAAGACTAGGGTGATATTTAGAACGGTGTCCAAAACGGAAGGAATACAATTTCATAGAGTTTTAGTACGTGAATGACATTCTTTACTGTCTCGAAAACTGTATTCAAACAGCAGAGAAGTGAGTGCGGTTATCGCTAGTTTTGTAATTAAGTATAAATGAGTTGGCGTTTAGGAAGAAAGTTGGGGAAACATGACTTCAATTTCGTGGAGCTGATATAACACTAGAAAAGTGTTCAAAACTCCTAGAAATCCACTGGAGAGTTAAGCTGGTGTTCACAGAAGTAATAATTTATACTTCATTTCTGGTATATTTCGCAAATCTCTAAAAAAATTGGAATTCTCAGTGAACCAGCTTGAATCACTGGACAAATTGATTCAAACACTGAGACTTCAACAGGAAGACTAGGGACATATGCAGGAAGGTGCCTGAAACATGTTCATAGAGGCTTAATATCTCAAGGACACTTTCGTCATTGGAATTCTTGTGCAAGAGTATTGAACGGAGATGAACACTGGCTACATTTATAATTCAGTCTAAGTGAGTTGGCGTATTTGAAGAAGGTTGGTCAAACACTTAAACTTTCTTTTTCATAGAGCTCACAATCCTATATGAAAATGTGAAAACTGAGATCTCACATAAGAGACAAGGGAAATGACTAGAAATGTGTCTGAAACACTTGGAAAACTCTTGTAGAACCTGAATATCTCCACTGCTGTGTTGACGTACCAACTATTTGTACTGAAACAGCTGCGAAAGTTAGGATAGTGCACAAAATAGGAAAAAAATCAAGTTTATACAGGTGGTATATATTCGCAGTCAATGAGCTGGAATCACTGGACAAAGTGAAATAAACGCTGCGAATTCACAAAGCAAAACTAGGGAAATATTGAGGAAGTTGCCTGGAACAGTAGGATCAGACGTTGATGGAGACTTACTATGTGAAGGACACTCTTTAGACACTAGGAAATTGTATTGAAAGAGCAGAGAAGTGAGTGCCTTATTCTCTACTTTTGTAATGCTGTATAAATGAGTTCGGGTTTTAGGAAGAAAGTTGGGGAAACATGACTTCATTTTCGTGGAGCTCATATAACACTACCAACATATTCAGAACTCCTAGGAATCCAATTGAGAGTTCAGATAGAGTTTACAGTAGTGATAATTTACCTCAACATTCCGGTGTATTTGGCAAAACGCTCTATAAATTCTTGGAATTCTCAATGAATGAGCTGGAATCAAGGGACAAATTGAATCAAACACTGAGACTTCACAAAGGAAGACTAGGGTCATATTTAGGACGGTGTCCAAAACGGAAGGAATACAATTTCATAGAGTTTTAGTACGTGAATGACATTCTTTACTGTCTCGAAAACTGTATTCAAACGGCAGAGAAGTGAGTGCGGTTATCGCTAGTTTTGTAATTAAGTATAAATGAGTTGGCGTTTAGGAAGAAAGTTGGGGAAACATGACTTCAATTTCGTGGAGCTGATGTAACACTAAAAAAGTGTCCAAAACTCCCAGAAATGAAATGGAGAGTTAAGCTGGTGTCCACAGAAGTAATAATTTACACTTCATTTCTGGTATATTTCGCAAATCTCTAAAAAAATTGGAATTCTCAGTGAACGAGCTTGAATCACTGGACAAATTGATTCAAACACTGAGACTTCAACAGGAAGACTAGGGACATATGCAGGAAGGTGCCTGAAACATGTTCATAGAGGCTTAATATCTCAAGGACACTTTCGTCATTGGGAATTCTTGTGCAAAAGTATTGAACGGAGATGAACACTGGCTACATTTATAATTCAGTCTAAGTGAGTTGGCGTATTTGAAGAAGGTTGGTCAAACACTTAAACTTTCTTTTTCATAGAGCTCACAATCCTATACGAAATGTGAAAACTGAGATCTCACATAAGAGACAAGGGAAATGACTAGAAATGTGTCTGAAACACTTGGAAAACTCTTGTAGAAACTGAATATCTCCACTGCTGTGTTGACATACCAACTATTTGTACTGAAACAGCTGCGAAAGTTAGGATAGTGCACAAAATAGGAAAAAATCAAGTTTATACAGGTGGTATATATTCGCAGTCAATGAGCTGGAATCACTGGACAAAGTGAAATAAACGCTGCGAATTCACAAAGCAAAACTAGGGAAATATTGAGGAGGTCGCCTGGAACAGTAGGATCAGACGTTGATGGAGACTTAATATGTGAAGGACACTCTTTAGACACTAGGAAATTGTACTGAAAGAGCAGAGAAGTGAGTGCCGTAATCTCTACTTTTGTAATGCTGTATAAATGAGTTCGGGTTTTAGGAAGAAAGTTGGGGAAACATGACTTCATTTTCGTGGAGCTCATATAACACTACCAAAGTATTCAGAACTCCTAGGAATCCAGTTGAGAGTTCACATAGAGTTTACAGTAGTCATGATTTACCTTAACATTCCGGTATATTTGGCAAAACGCTCTATAAATTCTGGGAATTCTCAATGAATGAGCTGGAATCAAGGGACAACTTGAATCAAACACTGAGACTTCACAAAGGAAGACTAGGGTCATATTTAGGACGGTGTCTAAAACGGAAGGAATACAATTTCATAGAGTTTTAGTACGTGAATGACATTCTTTACTGTCTCGAAAACTGTATTCAAAGAGCAGAGAAGTGAGTGCGGTTATTGCTAGTTTTGTAATTAAGTATAAATGAGTTGGCTTTTAGGAAGAAAGTTGGGGAAACATGACTTCATTTTCGTGGAGCTCATATAACACTACCAAAGTATTCAGAACTCCTAGGAATCCAATTGACAGTTCACATAGAGTTTACAGTAGTGATGATTTACCTTAACATTCCGGTATATTTGGCAAAACGCTCTATAAATTCTGGGAATTCTCAATGAATGAGCTGGAATCAAGGGACTAATGGAATCAAACACTGAGACTTCACACAGGAAGACTAGGGTGAAATTTAGAACGGTGTCCAAAACGGAAGGAATACAATTTCATAGAGTTTTAGTACGTGAATGACATTCTTTACTGTCTCGAAAACTGTATTCAAACAGCAGAGAAGTGAGTGCGGTTATCGCTAGTTTTGTAATTAAGTATAAATGAGTTGGCGTTTAGGAAGAAAGTTGGGGAAACATGACTTCAATTTCGTGGAGCTGATGTAACACTAAAAAAGTGTCCAAAACTCCCAGAAATGAAATGGAGAGTTAAGCTGGTGTCCACAGAAGTAATAATTTACACTTCATTTCTGGTATATTTCGCAAATCTCTAAAAAAATTGGAATTCTCAGTGAACGAGCTTGAATCACTGGACAAATTGATTCAAACACTGAGACTTCAACAGGAAGACTAGGGACATATGCAGGAAGGTGCCTGAAACATGTTCATAGAGGCTTAATATCTCAAGGGACACTTTCGTCATTGGGAATTCTTGTGCAAAAGTATTGAACGGAGATGAACACTGGCTACATTTATAATTCAGTCTAAGTGAGTTGGCGTATTTGAAGAAGGTTGGTCAAACACTTAAACTTTCTTTTTCATAGAGCTCACAATCCTATACGAAAATGTGAAAACTGAGATCTCACATAAGAGACAAGGGAAATGACTAGAAATGTGTCTGAAACACTTGGAAAACTCTTGTAGAACCTGAATATCTCCACTGCTGTGTTGACGTACCAACTATTTGTACTGAAACAGCTGCGAAAGTTAGGATAGTGCACAAAATAGGAAAAAAATCAAGTTTATACAGGTGGTATATATTCGCAGTCAATGAGCTGGAATCACTGGACAAAGTGAAATAAACGCTGCGAATTCACAAAGCAAAACTAGGGAAATATTGAGGAAGTTGCCTGGAACAGTAGGATCAGACGTTGATGGAGACTTACTATGTGAAGGACACTCTTTAGACACTAGGAAATTGTATTGAAAGAGCAGAGAAGTGAGTGCCTTATTCTCTACTTTTGTAATGCTGTATAAATGAGTTCGGGTTTTAGGAAGAAAGTTGGGGAAACATGACTTCATTTTCGTGAGCTCATATAACACTACCAACATATTCAGAACTCTAGGAATCCAATTGAGAGTTCAGATAGAGTTTACAGTAGTGATAATTTACCTCAACATTCCGGTGTATTTGGCAAAACGCTCTATAAATTCTTGGAATTCTCAATGAATGAGCTGGAATCAAGGGACAAATTGAATCAAACACTGAGACTTCACAAAGGAAGACTAGGGTCATATTTAGGACGGTGTCCAAAACGGAAGGAATACAATTTCATAGAGTTTTAGTACGTGAATGACATTCTTTACTGTCTCGAAAACTGTATTCAAACGGCAGAGAAGTGAGTGCGGTTATCGCTAGTTTTGTAATTAAGTATAAATGAGTTGGCGTTTAGGAAGAAAGTTGGGGAAACATGACTTCAATTTCGTGGAGCTGATGTAACACTAAAAAAGTGTCAAAACTCCCAGAAATGAAATGGAGAGTTAAGCTGGTGTCCACAGAAGTAATAATTTACACTTCATTTCTGGTATATTTCGCAAATCTCTAAAAAAATTGGAATTCTCAGTGAACGAGCTTGAATCACTGGACAAATTGATTCAAACACTGAGACTTCAACAGGAAGACTAGGGACATATGCAGGAAGGTGCCTGAAACATGTTCATAGAGGCTTAATATCTCAAGGACACTTTCGTCATTGGAATTCTTGTGCAAAAGTATTGAACGGAGATGAACACTGGCTACATTTATAATTCAGTCTAAGTGAGTTGGCGTATTTGAAGAAGGTTGGTCAAACACTTAAACTTTCTTTTTCATAGAGCTCACAATCTATACGAAAATGTGAAAACTGAGATCTCACATAAGAGACAAGGGAAATGACTAGAAATGTGTCTGAAACACTTGGAAAACTCTTGTAGAAACTGAATATCTCCACTGCTGTGTTGACATACCAACTATTTGTACTGAAACAGCTGCGAAAGTTAGGATAGTGCACAAAATAGGAAAAAATCAAGTTTATACAGGTGGTATATATTCGCAGTCAATGAGCTGGAATCACTGGACAAAGTGAAATAAACGCTGCGAATTCACAAAGCAAAACTAGGGAAATATTGAGGAGGTCGCCTGGAACAGTAGGATCAGACGTTGATGGAGACTTAATATGTGAAGGACACTCTTTAGACACTAGGAAATTGTACTGAAAGAGCAGAGAAGTGAGTGCCGTAATCTCTACTTTTGTAATGCTGTATAAATGAGTTCGGGTTTTAGGAAGAAAGTTGGGGAAACATGACTTCATTTTCATGGAGCTCATATAACACTACCAAAGTATTCAGAACTCCTAGGAATCCAGTTGAGAGTTCACATAGAGTTTACAGTAGTCATGATTTACCTTAACATTCCGGTATATTTGCAAAACGCTCTATAAATTCTGGGAATTCTCAATGAATGAGCTGGAATCAAGGGACAACTTGAATCAAACACTGAGACTTCACAAAGGAAGACTAGGGTCATATTTAGGACGGTGTCTAAAACGGAAGGAATACAATTTCATAGAGTTTTAGTACGTGAATGACATTCTTTACTGTCTCGAAAACTGTATTCAAAGAGCAGAGAAGTGAGTGCGGTTATTGCTAGTTTTGTAATTAAGTATAAATGAGTTGGCTTTTAGGAAGAAAGTTGGGGAAACATGACTTCATTTTCGTGGAGCTCATATAACACTACCAAAGTATTCAGAACTCCTAGGAATCCAATTGACAGTTCACATAGAGTTTACAGTAGTGATGATTTACCTTAACATTCCGGTATATTTGGCAAAACGCTCTATAAATTCTGGGAATTCTCAATGAATGAGCTGGAATCAAGGGACTAATGGAATCAAACACTGAGACTTCACACAGGAAGACTAGGGTGATATTTAGAACGGTGTCCAAAACGGAAGGAATACAATTTCATAGAGTTTTAGTACGTGAATGACATTCTTTACTGTCTCGAAAACTGTATTCAAACAGCAGAGAAGTGAGTGCGGTTATCGCTAGTTTTGTAATTAAGTATAAATGAGTTGGCGTTTAGGAAGAAAGTTGGGGAAACATGACTTCAATTTCGTGGAGCTGATATAACACTAGAAAAGTGTTCAAAACTCCTAGAAATCCACTGGAGAGTTAAGCTGGTGTTCACAGAAGTAATAATTTATACTTCATTTCTGGTATATTTCGCAAATCTCTAAAAAAATTGGAATTCTCAGTGAACCAGCTTGAATCACTGGACAAATTGATTCAAACACTGAGACTTCAACAGGAAGACTAGGGACATATGCAGGAAGGTGCCTGAAACATGTTCATAGAGGCTTAATATGTCAAGGACACTTTCGTCACTGGGAATTCTTGTGCAAGAGTATTGAACGGAGATGAACACTGGCTACATTTATAATTCAGTCTAAGTGAGTTGGCGTATTTGAAGAAGGTTGGTCAAACACTTAAACTTTCTTTTTCATAGAGCTCACAATCCTATATGAAAATGTGAAAACTGAGATCTCACATAAGAGACAAGGGAAATGACTAGAAATGTGTCTGAAACACTTGGAAAACTCTTGTAGAACCTGAATATCTCCACTGCTGTGTTGACGTACCAACTATTTGTACTGAAACAGCTGCGAAAGTTAGGATAGTGCACAAAATAGGAAAAAAATCAAGTTTATACAGGTGGTATATATTCGCAGTCAATGAGCTGGAATCACTGGACAAAGTGAAATAAACGCTGCGAATTCACAAAGCAAAACTAGGGAAATATTGAGGAAGTTGCCTGGAACAGTAGGATCAGACGTTGATGGAGACTTACTATGTGAAGGACACTCTTTAGACACTAGGAAATTGTATTGAAAGAGCAGAGAAGTGAGTGCCTTATTCTCTACTTTTGTAATGCTGTATAAATGAGTTCGGGTTTTAGGAAGAAAGTTGGGGAAACATGACTTCATTTTCGTGGAGCTCATATAACACTACCAACATATTCAGAACTCCTAGGAATCCAATTGAGAGTTCAGATAGAGTTTACAGTAGTGATAATTTACCTCAACATTCCGGTGTATTTGGCAAAACGCTCTATAAATTCTTGGAATTCTCAATGAATGAGCTGGAATCAAGGGACAAATTGAATCAAACACTGAGACTTCACAAAGGAAGACTAGGGTCATATTTAGGACGGTGTCCAAAACGGAAGGAATACAATTTCATAGAGTTTTAGTACGTGAATGACATTCTTTACTGTCTCGAAAACTGTATTCAAACGGCAGAGAAGTGAGTGCGGTTATCGCTAGTTTTGTAATTAAGTATAAATGAGTTGGCGTTTAGGAAGAAAGTTGGGGAAACATGACTTCAATTTCGTGGAGCTGATGTAACACTAAAAAGTGTCCAAAACTCCCAGAAATGAAATGGAGAGTTAAGCTGGTGTCCACAGAAGTAATAATTTACACTTCATTTCTGGTATATTTCGCAAATCTCTAAAAAAATTGGAATTCTCAGTGAACGAGCTTGAATCACTGGACAAATTGATTCAAACACTGAGACTTCAACAGGAAGACTAGGGACATATGCAGGAAGGTGCCTGAAACATGTTCATAGAGGCTTAATATCTCAAGGACACTTTCGTCATTGGGAATTCTTGTGCAAAAGTATTGAACGGAGATGAACACTGGCTACATTTATAATTCAGTCTAAGTGAGTTGGCGTATTTGAAGAAGGTTGGTCAAACACTTAAACTTTCTTTTTCATAGAGCTCACAATCCTATACGAAAATGTGAAAACTGAGATCTCACATAAGAGACAAGGGAAATGACTAGAAATGTGTCTGAAACACTTGGAAAACTCTTGTAGAAACTGAATATCTCCACTGCTGTGTTGACATACCAACTATTTGTACTGAAACAGCTGCGAAAGTTAGGATAGTGCACAAAATAGGAAAAAATCAAGTTTATACAGGTGGTATATATTCGCAGTCAATGAGCTGGAATCACTGGACAAAGTGAAATAAACGCTGCGAATTCACAAAGCAAAACTAGGGAAATATTGAGGAGGTCGCCTGGAACAGTAGGATCAGACGTTGATGGAGACTTAATATGTGAAGGACACTCTTTAGACACTAGGAAATTGTACTGAAAGAGCAGAGAAGTGAGTGCCGTAATCTCTACTTTTGTAATGCTGTATAAATGAGTTCGGGTTTTAGGAAGAAAGTTGGGGAAACATGACTTCATTTTCGTGGAGCTCATATAACACTACCAAAGTATTCAGAACTCCTAGGAATCCAGTTGAGAGTTCACATAGAGTTTACAGTAGTCATGATTTACCTTAACATTCCGGTATATTTGGCAAAACGCTCTATAAATTCTGGGAATTCTCAATGAATGAGCTGGAATCAAGGGACAACTTGAATCAAACACTGAGACTTCACAAAGGAAGACTAGGGTCATATTTAGGACGGTGTCTAAAACGGAAGGAATACAATTTCATAGAGTTTTAGTACGTGAATGACATTCTTTACTGTCTCGAAAACTGTATTCAAAGAGCAGAGAAGTGAGTGCGGTTATTGCTAGTTTTGTAATTAAGTATAAATGAGTTGGCTTTTAGGAAGAAAGTTGGGGAAACATGACTTCATTTTCGTGGAGCTCATATAACACTACCAAAGTATTCAGAACTCCTAGGAATCCAGTTGAGAGTTCACATAGAGTTTACAGTAGTGATGATTTACCTTAACATTCCGGTATATTTGGCAAAACGCTCTATAAATTCTGGGAATTCTCAATGAATGAGCTGGAATCAAGGGACTAATGGAATCAAACACTGAGACTTCACACAGGAAGACTAGGGTGATATTTAGAACGGTGTCCAAAACGGAAGGAATACAATTTCATAGAGTTTTAGTACGTGAATGACATTCTTTACTGTCTCGAAAACTGTATTCAAACAGCAGAGAAGTGAGTGCGGTTATCGCTAGTTTTGTAATTAAGTATAAATGA
This sequence comes from Corynorhinus townsendii, assembly GCA_026230045.1. Lineage (NCBI taxonomy): Eukaryota > Metazoa > Chordata > Mammalia > Chiroptera > Vespertilionidae > Corynorhinus > Corynorhinus townsendii. The sequence goes on along the minus strand of JAPDVU010000028.1, from coordinate 465,227 downwards.
GTTGGCGTTTAGGAAGAAAGTTGGGGAAACATGACTTCAATTTCGTGGAGCTGATATAACACTAGAAAAGTGTTCAAAACTCCTAGAAATCCACTGGAGAGTTAAGCTGGTGTTCACAGAAGTAATAATTTATACTTCATTTCTGGTATATTTCGCAAATCTCTAAAAAAATTGGAATTCTCAGTGAACCAGCTTGAATCACTGGACAAATTGATTCAAACACTGAGACTTCAACAGGAAGACTAGGGACATATGCAGGAAGGTGCCTGAAACATGTTCATAGAGGCTTAATATCTCAAGGACACTTTCGTCATTGGGAATTCTTGTGCAAGAGTATTGAACGGAGATGAACACTGGCTACATTTATAATTCAGTCTAAGTGAGTTGGCGTATTTGAAGAAGGTTGGTCAAACACTTAAACTTTCTTTTTCATAGAGCTCACAATCCTATATGAAAATGTGAAAACTGAGATCTCACATAAGAGACAAGGGAAATGACTAGAAATGTGTCTGAAACACTTGGAAAACTCTTGTAGAACCTGAATATCTCCACTGCTGTGTTGACGTTCCAACTATTTGTACTGAAACAGCTGCGAAAGTTAGGATAGTGCACAAAATAGGAAAAAAATCAAGTTTATACAGGTGGTATATATTCGCAGTCAATGAGCTGGAATCACTGGACAAAGTGAAATAAACGCTGCGAATTCACAAAGCAAAACTAGGGAAATATTGAGGAAGTTGCCTGGAACAGTAGGATCAGACGTTGATGGAGACTTACTATGTGAAGGACACTCTTTAGACACTAGGAAATTGTATTGAAAGAGCAGAGAAGTGAGTGCCTTATTCTCTACTTTTGTAATGCTGTATAAATGAGTTCGGGTTTTAGGAAGAAAGTTGGGGAAACATGACTTCATTTTCGTGGAGCTCATATAACACTACCAACATATTCAGAACTCCTAGGAATCCAATTGAGAGTTCAGATAGAGTTTACAGTAGTGATAATTTACCTCAACATTCCGGTGTATTTGGCAAAACGCTCTATAAATTCTTGGAATTCTCAATGAATGAGCTGGAATCAAGGGACAAATTGAATCAAACACTGAGACTTCACAAAGGAAGACTAGGGTCATATTTAGGACGGTGTCCAAAACGGAAGGAATACAATTTCATAGAGTTTTAGTACGTGAATGACATTCTTTACTGTCTCGAAAACTGTATTCAAACGGCAGAGAAGTGAGTGCGGTTATCGCTAGTTTTGTAATTAAGTATAAATGAGTTGGCGTTTAGGAAGAAAGTTGGGGAAACATGACTTCAATTTCGTGGAGCTGATATAACACTAGAAAAGTGTTCAAAACTCCTAGAAATCCACTGGAGAGTTAAGCTGGTGTTCACAGAAGTAATAATTTATACTTCATTTCTGGTATATTTCGCAAATCTCTAAAAAAATTGGAATTCTCAGTGAACCAGCTTGAATCACTGGACAAATTGATTCAAACACTGAGACTTCAACAGGAACACTAGGGACATATGCAGGAAGGTGCCTGAGACATGTTCATAGAGGCTGAATATATCAAGGACACTTTCGTCATTGGGAATTCTTGAGCAAAAGTATTGAACGGAGATGAACACTGGCTACATTTATAATTCAGTCTAAGTGAGTTGGCGTATTTGAAGAAGGTTGGTCAAACACTTAAACTTTCTTTTTCATAGAGCTCACAATCCTATATGAAAATGTGAAAACTGAGATCTCACATAAGAGACAAGGGAAATGACTAGAAATGTGTCTGAAACACTTGGAAAACTCTTGTAGAACCTGAATATCTCCACTGCTGTGTTGACGTACCAACTATTTGTACTGAAACAGCTGCAAAAGTTAGGATAGTGCACAAAATAGGAAAAAAATCAAGTTTATACAGGTGGTATATATTCGCAGTCAATGAGCTGGAATCACTGGACAAAGTGAAATAAACGCTGCGAATTCACAAAGCAAAACTAGGGAAATATTGAGGAAGTTGCCTGGAACAGTAGGATCAGACGTTGATGGAGACTTACTATGTGAAGGACACTCTTTAGACACTAGGAAATTGTATTGAAAGAGCAGAGAAGTGAGTGCCTTATTCTCTACTTTTGTAATGCTGTATAAATGAGTTCGGGTTTTAGGAAGAAAGTTGGGGAAACATGACTTCATTTTCGTGGAGCTCATATAACACTACCAACATATTCAGAACTCCTAGGAATCCAATTGAGAGTTCAGATAGAGTTTACAGTAGTGATAATTTACCTCAACATTCCGGTGTATTTGGCAAAACGCTCTATAAATTCTTGGAATTCTCAATGAATGAGCTGGAATCAAGGGACAAATTGAATCAAACACTGAGACTTCACAAAGGAAGACTAGGGTCATATTTAGGACGGTGTCCAAAACGGAAGGAATACAATTTCATAGAGTTTTAGTACGTGAATGACATTCTTTACTGTCTCGAAAACTGTATTCAAACAGCAGAGAAGTGAGTGCGGTTATCTCTAGTTTTGTAATTAAGTATAAATGAGTTGGCGTTTAGGAAGAAAGTTGGGGAAACATGACTTCAATTTCGTGGAGCTGATATAACACTATAAAAGTGTTCAAAACTCCTAGAAATCCAATGGAGAGTTAAGCTGGTGTTCACAGAAGTAATAATTTACACTTCAATTCTGGTATATTTCTCAAATCTCTAAAAAAATTGGAATTCTCAGTGAACGAGCTTGAATCACTGGACAAATTGATTCAAACACTGAGACTTCACACAGGAACACTAGGGACATATGCAGGAAGGTGCCTGAAACATGTTCATAGAGGCTTAATATCTCAAGGACAGTTTCATCATTGGGAATTCTTGTGCAAAAGAAGTGAACTGAGATGAATACTGACTACATTTATAATTCAGTCTAAATGAGGTGGCGTATTTGAAGAAGGTTGGTCATACACTTAAAGTTTCTTTGTCATAGAGCTCACAATCCAATATGAAAATGTGAAAGCTGAGATCTCACAATAAGAATCCCGGGAAAGGTCTAGAAATGTGTCTGAAACACTTGGAAAACGCTTGTATAACCTGAAGATCTCCACTGCTGTGTTGACGTACTATCTATTTGTATTGAAACAGCTGCGAAAGTTAGGAGAGTGTACAAAATAGAAAAAAATCACGTTTATAGAGATGGTATATAGTTGAAGTCAATGAGCTTGAATCACTGGATAGAGTGAAATAAACACTGAGAATTCACAAAGAAAACTAGGGAAATATTGAGGAAGGTGCCTGGAACAGTAGGATTAGACCTTCATAGAGACTTAATATGTGAACGACGCTCTTTAGACACTGGGAAATTGTGTTGCAAGAGAAGAGAAGTGAGTGCGGTTAACTCTAGTTTTGTAATTCAGTGTAAATGAGTTGGCATTTAGGAAGAAAGTTGGGGAAACATGACTTCATTTTCGTGGAGCTGTTATAACACTATAAAAGTGTTATAAAGAGCTCATATAACACTACCAAAGTGTTCAGAATCCAATTGAGAGTTCAGATAGAGTTTACAGTAGTGATAATTTACCTTAACATTCTGGTATATTTGGCAAAACGCTCTATAAATTCTTGGAATTCTCAATGAATGAGCTTGAATCAAGGGACAAATTGAATCAAACACTGAGACCTCACAAAGGAAGACTAGGGTCATATTTAGGACGGTGTCCAAAACGGAAGGAATACAATTTCATAGAGTTTTAGTACGTGAATGACATTCTTTACTGTCTCGAAAACTGTATTCAAACAGCAGAGAAGTGAGTGCGGTTATCTCTAGTTTTGTAATTAAGTATAAATGAGTTGGCGTTTAGGAAGAAAGTTGGGGAAACATGACTTCAATTTCGTGGAGCTGATATAACACTAGAAAAGTGTTCAAAACTCCTAGAAATCCACTGGAGAGTTAAGCTGGTGTTCACAGAAGTAATAATTTATACTTCATTTCTGGTATATTTCGCAAATCTCTAAAAAAATTGGAATTCTCAGTGAACCAGCTTGAATCACTGGACAAATTGATTCAAACACTGAGACTTCACACAGGAACACTAGGGACATATGCAGGAAGGTGCCTGAAACATGTTCATAGAGGCTGAATATATCAAGGACACTTTCCTCATTGGGAATTCTTGAGCAAAAGTATTGAACGGAGATGAACACTGGCTACATTTATAATTCAGTCTAAGTGAGTTGGCGTATTTGAAGAAGGTTGGTCAAACACTTAAACTTTCTTTTTCATAGAGCTCACAATCCTATATGAAAATGTGAAAACTGAGATCTCACATAAGAGACAAGGGAAATGACTAGAAATGTGTCTGAAACACTTGGAAAACTCTTGTAGAACCTGAATATCTCCACTGCTGTGTTGACGTACCAACTATTTGTACTGAAACAGCTGCAAAAGTTAGGATAGTGCACAAAATAGGAAAAAAATCAAGTTTATACAGGTGGTATATATTCGCAGTCAATGAGCTGGAATCACTGGACAAAGTGAAATAAACGCTGCGAATTCACAAAGCAAAACTAGGGAAATATTGAGGAAGTTGCCTGGAACAGTAGGATCAGACGTTGATGGAGACTTACTATGTGAAGGACACTCTTTAGACACTAGGAAATTGTATTGAAAGAGCAGAGAAGTGAGTGCCTTATTCTCTACTTTTGTAATGCTGTATAAATGAGTTCGGGTTTTAGGAAGAAAGTTGGGGAAACATGACTTCATTTTCGTGGAGCTCATATAACACTACCAACATATTCAGAACTCCTAGGAATCCAATTGAGAGTTCAGATAGAGTTTACAGTAGTGATAATTTACCTCAACATTCCGGTGTATTTGGCAAAACGCTCTATAAATTCTTGGAATTCTCAATGAATGAGCTGGAATCAAGGGACAAATTGAATCAAACACTGAGACTTCACAAAGGAAGACTAGGGTCATATTTAGGACGGTGTCCAAAACGGAAGGAATACAATTTCATAGAGTTTTAGTACGTGAATGACATTCTTTACTGTCTCGAAAACTGTATTCAAACAGCAGAGAAGTGAGTGCGGTTATCTCTAGTTTTGTAATTAAGTATAAATGAGTTGGCGTTTAGGAAGAAAGTTGGGGAAACATGACTTCAATTTCGTGGAGCTGATATAACACTATAAAAGTGTTCAAAACTCCTAGAAATCCAATGGAGAGTTAAGCTGGTGTTCACAGAAGTAATAATTTACACTTCAATTCTGGTATATTTCTCAAATCTCTAAAAAAATTGGAATTCTCAGTGAACGAGCTTGAATCACTGGACAAATTGATTCAAACACTGAGACTTCACACAGGAACACTAGGGACATATGCAGGAAGGTGCCTGAAACATGTTCATAGAGGCTTAATATCTCAAGGACAGTTTCATCATTGGGAATTCTTGTGCAAAAGAAGTGAACTGAGATGAATACTGACTACATTTATAATTCAGTCTAAATGAGGTGGCGTATTTGAAGAAGGTTGGTCATACACTTAAAGTTTCTTTGTCATAGAGCTCACAATCCAATATGAAAATGTGAAAGCTGAGATCTCACAATAAGAATCCCGGGAAAGGTCTAGAAATGTGTCTGAAACACTTGGAAAACGCTTGTATAACCTGAAGATCTCCACTGCTGTGTTGACGTACTATCTATTTGTATTGAAACAGCTGCGAAAGTTAGGAGAGTGTACAAAATAGAAAAAAATCACGTTTATAGAGATGGTATATAGTTGAAGTCAATGAGCTTGAATCACTGGATAGAGTGAAATAAACACTGAGAATTCACAAAGAAAACTAGGGAAATATTGAGGAAGGTGCCTGGAACAGTAGGATTAGACCTTCATAGAGACTTAATATGTGAACGACGCTCTTTAGACACTGGGAAATTGTGTTGCAAGAGAAGAGAAGTGAGTGCGGTTAACTCTAGTTTTGTAATTCAGTGTAAATGAGTTGGCATTTAGGAAGAAAGTTGGGGAAACATGACTTCATTTTCGTGGAGCTGTTATAACACTATAAAAGTGTTATAAAGAGCTCATATAACACTACCAAAGTGTTCAGAATCCAATTGAGAGTTCAGATAGAGTTTACAGTAGTGATAATTTACCTTAACATTCTGGTATATTTGGCAAAACGCTCTATAAATTCTTGGAATTCTCAATGAATGAGCTTGAATCAAGGGACAAATTGAATCAAACACTGAGACCTCACAAAGGAAGACTAGGGTCATATTTAGGACGGTGTCCAAAACGGAAGGAATACAATTTCATAGAGTTTTAGTACGTGAATGACATTCTTTACTGTCTCGAAAACTGTATTCAAACAGCAGAGAAGTGAGTGCGGTTATCTCTAGTTTTGTAATTAAGTATAAATGAGTTGGCGTTTAGGAAGAAAGTTGGGGAAACATGCCTTCATTTTCGTGGAGCTGATATAACACTACAAAAGTATTCAGAACTCCTAGGAATCCAATGGGGAGTTAAACTAGTGTTCACAGAAGTAATAATTTGCACTTCAATTCTGGTATATTTCGCAAATCTCTATAAACACTTGGAATTCTCAGTGAAAATGCTTGAATCAGTGGACAAATTGAATCAAACGCTGAGACTTCACAAGGGAATACCAGGGACATATGCAGGAAGGTGCCTGAAACATGTTCATAGAGGCTTAATATCTCAAGGACACTTTCGTCATTGGGAATTCTTGTGAAAAAGAAGTGAACTGAGATGAATACTGACTACATTTCTAATTCAGTCTAAATGAGGTGGCGTATTTGAAGGTTGGTCAAACACTTAAACTTTCTTTGTCATAGAGCTCACATCCAATATGAAAATGTGAAAACTGAGATCTCACATAAGAATCCCGGTAAATGACTGGAAATGTGTCTGAAACACTTGGAAAACACTTGTAGAACCTGAATATCTCCACTGCTGTGTTGTTGTACCAACTATTTGTATCGAAACAGCTGCGAAAGTTAGGAGAGTGTACAAAATAGAAAAAAATCACGTTTATAGAACTGGTATATAGTCGAAGTCAATGAGCTTGAATCACTGGATAGAGTGAAATAAACACTGAGAATTCACAAAGAAAACTAGGGAAATATTGAGGAAGGTGCCTGGAACAGTAGGATTAGACGTTGATGGAGACTTTATATGTGAAGGACACTCTTTAGACTCTGGGAAATTGTGTTCAAAGAGAAGAGAAGTGAGTGCGGTAATCTCTACTTTTGTAATTCAGTATAAATGAGTTGGCGTTTTAGGAAGAAAGTTGGGGAAACAGGACTTCATTTTCGTGGAGCTGATATAACACTATAAATGTATTCAGAACTCCTAGGAATCCAATTGCGAGTTCAGTTAGAGTTTACAGTAGTGATAATTTACCTTAACATTTTGGTATATTTGGCAAAACGCTCTATAAATACTGGGAATTCTCAATGAATGAGCTTGAATCAAGGGACAAATTAAATCAAACACTGAGACTTCACAAAGGAAGACTAGGGACATATTTTGGACGGTGTCCAAAACGGAAGGAATTCAATTTCATGGAGTTTTAGTATGAGAATGACATTCTTTACTCTCTCGAAAACTGTATTCAAACAGCAGAGAAGTGAGTGCGGTTATCTCTAGTTTCGTAATTAAGTGTAAATGAGTTGGCGTTTTAGGAAGAATGTTGTGGAAACATGACTTCATTTTCCTGGAGCTGATATAACACTACCAAAGTATTCAAAACTCCTAGAAATCCAATGGAGAGTTAAACTAGTGTTTACAGACGTAATAATTTGCACTTCAATTCTGGTATATTTCGCAAATCTCTATAAAAACTTGGAATTTTCCCTGAATGAGTTTGAATCTCTGGAGAAATTGAAATCAATACTGAAATTTCACAAAGGAAGACTAGGGAAATATTTAGAAAGGTGCCTGAAACAGTAGTAATACATGTTCATAGAGGCTTAATATCTGAAGGATATTGTTTCATCATTGGGAAATCATGTTAAAAAGCAGAGTACTGAGATGGATACTGGCCACATTTATAATTCATTCTAAATGAGGTGGCGTACATGAAGACGGTTGGTCAAACACTTAAACTTTATTTCCATAGAACTTACAATCCTTTATGAAAATGTGAAAAGAGAACTGACAATAACAGACCAGGGAAACCTCGTTTCCCCATTCTCTGAACTCCTGGCCAAGGAAGGTCATTATTCCAGGGGCTCAGGAGTCTGGGGGGCCGACGTGAGGAGCCTGGGGGGCTGATTCGGAGAGCCTGGAGGCTTATGCGGGGAGCCCACAGCCTGACAACCCTTGCCAGTGATGAGCAGTGAGGAAAACTAGGACTCACTTCTACTCCATCATTTTATAACCCATCCTTGTCTGCAAGAATCAATGGCTATTTAATACACACCTCAAGGTACTCGGAAAGCAGACCATGTTAGCATACCTAATTTTTTCTCCGTACATTAACTTAAAAGGAAAACATATTTATAAATCCCAAATCACCAGGTTTAGTACATCCCAGGAAGAGCCCCTTAGTAAACAACAGGAAACAAAATGCTGTGTCAAGAACCCAGCCACATACAGCAGGTGAGGCTCCCCAAGAGTAAGATTGCCAATTAATGTAAATATAGGGTTTCCCCCCAAAAAAGGTACACACTTTAACAGCTGATAATTCACTTAATTTTCACTCTTTTTCAGATTTAACTGATTTGAAGAAATGAGTGAAGACAGACTAAGCTTTGAATGAAGAAAATTTCTTCACGAGGCTTTTCATGGGGATACACAAAAGTTAAAGTTTAGGGTACACAATGCATAACAGTTGAGGAATGGAGGGAAGCTATTGAAAGAGATGCACACAAATACCAATTGAAGGAAGGATTCTTGGTGTTTTGTGACTCCATGGCTCATGTGAGTTCTGGTCCGGGAGCTGCTGCTGCTGAAGCAATGGAATCACAAACATCAAGAATCACTGTGTTCTGTGTTTCTGTGCACCCTCTGTCCACAGCGGCCCTGGATGCCTGGACTGTGGCCACTCTGCACCATGCACTTCATCCTGTATGTGTCCCCATAAGAAAGTCCAGAGAATACATCTTTGTTCAGAGCTTAGCCTGGCTTCACCCATTACAATTCCATTAACCCTGAGAAGGAGTGAAAATTGAGTTATCAGCTGTTAATGTGTGTGTACATTTTAGGAGGACACCCTGTAGTACATATATTTTGGGGACACCTTGCAGCACATATATATCATGATTGTGTATAACTGTATTTAATATATTAAATTTGGTTTCTACCCCAGGAAGTCACTCAGAAATACTACTCACCTCTTCTATAGCAGAAGCTGGAGCAGGACCTGGCTGAGCACTTTATCCCCCTTTAGCCCGCAGCCTTGCCGACATGGGAACCTCCCTCGACTTAACTATTTTCTCCCTGCACTTAGCAGGCGTTTAACCAATTTTGGGTGCTATTAATTTTATTACCACTATTATTAATATAAAACCACCAGTCCTTTACCAATATCAAACACCATTATTTGTCTGATGAGTTTTAATTACAATTGTTTGACTCCTGCTCTCTCTCCCAGTCCTAGCTGCTAGAATTACTGTATGAGTAACAGACTGGAACTTAAACACTCGTGGTTTTTTATCCTGCTGGAGGAAGAGACCCCATCTTATATCAACATTTATTCTGATTTTTTGGTCATGCAGAAGTTTATATTCTTATCCTCCCTGAATTTGGAATTATTTCACATATTGTCACATTCTTTAGGGGAAAAAAGTCCCTTTCAGGTATATAGGAATGGTATGAGCTATAATGTCCATTGGATTTTATTGTCTGAGCCCATCGCATATTTATGGTAGGTATGGATGTTGATGCCTAAGCATAGTTTACATCAGCCACTATAATCATTGCTATCCCAACTGGAGTGAAAGTATTTAGCTGCTTAGCAACCCTTCTTGCCTTCTTGATAGTAACATTAAATGATCTCCAGCTATACTCTGACCACTGGGCTTTATCTTCCTGTATGTGTCCCCATAAAGGGGTCTAATGAGCATCATACTCAACATACATAAAAGTTGAATTTTAGGGTACACAATGCACAACAGTTCAGGAATTGAGGGAAGCTATTGAAAGAGATGCACACAAATACCAACCAAAGGGAGGATTCTTGGTGTTTGTGATTCCATGGCTCACGTGAGTTCTGGTCCAGGCACTGCTGATGAAGCAATGGAATCACAAACATCGAGAATAGCTGCTTAGCTATTCTGTGCACCCTCTGTCCACAGCGGCCCTGGATGCCTGGACTGTGGCTCGCTCTGCACCATATACACTTCATGTAGAAGCACATTTGCACTATGGCTTTCCTATGGCAGCTGTACTTGCTATTAAAGTGGATTCATACACTGATTTCCCTCATCTTCAGGTTATATATTAAACACAACCTGAGAGCAAAGATTCATTTCCTGATTACATTTGTAGTCCTTAATATAACCTTATTCCCTCAACATTTCTTAGACTTATCAAAAATACCTTGAGGCTACTCTGATTACTCAGACACTTATACAACTTGAAATATTGTATCATCTATAGGTCCATTCATTTCACTAATTGCTGTTATACTTACAGTCTGCATGATATGAGAAGCATTTGTGTCTAAACCAGAAGTCTTAATAGTAAAATTACCAACAACTAATCTTGCATGGCTGCACAGATGTCCTCCACCTTAGCACACATTTGAAGAGCCTACAGACATAAGTCCTAAGTAAGAAAGGAAGGCATCAAGCCCTCTTAAATGGATTTCAAGCCAATGTCATAGCCATACTGTCTTTCTCTATAATTGAGATAAGTAAAATTTATATAACTTTGTCAAAATTCAATTATAAGTGGAACCCCTATATATCTCTATGACATATCCATTTCAGCTAGGCTTCCAAGACACAGCATCATCAATTATGGAAGAATTATCTCACTTCCAAGATCAGACCTTAATAATTGTTTTGCTAATTAGCTCTCTTGTACTACACATTATTTCACTTATATTGCCATCCTGACTCATACAAGTACTGTAGACGCACAAGAAGTAGAAACTATCGGAACAATGCTACCAGCTACTCTTCTAATTACAATTGCCCTACCTATTAATTCTTTATACAATGGACAAAATTAACAACCTTTCTATAACTATTAAAACAATAGGCCCCCGATGGTACTGAAGCAATGACTATACAGATTATGAAGACCTCAATTTTGACTCAAACATACTCTCCACATTTGACATAAACCCAGAGAGTTTGGTCTTCTAGAGGTTGATAACCAAATAGTATTACCTATAGAGATTACAATTCGAATATTAACCTCATCCAAAGATGTAGTACACTCATGAGCTATCCCACCACTAGGATTAAAAACAGATGTTATTCTGGGCCCTGACCAAATTAAACAACACTCCTATCCACCCAACACGGCTTATATTACGGGGAGTGCTCTGAAATCTGTGGATCTATCATAATGTTTATGCCAATAATTCTTCAAATAATGACACTAAAATATTTTGAAAATTATCATCCTTCTTACTGTAATTTCATAAAAAGCTAATTAGCATTAACCTTTTAAGTTGGAGATTGGAAGTTTAAACCTTCTTTCTCTCTTTTTTAAATCTTTATTGTTGAAAATATTACATATATCCCTTTTTATTATTAATCTCTTAATGATATGCCACAATTAGATATATCAACTTATCACAATTTTATCAATAATTCTTATATTATGTATAACTAGAGGCCCAGTGCATGAAATTCATGCACTGGAGCGGGGGTGGGTGTGTGAGTCCCTCATCCCAGCCTGCACCATCTCCAATCTGGGACCCCTTGGGGGATGTCTGACTGCCGGTTTAGGCCCAATCCCTTGTGCCTAAACCGATAGTCAAATATCCCTCTCACAATCTGGGACTGCTGGCTCCTAACCGCTCACCAGCCTGCCTGCCTGATTGCCCCTATCTTCTGCCTGCCAGCCTGATCAACCCCTAACCGCTCCCCTGCCAGCCTGATTAACACCTAACTGCTCCCCTGCTGGCTCAATTGCCCCCAACTGCCCTCCCCTGCCGGCCTGATCTTGTTCCCAATGGCCCGCCCCTTCCAGCCTGTTCTTGCCCCCAACCGCTCTCTCCCCTGTTGGCCTAATCGCCCCCATCTGCCCTCCTCTGCCAGCCTGATCTTGCCCCCCAACTGCCTTTCCCTGACAGCCTGATCACCACTAACTGCCTCTGCCTGGCTGATCACTCCTAACTGCCCTCTTCTTCCAGCCAATTTAGTTCTGATTGGTCAGTTTCTATGCCAGTCAGCATCAAAAACTCCACCTCCTAGGCAGCCATTGGGTCCTTGCAATACACCCAGATTTGGTTGTGATTGGTTGGTTTCTAAGCCAGTCAGCATTTCTGGGCCTATCTTCAGGCCTGATCATAGAGGCAGGGCTGATTAGCAGCTGACCCAGGCTGCTGGCAAGCAGCTAAACTGCCTGACCTCTGAGAGAGAGAGAGAGAAAGAGAGAGCTTTATCTGCTGGCAAGGGAGAGAGAAGCAAGGTCTAATCACCCTGCTTCTCTATCCGGGCCTTGCCAGTAGCCAATGCCACTGCTGATCAGCCCCACCTCTCTTTCTCTCTGAGAGGTAAACAGTTCAGTCCGCTCACTTGCTACACCCGCAGCCTGGTGGTCAAGCCTCCCAGTTGCTGTGGATGTGACGGACCCAGGGTTTTTATATATTAGGATAATACAACTTAAAATTTCAAAACACTCTTACTATTCGAACCAAGAACCTCTAACAACTGAATTGCTAAAACATTCAACCCTTTGAGAAACTCAAATCTATTTGCCATTTTCATTACCCCTATGATAATAGGCTTATCCTTTGTCTTTTTAATTATATTTCCAAATATGCTCTTTCCATCAACTACATAGTTTATATTAATAACTTCCTAGTCGCAATTCAACAATGACTTATTCACTTAAAAACAACACAAATATTAATTCATAGTAAAAAGGGTCACACTTGAAAGCTTATATTAATCTTACTAATTATATGTTTTGGTTTAACAAACTTATTAGATCTCTTACCCCATTCATTTACTCCTACTGCTAAACTCCCAATGAATCTTGGAATAGCTTTCCCTCCAATAGTATGAGCACACAGTAATTTTTGGCTTTTGACATAAAACCAAAGCACACTTGCACACTTTTTACTACAAGGAACCCCAATTCCCGTTATCTCCATATTAGTAATCCTCAAAACAATCAGCCTATTCACGCAATCAAATAGTACTAGCAGTACAACTGACAGCCAACATTACTGCAGATCACCTACTTATCCACTTAATGGGAGAGCAACCCCAGCTGTACTAAGCATTAGTATAACCAGCACCCTCATGACATTGATTGTTCTTATCCTATTAACTATTCTAGAATTTGCAAGTAGCTCTAATTAAAGCTTATGTATTCACCTTACTGGTTAGTCTTCATCTCCATGACAATGGTTAGTGACCCACCAAATGCACGCATATCACATAGTCAACTCAAGCCCCTTATGACTTACAGGAGCCCTATCAGCCCTCGTCATAACAGCAGGCTTAGTTATATGATTTCACTTTAACTCACCATTATTATTAACTGTAGGCCTGGATATAATATATTAACCATTTACCCTTGATGATGAGATATTGTTTGAGAAAGCACATTTTAAGGCCATCATACACCAATTGTACAAGAAGGACTCCATTACGACATAATTTTATTTATTGTTTCTGAAGTATTTTTCTTTTCAGGATTTTTCTGAGCTTTCTATCATTCAAAGCTAGTCCATACTCCAGAACTAGTTGAATATTGATCCCCATCAGGCATCAATCCTCTTAATCTCTTAGAAGTACCTCAGGTAAATACATCTGCTCTGGCATCTCTATCACTTCAGCTCATTATAGTTTAATATTAGGGAGTTGCAAGCACATGGTTCAAGTACTATTCCTTATGATTTGTGTAGGCTTGTACTTCACATTACTTCAAACCTCAGAATATCATGAAACATCATTTTCTATTTCAGACGGTGTCTACAGGCCAACGTCTTTAATAGCCACAGGCGTTATTGGCTCTACCTTCTTTATTGTATGCCTCCTACACCAACTAAAATTCCATGTCACATCTCATCATTTGGGATTGGAAGTTGCTGCCTGATAATGACACTTTGTAGATGTCATATGACTATTCTTATAGTCCCTATTTATCAATGAGGATCCTATTCTTTAGTATTAATTAGTACAACTGACTTCCAACTAGTTAGTTTTGGTAAAATCCAAAACAGAATAATTAACCTTGTACTTACTTTATTTATCAATACTAGCATGTTTACTTGTAATAATCACATTTTATCTTCCCCAAACAAATTTTTATGCCAAAAAAAAAGTAAGCCCTTATGAATGTGGTTTTGACCCAAGAAATGCTAAAGGGGCTGTTGTAAAAAGAAGAAATAGAAAGAGAAGGATGAACACAGGCATAAAGAATAAAAATGGCAACCAACAAGTACCTATCAAGTGCCTTAAATGTAAATGGATTAAATGCTCCAATCAAAAGACACAGGGTAGCTAAATGAATACAAAACCATGACCTATAGATATGCTGCCTACAAGAGACCAACCTTAGAAGAAAGGACTCACACAAACTGAAAGTGAAGAGATGGGGAAAAAATTCCAGGAAAATAGAAACGAAAGGAAAGCTGGGGTAGCGATACTCATATCTGACAAAATAGACTTCAAAGTGAAGGCTATAATAAGAGATAATGAAGGCCTCTTCATAACACTAAAGGGATTGATACAACAAGAAAATATAACTCTGGTAAACATGTATGCACCCAATACAGGAGCACCCAAATACATAAAAAAAATGCTCCTGGATGAGATCAACAGTAATACAATCATAGTATGGGACTTTAACACTGCACTGACATCACAGAATAGATATTCTAGGCAAAAAAATCAGTAAGGAAATAGCGACCTTACATGACACACTAGATCAGATGGAATTAATTGATATTTTCAGAACATTTCATTCTAAATCTAATAATAAAAAAAATAAAGCTAAAGAATATACATTCTTCTCAAGTGCACATGGGACATTTTCACAGGCCACATGTTAGGACACAAGCTAAGTCTCTACAAATTCAAGAATATTGAAATCGTATCAAGTATCTTCTCAGACCACAATGGCATGAAATTAAAAATCAGCTACAATAAAAACACTAAAAACAATCAAACACATGTAGACTAAATAGCCTGCTATTAAACAATAAATGGGCTACCAAAGAGATCAAAGAAGAAATAAAAAACATACTGGAAACAAATGAACACACAACAAACCCAAATCTATGGGATACAGCAAAAACAGCCTTGAGAGGGAAGTTCATAGCACTATAGGGCAACCTCAAAAAAAAAAAAAAAAAAAAAAAAAAAAAAAAAAAAGAAAGGAAGAAAGAAAAGAAAGTAAGAAAGAAGGAAAAAGTTTTAATCAGTTATCTAACCCTAAAACTTAAAGAATTAAAAAGAGAACAACAAGAAAAGACCAGAGTGAGTAGAAGGAAGGAAATAATAAAGATCAGAGTAGAAATAAATGAAATAGAGACTAAAACAAACCAAACAAAAAAAAGCAATAAAACCAAGAGCTGGTTCTTTGAAAGGATAAACAAGAAACTTTAGCCAGAATCATCAAGAAACAAAGAGAGAAAGCCCAGACTCTGGTTATTGATCCCCATCAGGAAAAAAAAAAAAAAAGAGAGAGAGAGAGAGAGCACCCAAATAAATAAAATCAGAAATGAAAGAGATAAATTAACCACTGACCCCACATAAATACAAAGAATCATAAAAAATACTATGAATGACTTTATTCCAAAATAATGGACAACATGGACAAAATGGACATATTCTTAGAAAAATTCCAATCTTCCGAAACTCAATCAGGAAGAATCAGAAAATTCTGATAGGCCAATAATGACTGATGAAATTGAAGCAGTACTAAAAAAAAGTATATATTCAGAAAACAGAAGCCCTGGCCCAGATGGCTTCACAGGGGAGTTTTACCAAACATTCCAAGAAAAGCTAACACATATACTTCTCCAACTATTCCAAAAAATTCAAGAAGAAAGAACACTTCCAAGCTCTTTCTATGAGACCAGCATTACCCTAATTCCAAAACCAGATAAAGACGCTACAGAGAAAGAGAACTACAGACCAATATTCCTGATGAACATAGATGCTAAAATCCTCAACAAAATATTAGCAAATTGGATCCAGCAATACATTACAAAGATCATAAACCATGACCAAGTGGGATTTTTCTACTTGGGTATGTGTGCAAGGTAGTATAATGTTCACAAATCAATAAACATGTTGCATCACATGAACAGATTGCAAGACAAAAATCACATGATCACATCAATTGATGCAGACAAAGCATTCGACAAAATCAAACACCTTTCTTGACAAAAACTCTTGGCAAAGTGAGAATAGAGGGATCAGATCTCAACATAATAAAAGCAATATATGACAAACTACATCATACTCAATGAACAAAAACTAAAACCTTTTCTCCTAAGAACAGGAGGAAGACATGGATGCCCTCTTTCACCACTCTTGTTCAACATAGTATCAGAAGCCTTAGCCATAGCAATTAGACAAGAAGAAATAAAAGGCATCTAAATTGGAAAGGAGAAAATCAACTGTCATTATTTGCAGATGACATGATATTGTACATAGAAAACCCTATAGACTCCATGAAAAAAATGACTAGATTCAATACATAACTTCAGAAATGTAGCAGGATACATAATTAACACTCAGAAATTGATGGCATTTTTATACACCAACAATGAACTCTCAGAAAGAGAAAGCAAGAAAACAATCCCAGAAAATTATGATAATTAGGAATAAACTTAACCAAGGAGGTAAAAGACCTCTACTCAGAAAACTGTAGGAAATTGGGAAAAAAAATAAGGAAGATATAAACAAGTGGAAGAATATACCATATTCATGGATTGGTAGAATCAACATATTAAAATTTCATACTACCTAAAGCAATCTATAGATTCAATGCAATTCCTATTAAAATACAAAATACCTATTAAAATACAAGGAAAATGAAAGAGAAACAGCACCAGCCCTCGCCTGGCAGTTCCACCACCCCCTCTGCCCTTCCACTGCAGGCAGGAGCAGCGCCTCTCCAGTACTAATTTACTTTTTTTATTTTTATTTTTTATTGATTTTACAGAGAGGAAGGAAGAGGGACAGAGAGTTAGAAACATCCATGAAAGAGAAACATCAATCAGCTGACTCCTGCACACCTCCCACTGGGGATGTGCCTGCAACCAAGGTGCATGTCCTTGACTGGAACTGAACTCGGGACCCTTCAGTCCGCAGGCCAACACTCTATCCACTGAGCCTAACCAGTTAGGGCTCCAGTACTAATTACTTTTAAAACTCTTTTTGTAAGGAGAGAGATTAAATTTTGGAGGTATTTCAGGATCCATTGGAATAACTTAGTCATTTTTTGGTCAATTAAAAAGTCTCTTAAATTTTAAATTTCGAAAGGTTGTAAAACAAGCTCCTATAATAATAAAAGTTTAATATGCTAATTAAACCAGACGTCTTTCCAGACAACCATCCGGACGAAGCCAGTGCTACAAGGGAAGCCTGGTTTCCAGGTGCCAGAGGGAAGCCAGTGACGGCAGCCAGGGGAAGAAAGGCCTACTCTTGCATGAATTTTGTGCATTGGGCCTCTAGTAATTATGTATTATAATATACATTCTGTAAAAACTAAGTAAGATACCAATTAAACTTTAAAATAGTGTCAGTATTAAATATTTTATCCAGACTACAAGATTTTGTTTAATTTACATAAGTATTTAATTTCTTTAGGCCAGTAAATGATTATATCCTGTAATGCATTTGAAGAGAGAAAATGCAAAACACATGCTAATACAAAGATGAACACATATCATACAAACACTACAGACCATATACATAATTCAAGAGTAACTCACCTTCTTTGCTTAAATATATATTTCCATATTTTTTAATCCTCACCTGAGGAGCGAGGATATTTTTGTCCATTGATTTTTAGAGAATGGAAGGGAGAAATGAGGTGGGGAGAGAGATGGGAGAGAGGGAAACATCAATGTGACAGAAACAGAACTATTGGTTGCCTTCCACATGTGCCCTGACTGAGAGTGGGATCAGACCTGCAGCCCAGGTACATGCCCTTAACTGGGAATCAAACCTGCAGCCTTCTAATGTACAGGACAATGCTGTAAACACTTAGCACACCACCCATGGCTGTATTTTTATTTATTAAATTAAAAGTAATTTAATGTATGAGAATTTTTGGAAACCTCAATTTTCAGTGATAAGGAAACATTAAGCAACTAGAATTTCCTACAACTTTTATTAACGTATTTTATTATTTTAAATTTAGGCACCCAAATACCACTGCAATCTGGCCATTTTACAATGAGATTTCTAGTGATATCTTCCTATTTCTGTAAAGCAATAGGAAGTAACAGGATTTCTATCAGGAGTATTAGTGAGAGCTGGACTCTGGAAGTTTCTGGCCTTGGAGGCACATTTTCCCATGTTAATTGTAGTGGGTTGTTTTGAACATTGGCAGTCTGAGTAAATTCTCTAGGGAGGTAATGTAGTGGGTCAAAGTCTGCTGCTTATGAATACCATGAGGCTCTTAGTCCTCAAGTAGCATTCAACCTTCTTACATGCCTTGGTTTCTCACCCTGGCTGTCTCATACAGCTGTGAGTGAGGACATGAAGCACTAGGTGACCAACCTTTATAGGGCATCCCTGGATGAGTCAATTTCTGAATTACAGTTGAGTTGGGGGCTCCCTATGGGGACCTTACACGTCATGAGGAATGACCTCTGACACCTCCATAAAGATTCTTAGTCATCTAAGAGCATCTGAGATTCGGCCTGGAGGGAGGACAAGTTCCTTATCTTCAGAGCTGAATGAGTTCAGCTCTCATTTATACTGCAAAAGCATTTGCTCAGATTCTCAGAAAGCAATTCCAATAGAAAAGGCAAATTTAAATACCAGCCAACCATTTTTCCTCCTGTCTCACCTTGTAGCCTGGGTTCTGTTAACCCTTAACCTTGACAGGTTAGCATGTGGCCCATTTTCATCCACATAGTGAAACAAAGGGAGGAATTAAAATAGAAGAAACAAGATCAAGGGGGCCCTGGAGACAGGTTCAAGGGGTTAGCCCGGGACAAGGGTTAGCCCGGGACAAGCTGCCGCTGCCCACTGATCTCCTGGTTGCAAGTCTCATAGGAACCTTTAGAGCTTAGGAGAAACAAAGTAAAAGTAGGAAATAAGAGAAGGGTACACACAGGTGTAAGGAACAACACACACATTTGTCTTAAGGTTTTTACCTGTTTCATTTGTTTGATTTTTTAAATATGATTTTACTGATTTCAGAGAGGGAGGGAAAAAGAGAGAAACATCATCGATGTGAGAGATATATCAATCAGTTGCCTCTTGTTGAACCCACAACCTGGACATGTGTCCAAACCTGGAATTGAACAGGTGACCTTTTGATGCATGGGACAACATTCAGTGAAAGCAGTCACAATGGCCAGGACTAAGATTTTACCTGGTGGTTAACAGTGGCAATTTTAGAGGAGGCCTCAATGGAATATCTCAATAGAATATTCATCAACTCTCCAGGTGTGTCATTTGATATGCTGATGTATTACAACGAATGTGTACAGTGATGTGGGTTATTCTCTGATCAGGTTCACTTTAAAAATGTCACTGGAAAGGGATTTGAAGCAACATGGGTCTGCTGAGCATGGTCTGGAACATGTACCCCATTTGCTCCAAAGCTTCCTAGGTTAGGGAAGATAAGTTCTTATGATTTATTCACTGTGCCTATAAATTACTAGGCCCTGATAGAGTCTCAGATTTCCCATTCCACTTGTCAAGGAATTTTCTTAGCTTTTTAATAACATGCTTCAACTCTATAAACTTGGGGAGTCTTGTTAGTATTGAATTCATCACAATGACCATCAGGTGACAGACACTAGACACCAGAGCAAAAATCAGGACCCCAAACACACACTCTGGACACCAGAATCTGTACCTTACAGTGACCACAAACCAAAAGCTGGACCCCGGCCCTGGGAATCAAATTCAAAGCGATTCCCCTGACTCAAGCATACTATGCAGCACAAAAGCCAGAAACCAGATGCCAGAGACTGACAGCTAATTCTTAAGACCACATTCCATACACCAGAATCTGAATCTATAGCTGTACTTGGACCCCACACAAGAACCCAGGACACAAAGTCATACCCAAAGAGACCGAAAACACCAAACACACAGCCGAATACACATTTGATCCAAAACCACAGACCCTGGACATATAACAGGGATCTATAACTAAGACGCCATAGCCACAATGTGGAGTTGGAGACAGACCTTCACGTTGTACACAAATCCATGATTCAATAAAGAGAACCCATGTCAGTGTAAACCCAAGCAGCTAGTTTCACAAATAATTTTGTATGCCAATGTGAATGTGTAAGAGGAAAAAGTAACTTGCAGAACTTCAAAATTCTACCAAACCCTGCAGTACTACACACAAAAGAATAACAGAATGAAAAAAATAATAAAAATGCTTACCTTTGCTGGCAGGTGTCCATGGTCTCTCGGCTGCAGTGGTGTCAGAAGTTAACCATGTTGCAGCCAATAATTTCACAAGGCAGGCTCTTCACAACTGTGGGGGATTTTATAAGTAATTATTTACCTCATACATTGTAAATTCTAACAGCTGGTATAATAACCAAATTGATATGATCAAATTAACAAGAGATGTACAATGCTTAATCCATGCACAAGGAAAACTCACATACAAATGAATACCAAAGACAACGAGGTAATATTAGGAAGAGCAAATGTTGGAAAATGGGGAAACAGGGTCTTAGATTGTAGAGGTGAAATGGGTAATATTTAGGAAACGTTCAGGATATGTGGCATGTTAGTTTTAGTTAGGTAATCCCAAAAGGTATATGATGAGGGGGGTAAGATAGGCATATCAAGAAACTCCTGGTGCCTGGCTGGTGTGGCTCAGTGGTTGAGCATCAATCCATGAACCAGGAGGTCATGGTTCGATTCCCTGTTATTGCACATGCCCAGGTTGTGGGCATGGTCCCCAGTGAGGGGCATGCAGGAGGCAGCTGATCTCTCATCATTGTTTCTATCTCTCCCTCTCCCTTCTTCTCTGAAATCAATAAAATATATATTTTAAAGAAATCCCTGACCTCCCCCACACACAGACAGCACCACTGGTCAATGTGAGCTCCACCCCCAGGCTCCCCACAGATAGGTCACACAGCACATGCCCTACGCTGAGCCCAGGTCAGAGCTGCTCATGTGACCTGGTATGCCCAGCCACAGGTCACAGGACCATGCTGCATGTGCACTGAGAGAGGGTTCTAGGGCACCATCCTGCCTTGAGTGCTGGGGCTGCATAGTGATTTGCATGACACAGGGCTCTGGGCCCTCACGGAGAGTTGCACACCAGACAAACTGTGCATGCAACCCCACCACCCAGAGAATCTGAAGTGGACAACTGAAGGACCAGAATCATGGGAGAAGGGAGTACAACTCAGAGCAGACGATAAAGGTGTGAAATTCAAGGCACACCCAGCCTCTGGTCTAGAGAGTCCCAGATCATTGGACCACTAGGGGATCCAACCCCTTGGATCCCAAGCAGGGAGCCTAAGTCCAGAAAGAGGAGACAGCAAAAAGCTGTCAAAGAAAAACCACCAAAGGAAAGAAAAGGAGAAATCACCAGCAAAAAGCTGACAAAGAAAAACCACAAAGGAAAGAAAAGGAGAAATCACCAGAAAAGGAACTAAATGAAATGGAGGCAAGCAATATGTCAGAGAAATAAATCAGAGTAAGGGTCATGCAGTTCCTAAACCAACTGGATGAGAAAATTACCAACATATTTAAGAATCAAGAAAAAATGAAGAATGATAGAGCTAAAATAAAAACCACATTGGAAGGTTTTGCTAGTAGACTAGAAAAAGCAAAGGACCAAATCAGTGAGTTAGAAGACAGGGTTTAAAACATACCCATTCAGAGCAGCAATTGGAGGAAAACTATTAGAAATCAGGAGAAGAGCCTAAGGGAGATTTGGGACAACATGAAATGAAGCAACATCTATATAATAGGGGTGCTAGAAGGAGAAGAAGAGGAGTAAGGATTACAAAACCTATTTGAAGAAATAATGACAGAAAACTTCACTAATGTAGGGAAGAAAAAAGACACACAAACAAAGAGAGTCCCAAACAAGATGAAGCCAAAAAGACCCACACTAAGACACATCATATTTACAATGGCAATTGTTAGAGACAAAGAGAGAATCTTAAAGGCTGCAAGAGAGAAAGAGCGTCACGAACAAGGGATCTCCCATTAGACTATCAACTTACTTCCCAACAGAAACACATGCAGTCAGAAGGGAATGGAATGAAGTATACAAAGTGAATGACAAGGGAATGACTCCAAGAATACTCTTTCCAGTGAGGCTATCATTTGAATTGAAAGGGAAATCAGGAGCTTCACAGACAAGAAAAGGCTGAGGAAGTTTATTCCTACCAAGTCTGCAATGCAAGAAATGCTAAAGGGACAAAGGAAGATGGCTGCCGATGTGAAGGCAGACTACAAGATAGTGCGTGAATGAGAGAACAAAGGGACAGTGTGTGGACCCCTGAGGAGTGTTTGTTTGTGAGTTGAAGGAGAGTTATTCTCCAGAGGACTATGGGGGATTGCTAGGCAGGGTTCCCCTGACCAGGCAGCCTCAACTGCTGATGGGATCCCTCCCAGAGCAACCGGCTCTGACATGGAGACTGCGTGATATTGAAGGGAAAAGTGGATGTTGTCAGAAGCCTGAAATTCCTGGGAATATACAACTGCAGCCAGTGAACAGCTGCAAACCTGGGAACACTGGACCCCAAGTGGTGCGAGCATGTGGATTCAGAGGAGCTCAGTGCCTCCACATGGAAATGTCCAATTTTGCCTGAGATAAGGTGAAGTCTGTGGTCCAGGCAGGAAGGGAAACATGTACACGGGAGCCAGAGGATGCAGGGAAATCTGTGCCCAGAAAGGTCCGTGGCTGTTGGGGCTGGCGTGATCCGCGAGTGTGGAAGGGGATCCTCAAGGCTGCTATGTTAGACGGGAACTCTAAAAAGCAACCCTTAGCTGAACTGCGAGAAAAAGGCCAGCCTAAAAATTTTAACAGTGTGCCAGCTGCTTTGACCCAAGGGGAAAAAGGCTGCACAGACTTGCGCCGCAGCGCAGGAATTTGGCACTTACACTGGCTCTTTTTTCTTTTCTCTTTAAATCCTTGCTTTTGATTACTAAGCCCAATACATGGGATCACCCAATTGGGGACACTCTAAGAGACTCCAGGGGAAAGTTGTTTTTTGGAACCTGGGGATCAGAGTGGGGAATAACCATCAGAGAACCAGCTCTGGGGCAGCCCATTCCCCCAAACCAGTATTAAGTGCCACAGGGAAAAAAAACCCTAAACGCTAGCTAGAGAGGACCTATAGACCTGGAGGTCAATCCAGAAACACTGCCACCCAGGGGCTGAAGCACAAATTGACTCTTGTGTAAACACAAATAAAGGAGTATAAGAAACAATCAAGTACTGCCTGCTTAAAAATCAGGACTGTGGCCTACAACACTGAAGAGGATTGAAACGCAGGGAACTTCAATACTTTCCTGATTAGGAAACAGGGGAGCCAAACAGAACAGTAGAGGAAGTGAATGACCTCCACTACTGAACATTTTTATTTTTATTTCATCTTTTACTTAAGAAACTAATTTTTTTCTTTTTTCCTCACTTGATTTTACCTTGTTAATTATTACATTTTTATTTTTAATCAGTATTAGAACTACTACTATTTTACCTTTTTAAAAATTGTCATTTTATTTTCTCTTCATTTTATTTTGGGATTAGTGTTCTAGATTCTATTTGCACCTTTCCTTTAGCATCATTTTACTTTATCGCAACTTTACCTTTATGCCAAAACTCTCTTCCTCATTATCCCTTTTATTGTCCTGTTTCTCTTACCCCATTCGTGCTTTAGATTTTCCCTGTTCCTTCTTTTTACCCCCTGTTAAAATTTCACCCTACTTATATATCTAATTTCCAATCTCCCTGTGCTAAGTCCATACACACCTCTCTCTTCTCTTTCTTCACTATCCAATTTTTTTTCTCTCTGTCTTTTTGTTGTTTGCTTGATTGTTGATTATATTGGTTTTTTTAAATGCTGGTTTGTGAGATTGTTTCGCTTTTGCTTTTTGTTTTTTTGTTTTTGTTTTGTTTGTTTCTTGCTTCTGTTTTTCCTCGCCTCACTTGATATTACTTGTTGTTTGTAGTTTGCATTCATCTCTAGGTATTTGTTGCTGGCATTTGTTGGGATTAGTGGTTGTTCTATTGGAGTTTTCTCTCCATATAAATAGTGCTTTCCCCTCTTCTTTTTTATTCTCTTTCTTTTCTCTCTTACTTTTTTTTCCTTTCCCCAATTACATTTTTTTTCTCTTCTTCTTTCTTTCTTATCCCCTACTTCTCTTTTCTCTGGTGGTCACCTTATTTCGGGTATCATGAATACATTTAGTATCATGAATACATTTGTGTTCAGTGCCTTGTGTGTTGTGCCTTGTTGTGTTGTATTTTGTGACTTAAAATCAATGCAGGAGAGAGAGGACTACATAACCAGACACCCAGAGAAGAGAGATTGTGGGGAGACAATGAATCAGCCCACATATGAAAGAAAAGCAGGCATCACCAGAAAAGAAAGCAAATGAAATGAAGGCAAGCAACATGTAAGAGAAAGATTTCAGAGAAATGGTCATAAGGTGGATGAAAAGAATGGAAGACAAATTCGACAATATGAGTAAGAACCAAGAGGAAATGAAGAAGAACCAAGAAGAAATGAAAAATGACATTGCTGCTGTAAAGAACTCAATAGAAAGCATCAAGATTAGACTAGAAGAAGCAGAGGACTGCATCAGTGAGCTAGAAGACAAGATGGAAAAAAATACCCAAGTAGAGCAGCTTCTAGAAAAAAATTAAAAAGCAGGAGGAGAGCCTATGGGAGCTTTGGGACAACACGAAACAAAACAACATCCGCATAATAGGGGTTCCAGAAGGAAGGGAAACTGAGCAAGGAATAGAAAACCTGTTTGAAGAAATAATGACAGAAAACATCCCTGGTATAGGCAAGAAAAAAACCCACCCAAATCCAAGAAGCTCATAGAGTCCCAAGCAAAATGAACCCCCAAAGACCAATGCCAAGGCACATTATAATTAAATTAGCAAACACCAACGACAAAGTAAGAATCTTAAAAGCAGCCAGAGAGGAGACAGAAAGTTAAATACAAAGGAACCCCCATCAGACTAGCAACTGATTTCTCAACAGAAACTCATCAGGCCAGAAGGGAGTGGAATGAAATATACAAAGTCATGGAAAGGAAGGGTCTGAATCCAGGAATACTGTACCCAGCAAGGCTATCAATCAAAATTGAAGGTGAAATCAGGAGCTTCACAGACAAAAAAGGACTAAGGGAATTTATTAGCACCAAACCAGCAATGCAAAAAATGTTAAAGGGTGTGTTGTAAAAAGAAAAGAAAAGAAAAGAAAAGAAATAGGAAGCAAAGAAGGAACACAGGGGTAAAGAATAAAAATGGCGACAAATAAGTACCTATCAATAATATCTTTAAATGTAAATGGATTAAATGCCCCAATCAAAAGACATAGGGTAATGGATTGGATAAGAAAACAAGACCCACATATCTGCTGTCTACAAGAAACCCACCTAAGAAAAAAAGACACACACAGACTGAGGGTGAAGGGATGGAAAAAGGTTTTCCAGGCGAATGGAAATGAAAAAAAAAAAGCTGGGGTAGTAATACTTATATCTGACAAATTAGATCTCAAAGTGAAGGACATAACAAGTGATAAGGAAGGCCACTTTATAATACTAAAAGGAGCAATCCAACAAGAAGAAATAACTCTGGTAAACATATATGCACCCAAATACACAAAAATACTCCTGGAGAATGTCAATGGAGAAGTTAACAGCAATAGAATCATAGTAGGAGAATTTAATACCCCACTATCACCATTGGACAAATCCTCTAAACAAAAAATCAGCAAAGAAACATCAATCCTAAATGACTCACTAGACCAGATGGAATTAATTGACATCATCAGAACATTTCACCCCAAAGCCACAGAATATACATTCTTCTCAAGTACACATGGGTCATTTCCAAGGATAGACAATATGTTGGGTCATAGCAAAGTCTCTTCAAATTCAAGAAGATAGAAATCATATCAAGCATCTTCTCAGAACACAGTGGCATAAAACTGGAAATCAACTACAATAAAAACAATCCAAAGAAATCAAACACATGGAGACTAAATAGCATGCTGTTAAACAATGACTGGGTTACCAGAGAGATCAAGGAAGAAATATAAAACACCATGGCAACAAATGACAATGAAAACACAGCAATCCAAAATCTATGGTACACAGTGAAAGCAGTCATGAGAGGGAAGTTCATAGCTCTACAAGCCTACTGCAAAGAACAAGAAACAAAGGTAATAAATTACCTAACCCTACAACTCAAAGGGTTAGAAAAAGAGCAACAAGAAAAGCCCAGTGTAAGCAGAAGGAAGGAAATAATAAAGATCAGAGCAGAGATAAACGATATTGAAACCAAAGAAACAATACAAAAATCAACAAAACCAAAAGCTGGTTCTTTGAGAGGATAAACAAGATTGATAAACCTCTAGCCAGGCTCATCAAGAATCAAAGAGAGAGGACCCAAATAAACAAAATCAGAAATGAAAGAGGTGAAATAACAACTGATCCTGACAAAATACAAAGGATTGTTTAAAATACTACAAACAACTCTATTCCAACAAACTGGACAACCTGGAGGAAATGGTCATATTCCTAGAAAAATATAACCTTCCAAAACTCAATCAGGAAGAATCTAAACAGCTCAATATGCCAGTAACTATGGAAGAAATTGAAGCAGTCATCAAAAAGCTTCCAGCAAACAAAAGCCCGGGGCCAAATGGCTTCACCGGAGAGTTTTACCAAACATTCAAGGAAGTACTAAAACATATCCTCCTCAGAGTATTCCAAAAAATTTAAGAGGAAGGAACACTTCCAAACACATTCTATGAAGCCAGCATCACCCTAATACCAAAACCAGATAAAGACAACACAATGAAAGAGAATTACAGGCCAATATCCCTCGTGAACATAGATGCCAAAATCCTCAACAAAATTCTAGCAAATCGGATCCAGCAATATATCAGAAAGATCATACACCATGACCAAGTAGGATTAACCCAGGGATGCCAGGATGGTACAATATCCACAAATCAATAAACGTGATACATCACATAAACAAATTGAGAGATAAAAATCACATAGTCATATCAATTGATGCAGAAAAATCATTTGACAAAATTCAGCACCTTTTCTTGATAAAAACTGTCAACAAGGTGGGAGTAGAAGGATCATACCTCAACATAATAAAAGCTATATATGATAAACCCACAGCTAACATCATACTCAATGGGCAAAAACTAAAACCATTTTCCCTAAGAACAGGAACAAGACAGGGATGCCCACTCTCACCACTCCTGTTCAACATAGTACTAGAAGTATTAGCCATTGCAATTAGATAAGAAGAAGAAATAAAAGGCATCCAAACTGGAAAAGAAGAAATAAAGCTGTCCTTATTTGCAGATGACTTGATATTGTACATAAAAAACTTGAAAGACACCATCAAAAAACTAAGAGACTTAATAAATGAATTAGGCAATGTAGCAGGATACAAAATTAATGCCAAGAAATCTATGGCATTTCTATACACCAATAGTGAACTTACAGAAAGAGAGACTAAAAAAGCAATCCCATTTACCATCACACCAAAAAAAATTATGGTACCTAGGAATAAATTTAACCAAGGAGGTAAAGACCTATACCCGGGAAAACTACAGGAAACTGAAAAAAGAGATAGAGGAAGACGTAAACAGATGGAATAACATACCATGTTCATGGATTGGTAGAATCAACATCATCAAAATGTCCATACTACCCAAAGCAATCTATAGATTCAATGCACTTTCTGTTAAAATACCAATGGCATATTTCACATATGCCTCTTCACATAGAAAGAACTGTCCAAAAATTCACCTGGAATAAAAAAAGACCCCAAATAGCCACAGTAATTCTGAGAAAGAATAAGTAGGAGGGATCTCAATACCAGATTTCAAACTGTATTACAAAGCCATTGTTGTCAAAAGAGCCTGGTACTGGCAGAAGAACAGACATATAGATTAATGGAATAGAATAGAGAATCCAGATATCGACCCAAACCACTATGCTCAATTAATATTGGACAAAGGAGGCACGAACATACAATAGAGTCAAGACAGTCTCTTCAATAAATTGTGCTGGCAAAATTGGACGGATACCTGCAAAATAATGAAACTAGATCACAAACTTACACCATACACAAAAATAAACTCAAAATGTATATAGGACTTAAACATAAGACAGGAAACCATAAAAATACTAGAGGAATCCACAGGCAGCAAAATCTCAGACATATGCTGAAACAACTTCTTCCCTGATACTACTCCTAGGGCAATGGAATCTAAAGAGAAAATAAACAACTGGGACTACATCAAAATAAAAAGCTTTTTCACAGTAAAGGAAACCATCAACAAAACCTCAAGAAATATGGGAGAACATATTTGCAAGTATTATCACTGATATAGTTTTAATCTCCAACATCTATAGGCAGCTTATACAACTTAATAAAAGGAAGATAAATGATACAATAAAAAAATGGGCAATGGACCTAAATAGAATCTTTTCAAAAGAAGACAGAAGGAAGTTCAACAGACACATGAAAACATGCTCAAAGTTACTAATTATCCGAGAGATGCAAATCAAAACGGCAATGTGGTACCATCTCACACTTGTCAGAATGACTATCATCAACAAATCAACAAACGACAAGTGCTGGCGAGGATTTGGAGAAAAAGGAACCTTCGTGCACTGCTGGTGGGAATGCAGTCTGGTGCACCCACTGTGGAGAACAGAATGGAGTTTCCTCAAAAAACTGAAAATGGAAATCCCATTGGACCCAGTAATCCCACTCCTAGGAACATATCCTAAGAAACTAGAAACAACAATCAGAAAGGATATATGCACCCCTATGTTCATAGCAGCACTATTTACAATAGCTAAGATTTGGAAACAGCCTACGTGACCGTCAGCAGATGATTGGATCAGAAAACTATGGTACATCTACACAATGGAACACTATGATGCCATAAAAAAGAAGGAATTCTTACCATTTGTAGCAACCTGGATGGAACTGGAGAGCATTATGCTAAGTGAAATAAGCCAGTTAATGAAAGAAAAATACCACATTATCTCACTCATTTGTGGATTAAAAAAAACAACACATTATAATCTGATGAACAAAAAGATAGATACAGAGGCAGTAAAGCTACAAACAGAATGTCAAATTACAGCTGGAAGGTTAGGGAGAGGTGGGGGAAATTAGAGATCAACCGAAGGACTTACATACATGCATATAAGAATAACCAAGGGATGCAAAACATTGCGGGGTGAGGGCATGTATGGGAGTGGGGTGGGGGGGCAATGGTAAGATAGGTGCACATATAATACCTTAATAAAAAAATGGAAAAAAGTAAAAATAAAAATAAACTTTTCTCTATTAAAGTAAAAAAAACAACAACAACACACACAATACATATATATGTACTGTCTACAAGAGACCCATCGCAGAACAAGGGACTCACACAGACCTCCAACTCAGTGTATAGTCATTTATTGGGATCCAGATATCCACAATAGTGCAGACCACCACTACACTACCCAGAGGTCATGCCCCAGCCCCAAACCTTGGTCCTGGGCCCTACAGCACTCAGGGACCTGAATGGCCCTGCCAGGACCCAGGCCTCCTCCTGGGGCTCAAACCTGCATCCTGGTCCCCGACCCTCAGGCGGGGCCCAGACCTCGAACACAGTGTCAAGTCCTATGATGGGGTCCAGACATCCACAGTAGTGCAGACCACCATTTCATAATCTAGTCCTGCCCCTGACCCAAGCCTCCGCCCTGGGACCGGAGGGCCCTTTACTGCCCAAACCTCTCTCCCAGGACACAGACCCCCATCTGGGGCTCAGATCTACATCCGGGTCCCAGAACTTCATGCCGGGGCCCTAAAATTCCATCCTGAGGCCCAGACCTCCAACTCAGTGTATAATTATTTATCGGGGTCCAGACATCTACAGTAGTGCAGACCACCACTACATGACTGACAGGTCCGTTCCAGCCGAAAACCTCCGTCCTGGCCTATACAGCACTCTGGGGCCCAATCAGCCCTCCCATGACCCAGGCCTCCTCCTGGGGGTTACACCTACATCTGAGTCCTAGACCTTTATGGCGAGGACCAAAAGGCCCTACCGGGGATCACACTAGAACCCAGTGCCTAGTCCTTTATTGGGGTCCAAAAATCCAGGCTAGTCTAGACCACCATTTCATGATCTGGATGTCCTGCCCCAGACCCAAACCTCCCTCCTGGGCCCAGACAGCCCTCCAGGGCCTGATCAGCCCTCCCAGGACCCAGGCCTTCTCCTGGGGCTCAGACGTACATCTGGGTCCCAGACTTTTATGGCAAGGACCAGAAGGCCATTCCAGGGGCCCAGACTAAAACCCAGTGCTTAGACCTTTATTGGGGTCCAAAAATCCAGGCTGGTCCAGACCACCATTTCATGATCCAGTGGTCCTGCCCCTGACTCAAACCTCCCACCTGAGCCCAGAGCACCCGCTAGTGATCAGACTTCCCTCCAAGCATACAGACCTACATCTGGGGTTCAGACCTATATCTCGGTCCCAGACCTTCATGCCAGAACCGAGAAGGCCATCCCAGGACCCTGTCCTCAAACACAGAATCCAGACTGGAATAAGGGGTCCAGATCTCCATCCATAGTACAGATACCATTCCATAACCCAGATGTCCAGCTCAGGCACCAGACCTTCCCCCGGGGCCCTGACTTCCCTTCCTAGCCCAAACTGCCCTCCTAGGACCCAGACCCCAATCCGGGGTTCATACCTACATCCTCGTCCCAGAACCTCAGGAGGGGCACAAAAAGTTATTCTGGGGCCCAGACCTCGAACACAGTGTCTAGTCCTATAATGGAGTCCAGACATCCACAGTAGTGCAGACCAGCACTACATGACCCAGAAGTCTTGCTCCAGACCCAATCTTCTGCCCGGGGCCCAATCAGCCCTACCAGGACCCAGGCCTCCTCCTGGGACTCAGACCTACATCCAGTTCGGACACCTTTATGGTGAGGAACAGAAGGCCATTCTGGGGGCTGAGACTAGAACTCAGTGCCTAGTCCTTTATTGGGGTCCAAATATCCAGGCTAGTCCTGTCCACCATTTCATGATCTGGAGGTCCTGCCTCTCACCCAAACCTCCACCCTGGGCCCAGACAGCCCTCTAGTGCCCAAACCTCCCTCCCAGGACCCAGACCTCCATCTGGGGCTCACACCAACATCCAGGTACCAGACCTTCATGTCAGGGCCCAAAAACGCCATCCTGAGGCCCAGACCTCCAACTCAGTGTATAGTCATTTATCGGGGTCCAGACAACCAGAGTAGTGCAGACAACCACAACATAACCCAGCCGTCCTGCCCCAGCCCCAAACCATTGCACAGGGCCCATACAGCCCTCCTGGGCCCTGTCAGCCCTTCCAGGACCCAGGCCTACGCCTGGGGCTCAGGCGTACATCGGGGTCAGAGACCTTTATGGCAAGGACCAAAAGTCCATCCAGGGTCGCAGACTGGAACCCAGTGCCTACTCCTTTATTGGCATCCAAAGATCCAGGCAGGTCCAGACCACCATTTCATGATCCAGAGGTACTGCCCCTAACCCAAACCTCCTTCCTGGGCCCAGAGGGACCCGTAGTGACCAGACCTCCCTCCAGCACCGAGAACTACATCTGGGACTCAAACTACATCTGGTTCCCAGACCCTTATGGTGGGGCCCAGAAAGCCATTCCAGGGCTCAGGCCTCGAACACAGTGTCTAGTCCTATAATGGGGTGCAGACATCCACAGTAGTGCAGACCACCATTTCAAGATCCGGAGGTCCTGCCTCTGACCCAAACTTGTACGCTGGGCACAGAAAGACCACTAGTGCCCAAACCTCCCTCCCAAGACCCAAATCTCCATCTGGGGCTCAGACCTACATCCTGGTCTCAGACCTTGTTTCCAGGGCCCCAAAACGCCATCCTGAGGCCCAGACCTCCCACTCAATGTATAGTTCTTTATCTTAGACATCCACAGTAGTGCAGACCATCACTATATGATCCAGAGGACCTGCCCCTGAAACAAACTTCCGCCCTGGGTCCATACAGCCCTCTGGGGCCCACTCAGCCCTCCAAGGACCCAGGACTCCTCCTGGGGCTCATACCTACATCCAGTTCCCAGACCTTTATGGCGAGGACCAGAAGTCCATCCAGGGGCCCAGACTAGAACCCAGTGCTTAGTCCTTTATTGGGGTCCAAATATCCAGGCTAGTCCAAATGAACATTTCATGATCCAGAGGTCCTGTCCCTGACCCAAGCCTCTGACCTGAGCCCAGATGGACCTCTAGTGCCCAAACATACCTCCCAGGAACCACACCTCCATCTGGGGCTCAGAACTACATCCGGGTCCCAGATGGTCATGCCGGGGCCAAACATGCCATCCTAATGCCCAGACCTCCAAATAAGGGTATAGTCATTTATCGGGGTTCAGACATCCTGAGTAGTGCAGACTACCATAACATGAGCCAGAGGTCCTGCCCCAGTGCCAAACCTCCGCACTGGGCCCATACAGCTGTCTGGGGCCCCATCACCCTTCCCAGGACCCAGGCCTTCTCCTGGTGCTCAGACCTACATTGGGGTCCCAGACCTTTGTGGCGAGGACAAGAAGTCCATCCGGGGGCCCAGACTAGAACCCAGTGCCTAATCATTTATTGGGCTCCAAATATCCAGGCTGCTCCAGACCACCATTTCATGATCTAGAAGTCCTGCCCCTGACACAAACCTCCCTCTTGGGCCCAGACAGTCCTGCGGGGCTTGATCAGCCCTCCCAGGACCTAGACCTACTCCTGGGGCTAAGACCTAAATCGGGGTCCCAGACCTTTAAGACGATGACCAGAGGGCCATTCTTGGGGCCCAGACTAGAACCTGTGCCTAGACTTTTATTGGGGTCGAGACATCCACAGTAGTGCAGACCACCACTACATGAAACAGAGGTCCTGCCCCTTGCCCAAACATCTGCCCTGGGCCCATATAACCTTCCGGGGCCTGATCAGCCCTCCCAGGACCTAGAACTACATCTGAGGCTAAGACCTACATCCTGGTCCCAGACCCTCAGGCTAGGCCCAAAAGGCCATTCCGGGGCCCAGACCTCGAACACAGTGTCTAGTCCTATAATGGGGTCCAGACATCCACACCCAGTCCTATATCTGGGGCTCAGACCTATGTCAGGGTCCCAGACCTTCAAGCCTGGGCGGAGAAGGTCATCCAGGGGCCCAGGCCTCAAACACAGAATCGAGTCTTATATCAGGGGACTAGATTTCCATCCATACCCCAGACCACTGTTCCATAACGCAGATGTCCATGTACCAGATCTCCCCCGGGACACAGACATCCCTCCCGGACCCGCATTGCCCTCCCAGGACCCAGACCTTCATCCACAGCTAAGACCTACATCTGGGCCCCAGACCCTCAT
Organism: Corynorhinus townsendii; assembly: GCA_026230045.1. NCBI lineage: Eukaryota > Metazoa > Chordata > Mammalia > Chiroptera > Vespertilionidae > Corynorhinus > Corynorhinus townsendii. The sequence goes on along the minus strand of JAPDVU010000028.1, from coordinate 431,244 downwards.
GGCGAGGTCCAAAAGGCCATTCCAGGGCCCAGTGCTCGAACACAGCGTCTAGTCCTATAATGGGGTCCAGACATTCACAGAAGTAAAGACCACCATTTCATGATATGGAGGTCCTGCCCCTGGCCCAAACCTCCTCCCTGGGCCCAGACAGCCCTCTAGTGCCCAAACCTCTCTCCCAGGACCCGGACCTCCATCTGGGGCTCAGACCTAAATCCGGGCCTCAGGACTTCATGGCTGGGCCTAAGAAGGCCATCCCGGGGCCCAGGCATCAAACACAGAATCCAGTCTTGAATCAGGGGAACAGATCTCTATCCGGAGTCCAGACAACCATTCCATAACCCAGATGTCCAACTCAGGCACTAGACCTCCCCCCGGGGCCCAGACATCCTTTCCTAGCCGAACTGCCCTCCCAGGACCCACACCTCCATCCAGGGCTCAGACCTACATCTGAGTCCCAGACCCTCATGGCGAGGCCCAAAAGGCCATTCCAGGGCCCAGACCTGGAACCCAGTGTCTAGTCCTATAATGGTGTCCAGACATCCATAGTAGTGAAGACCACCATTTCAGGATCTGGAGGTTTTGCCCCTGACCCAAACCTCCGCCGCGTCCCAGACAGCCCTCTATTGCCCAAACCTCCCTCCCAGGACCCAGACTTCCATCTGGGGCTCAGACCTACATTCGGGTCCCAGACCTTCAGGCTGGGGCCCCAAAACGCCATCTTGAGGCCTAGACTTCCAATTCAATGTATAGTCATTTATCGGGGTCCAGACATCCACAGTAGTGCAGACCAACACTCCATGACCCAAAGTTCCTGCCCCAGCCCCAATCCTCTGCCCTGGACCCATATAGCCGTCCGGGGCCCGATAAGCCCTGCCAGAACCCAGGCCTCCTCTTGGGGCTCAGACCTATATCTGGTTCACAGACCTTTAAGGCGAGGACCAGAAGGCAATTAACGGGGCCGAACTAGAAACCAGTGCCTAGTCCTATATTGCGGTCCAAATATCCAGGCTAGTCCAGACAACCATTTCATGATCCAGAGGTCCTGCTCCTGACCCAAACCTTCCTCTTGGGCCCAGACAGTCCTCCAGGGCCTTTCAGCCCTCCCAGGACCCAGGCCTACTCCTGGGGCTCAGACCTACATCAGGTTCACAGACTTTATGGCGAGGACCAGAAGGCCATTCCGGGGGCTGAGAATAGAAGCCAGTGCCTAGACCTTTATGGAGGTCCAAATATCCAGGCTGGTCCAGACTACCATTTCATGATCCAGAGGTCATGTCCCTGACCCAAACCTCCCTCCTGAGCCCAGAGCGCTCCCTAGTGAACACACCTCCCTCCCAGAGTCCTACTGGGGCTCAGACCTACATCAGGGTCCCAGACCTTCATGGCTGGGCCAAGAAGGCCATCCAGGGGCTCAGGCCTCAAACAGAGAATCCAGTTTTATATTAGGGGACTAGATTTCCATCCGTACCCCAGACTACCATTCCATAACGCAGATGTCCAAGTGAGGTACTAGAACTCCCTCACAGGTCCCAGACTTCCCTCCCGGGCCCGAACCACCCTCTCAGGACCCAGACCTCCATCCCCGGCTCAGACCTACATCCGGGACTCAGGACTTCATGGCTGGGCCGAGAAGGCCATCCCAGGGCCCAGGACTCAAACATTCAATCCAGTCTTGAACCAGGGGACCAGATCTGTATCCGCAGTCCAGATGACCGTTACATAAACCCAGATGTCCAATTCAGGCACCAGACCTCCCCCCGGGGACCAGACATCCCTCCCTGGCCCGAACGCCCTCCCAGGTCCCAGACTTCCATCCAGGGCTCAGACCTACATCCAAGTCCCAGTCCCTCATGGCGAGGCCCAAAAGGCCATTCTGGGGCCCAGACCTCGAACACAGTGTCTAGTCCTATAATGTGGTCCAGATATCCACAGTAGTGCAGACCAACATTTCATGATCTGGAGGTCCTGCCCCTAACCCAAACATCCTCTCTGGGCCTAGACAGCCCTCTCATGCCAAAACCTCTCTCCCAGGCTCAAGACCTCCATCTGGGCCTCAGACCTACATCCGGGTCCCAGACCTTCATGTTGGGGCCCAAAAACACCAGCCTGAGGCCCAGACCTCCAACTCAGTGTTTAGTCATTTATCGGGGTCCAGACATCCACAGTAGTGTAGACCACCACTACATGACCCAAAGGTCCTGCCCTAGCCCCAAACATCTGCCCTGGGCCCATATAGCCCTCAGGGGCCTGATCAGCCCTCCCAGTACCCAGGCTTCCTCCTGGGGCTCAGACCTACATCCGGTTCACAGACCTTCATGGCAAGGTCCAGAAGGTCATTCCAGGGCCCAGACTAGAAGCCAGTGCCTAGTCCTTTATTTGGGTCCAAATATCCAGGCTAGTCCAGACCAGCATTTCATGATGCAGAGGTCCTGCTCCTAAAGCAAACCTTCCTCCTGGGGCCCAGACAGCCCTTTGGGCCGGATCAGCCCGCCCAAGACCCAGGCCTCCTCCTGGAGCTCAGACCTTAATCGGGGTCCCAGACCTTTAAGGCAAGGACCAGAAGGCCATTCCGGGGGCTCAGACTAGAAGCCAGAGCCTAGACCTTTATTGGGGTCCAAATATCTAGGCTGGTCCAGAGCACCATTTCATGATCCAGAGGTCCTGCCCCTGACACAAACCTCCTTCCTGGCCCAGAGTGCCCCCTAGTGAACACACCTCCATCCCAGCATCCAGTCCTACATCTGGGCCTCAGACTTACATCAGGGTCCCAGACCTTCATGGCTGGGCCGAGATGGCCATCCAGGAGCCCAGGCCAACAACAAAGAATCCCATTTATATCAGGGGACTAGATTTCCATCTGTATCCCAGACCACCATTCCATAACGCAGATGTCCAGGTGAGGTACCAGACTTCCCCCGCAGGTCCCAGACTTCCCACACGGGCCAGAACCACCCTCTCAAGACCCAGACCTCCATGGGGGGCTCAGACCTACATTCAGGCCCCAGACCATCATGGCTGGGGTAAGAAGGTCATCCCGGGTCCCAGGCCTCAAACACAGATTCCAGCCTGAATAGGGGACCAGATGTCTATCCGGAGTGCAGACGACCATTCCATAACCCAGATGTCCAACTCAGGCATTAGACCTCTCCTCAGGGCCCCAACATACTTCTCTGTCCCAAATCGCCCTCCCAGGACCCAGACCTCCATCCAGGGCTCAGACCTCCTACCAGGTCCCAGACTGTCATGGTGGGGCCCATGAGGCCATTTCTGGGCCCAGACCTCGAACCCAGTGTCTAGTCCTATAATGGGGTCCAGACATCCATAGTTGTGAAGACCACCATTTCAGGATCTGGAGGTTCTGCCCCTGACCCAAACCTCCGCTGTGTTCCAGACAGCCCTCTATTGCCCAAACCTCCCTCCCAGAACCCAGACTTCCATCTGGGGCTCAGACCTACATCCAGGTCCCAGACCTTCAGGCTGGGGCCCCAAAACGCCATCTTGAGGCCTAGACCTCCAACTTATTGTATTGTCATTTATCGGAGTGCAGACATCCACAGTAGTGTAGACCAACACTACATGACCCAAAGTTCCTGCCACAGCCCTAAACATAACCCCTTGGCCTATATAGCCGTCCGGGACCCAATCAGCCCTATCAGAACCCAGGCCCCCTCCTGGGACTCAGAGCTACATCTGGTTCACATACTTTTATGGCAAGGACCAGAAGGCTAGTACAGGGGCCAAGACTAGAAGCCAGTGCCTAGTCCTTAATTTGGGTCCAAATATCCAGGCTAGTCCAGACCAGCATTACATGATGCCGAGGTCCTTCCCCTGACCCTAACCTCCCTCTTGGGCCCTGGAAGCCCTCCGGGGCCCGATCAGCCCTCCCAGGACACAGGCTTCCTCCTGGAGCTCAGACTTATTCCAGGTTCCCAGACCTTTATGGCGAGGACCTGAAGGCCATTCCAGGGGACGAGACTAGAAGCCAGTGCTTAGTCCTTTATTGGGGTCCAAATATCCAGGCTATCCAGACCACCATTTCATGATCCAGAGGTCCTGCTCCTGACCCAAATCTTCCTCCTTGGGCCCAGACAGTCCTCTGGGCCGGATCAGCCCTCCCAGGACTCAGGCCTCCTCCTGGGGCTCAGACTTCATCGGGGTTTCAGACCTTTAAGGCAAGGACCAGAAGGCCATTCCAGGGGCCCAGGCTAGAATTTAGTGCCTAGACCTTTATTGGGGTCCAAATATCCAGGCTGGTCCAAACCACTATTTCATGATCCAGAGGTCATGTCCCTGACCCAATCCTCCCTCTTCGGCCCAGTCCTGCATCTGGGGCTCAGACTTTCATCCGGGTCGCAGACCTTCATGCTGGGGCCCCAAAATGCCATCTTGAGGCCCAGACCTCCAACTCAGTGTATAGTTATTTATCCAGGACTAGACATACAAAGTAGTGCAGACCACCACTACAGGATCCAGAGGTCCTGCCCCTGACCCAAACCTTCATCCTAGGCTCATATAGATCTCCGGGACCCAACTAGCCCTCCCAGGATCCAGGCCTTCTCCTTGGGCTCAGACTTAAATCCAGGTCCCAGACTTTTATCACGGACCAGAAGTCCATCTGTGGGCCCACACTAGAACCTAGTTCCTAATCCTTTATTGGGGTCCAAGTATCGAGGCTAGTCTAGACCACCATTGCATGATCCAGAGGTCCTTCCCCTGACCGAAACCTTCTTCTTGGTCCCAGAGTTCCCCCTAGTGAGCAGACCTCCCTCCCAGCACCAAGACCTACATCTAGGGCTCAGACCTACATCTGGGTCTGAGACCTTCATGGAGGGGTCAAGAAGACCATCCAGGGGCCCAGGCCTCATACACGAATCTACTTTTGTATCAGGGGATTAGATCTCCATCCATACCCCAGACCACCATTCCATAACATAGATGTCCAGGTCAGGTACTAGACCTCCCCTTCAGGGCCCAGACTTCCTTCCCTGGTCAAACCACCCCCTCAGGACCCAGACTTCCATCCGGGGCTCAGACCTACATCCAGTCCCCAGACCTTCATGGCAGGGTGAGAAGGCCATCCTGGGGACCAGTCCTCAGACACAGAATCCAGTCCTGAATCGGGAAACCAAATCTCTATCCGTAGTTTAGATGACTAACCCATAACCCAGATGTCCAGCTCAGGCACCAGACCACCCACAGGGGCCCAGACCTCCCTCCCTGGCCCATACCGCACTCCTAGGACCCAGATCTCCATCCGGGTTGAGACCTACATCCTGGTGCCAGACCTTCAGGCGGGGCCCAGAAGGCCATTCTGGGGTCCAGACCTCGAACACAGTGTCTAGTCCTATAATGGGGTCCAGACATCCACACCCAAGGACTGACTCCTACCTGGAAAGGACCACACACTGTCATCTTGACCACCTCCACTGCAGTCAATGTCGATGGGATCCCGACGTGGCTTTATCACACTGGGCTTAAGGCAGCCCAGGCGGAATAAAGAATCCAAGACTCTTCATCAGACCCACTAGAGCTGAGACTCTCACATATACTCCTGGCCCTCATTTTGGGCCGTTATCTTATACACTGATTTATTAACTTTATTCAACAGAAAATTAATTCTATCAAGCTCATGGTCCTCAGGGGTAAATATGATCCTCTCCCCAACAATGACCCACAAGAGTCAATGATTTGACTCAGTACGTAAAACCAGTCGGGAATGAAGCACACTAGTAATCCCTCTTTTGGAAAACCTGCTATTTGAAAGTCTCTGCTATTTTTAGATATTCCCTTGCTCTGTAAGTCAACTCTGTCATTTTTAGATGGTCTCTTATTCTGTAAATAACTTTGCTTTTTAGCTTAAATAATAGGAAAGATAAACTTAACTGCCTGACTTGCAAGCTAGCCATCCAACGTAAGGGGCTGATACACTGATACTGATATGTACTCCCATACCAGGTGTCTGTATAGATATGATATGTACTCAAGGTTACAAGTTGTCTGTATAGATATGACAGGTGGTTTTTAGATATGATATATACTGAAGGTTACAAGCTTTCTGCAAAAATATTTTGCACAAAGACCTAGAATGATATAAGAAGGAAATACTTCTTCCTGTGTTTGCTCAGAATTTAACAGAGGTGGAGAAACCAAGATGGCGGCATAGGTAAGCACCTAAACTGCTGCCTTGCACAACAATTTCAAAAATACAACTAAAAGATGGAATGGAAACCATCCAGAACCACAGGAAAGCTGGCTGAGTGGAAATTCTACAACTAGAAGGAAAGAGAAAAGATCATGGAGAATTGGAGGAATGGCAAAGGGTTGAGGTATGGCAAAGGGTCTTTGTGCACACAAAGAGGAAGGAGGGCTGAGAGCCTGGCTGACTTTCTCTGGCGGGAGGGTAAAGGAAGCCCCCGACTTCACTGAACCCCAGCTCCGACTGCACTGAACCCCGGGCGAGCCCCTGGGGACCTACGCTCTTGCAGGGGGAATCTGGACTCTGGGGCAGAGGCTCAGGAGCCGGGGAAGGCAGAGGTCTGGAGGCATGTGGGCGCAAGGGCAGAACTGATGGGAAGCCAAGACTGTCTTCTCCACCCTGAGACTCCACTACATCCAAGCTGAGCACAGAGGCTTTTGCAATTTGGCAAGTCTAATCCTATAAGACTGTCTCCAGCACTGAACTTCTCCCAGCGTAGACTCAGCTGATCCTCACAGCCAACTGTCCTGGAGGTCAATTCTCCCAGTGATACCAACAACAATCAAGACTAAACTACAACAAGGCTGTACACACAGTCCACAAAGGGGTGCACCGAGAGAGTCCACCTCAGGTTAACTGGGGAGGCCGACCCACTGGGCCATATAGGAAACCTAGCACACAAAGCTACCCTACCAACTCAGGGAAGCAGTGAAAATGCGGAGACAAAGAAAGAGATCACAAACGAAAGAAATGGAGGAAAACAAACGACTGGATATAGAATTCAAAACCACGGTTATAAGGCTTTTAAGGAATATCCTATTAAAGGCCGATAAATATAACGAGACCCTCGAAGATATGAAAAAGGACCAACTAGAAATTAAACATACACTGACTGAAATAAATAATATTATACAGAGACCCAACAGCAGACTAGAGGAACGCAAGAATCAAGTGAAAGAATTGAAATACTAAGAAGCAAAAAACACTCAACCGAAAAAGCAAAAAGCAAAAAAAAATCCAAAAAGTTGAAGATAGTGTGAGAACCCTCTGGGACAACTTCAAGTGTACCAACATCAGAATTATGGGGGTGCCAATAGAAGAGAGAGAGCAAGATACTGAAAACCTATTTGAAGAAATAATGACTGAAAAGTTCCCCCACCTGGTGAAAGTCTATTTGACTTACAAGTCCAGGAAGCACACAGAACCCCAAACAAAAGGAATCCAAAGAGTACCACACCAAGACACATCATAATTAAAATGCCAAGAGCAAAAGACAAAGAGAGAATATTAAAAGCAGCAAGAGAAAAACAGTTAATTACCTACAAGGGAGCACCCATACGACTGTCAGCTGATTTCTCAACAGAAATTATGCAGGCCAGACGGGAGTGGCAAGAAATTTTCAAAGTGATGAATAGCAAGAATCTACAACCAAGATTACTCTACCCAGCAAAGGTATCATTCAGAATTGAAGGGCAGATAAAGAGCTTTACAGATAAGAAAAAGCTAAAGGAGTTCATCACCACCAAACCAGTGCTATACGAAATACTGAAAGGTATTCTTTAAGAAGAGGAAGAAGATAAAAGTAAAGATAAAAATTGTGAACAACAAATACATATCTATCAACAAGGGAACCTAAAAATCAAGTGAATTAAAAACCTGAGGAACAGAATAAACTGGTGAATATAATAGAATCAGGGGCATAGAAAGGGAGTGAACTGATAATTCTCAGGGGGAAAGGGATATGGGGAGTGCAGGAAGAGACTGGACAAAAATCGTACACCTATGGATGAGGACAGTGGGGGCGAGGTAAGGGCAGAAGGTGGGGTGGGAACTGGGTGGAGGGGAGCTATGGGGGGAAAAAAGAGACACAATTGTAATAATCTCAATAAAGATATATTTAAAAAAAAGAATTTGAAGAAGGTATTCTGCTCTGAACCTGCACGAAATAAAGATGACTCCTAACTAATTGACCCATTAAGGCTTCTTTTCTAGCTCACTGATTTATGATACAAGAGCAGGTGATATTTAGGAAAAGCGCAGCACACTTGGCAGGTTATGTTTATAAGACAACCCCAAAGCAACAGTACATGCACGGGTGGGAGTGGTCAACAGGCTCCTGCTTGGAGCCTTAAGGTTTAAAGCTGAGGCAATTAGGCTAACGTTCCCTCCTGAAACCAGGTATTTCCATGGAATTGTCTTAAGAAATGGGGGGAACTATAGGTTCTTTCTTAACTTACCTAACAGTTTAAAATCAACATGCACAATGCAAAGCTGTGGTCATACTTATTATTCCCACCTTTGGAACGGTAAATAAAAGCTTTACATCCAGAAGCTAAACTAGTAGATTGTTCCAAATTTTATTGATAAAATCATCCTGTCCCAAAAACGTTACCTAGATAACTTGATAAATCTTAGTTCAGGACAGGGTGAAGTAGATGTACTTCCAAAGTTTATATTCTATAAAATATCTGGTTACTTGCTTATGTGGGAGAGAAACAAACTTTCCTATTATTAAACTCAAGGTTTTCTTCTGGTCTAATAATCAAATAGATATGACACAGATTAGCAACAGAAATAACCACCTGTAAGACATACGTATGGATGGGCCCCTCACATACATGAGAGAGTCGGAGACCCTGCCTGAGTCAGAGGCTGAAACAGAAAGAAAACGTGGGTGCATACACAAGGCATTAGGAGCTTGAAGCCTTCAAGTCCTTGCAAAATGACATGAGCAGATGTTTTACTAGAGAGATGCTATTCCTAATATGTACACGAGGGGGCAGCAGAGAGGAGCATTTCCCTTGGCAGGAAAAGGGGCGGGGCCACAGGTTCTGTCTGAGTCCTGCTCCTTGATAAACAGCTTAAGATAAAGATTCCAAAAAGCAGCATCACGGTGGCAGAATGGTGATGCCTTCATAAGGAATGTGAATTGTCTGTGACACCAGTATTCTTTAGATTGGTAAATGTATGAACAAATTCCTTTCTAGAAATATACTTCCTCATGGTACAATTTTTTAATGTTCCACAGGACGTGTTTGCTAATAGTCCCAATGTCTTTAGTTCCTCTATAAAATGAAGCAAAGCATGAATAAATCTATGTTCAGTAACCCCACTCCTCACCAAAACTCTCACTATTATCACAACACACAATAAACTAAAACACACACCGTTTCCCACACCAGCTATCCACTGCTGGTCCTCTGTAGGCAGGCACTCTTTCTGCCTCATCTTTCCTCAGGTTTTGTGGAGATGACTCTGGTCCTATGGAAATGCCCCTAAGTGTCTGCTGAGGTACATGGACCGGCCTCAGCGACATGGTGCCACCTGAGGCAGAGAGAAGTGTCTTGGGCTCGCTTCCTGGCAGGGCTGAGCTGCCTGCGCATTCACTGGACTCCAGCACCACAGGCTGACGGCACAAGGGCCATGTGGGTCAGAGAGGAAACTCAGGTGCTCCCTGCAAAGAACATGACCCCCTGGGAGACGGAATTCCACGAGGAACCACTGCAGGCATCTGGATATTGTTGCTTTTCTTCTCAAATCTCATGCGTCACTCTCTAAGGACCGTTCTATACTGTAAATAAGAATCAGTGATCTTGACCTTTTAGTTTCCAGAATTCACCATCAAAAGTTTCCCTCTTTGAAACTGTAACATTTGTCATATTGTGACTTTCTCAGATTACCTACAGGGGACACAATTTCATTTACATAAACTGATTTCTAGAACACCATGCGTCCAGACCCTAACCTCATTTTAAACGCAAAGAAAGTTTTTCCTACTTTATTGAATAATTAAAAAACTTAAAACTAAGAAAAAGAATTTTTCTACCTCCTCACGTTATATTTCTTCATGTTTTTTTCCAAGCTTAAACTGCCTACATATGTGTGGCAGTTTTTTTGCATTTAATGGTCACTAATTAGAGAGAGAGAGAGAGAGAGACAGGGGGGAGACAAACAGAGAAACATCCATGTGACAGAGAAACATGAATTGGTTGCTGGGATCCCAGCCTCACCCTTTGTTGTGCACAGGAGGACAGTCCAGCCTCCAGCAGCTCTACACAGGTTTCTATGTGGCTAACACAGAGCATCATTGTTCTTGTAAAGCTGGGGAGAGGGAAACAAAAAGCAGCTTAGCACAGAAGAAGGAACAGGAGAGGGCCAGGAGGGGCACATTGGCTCTCTAGACAGGAGCCTAGGGACACTGTGGCTCCTGGAGAAAGAAAACTCCAAGTGACAAAAGTGAGCAGAGAAAACTGGCCTCACTTGTGGCCCAGCTCTCATCCTGACCACAGCCCCATAGCCAGCCCCCCACTGCCCTTAGGTCCTCCCCCTTCTCCCCTCTCTCCTCAGGTCCCAGCCATGCTGCTTCCTTCTCTTCCTTCTTCAGGCAGTTTCTGCACTTTGGGAATTGTACAGTTCTTCTAAGTTGTCAAGTCTATTGTAAGGAAACTGTTTATGTCACTTACTTCAAACCTAAATTGGTACTTTGTGTTTTCTCTTTTTCTTCCTGATTTGTCTAGTTAGGGTTGGATAACATTTATTGATTTCCCCCCCCAATAAATAATATTTGGTTTCAGTACATTTGTATAGTGTTTGTTTATTTACTCTTTCACAAGTACTCATATCTTTGTTCAACACTTTCAGCTATATACCTTGGACCTAGTTTGCTCATTTTTCTAGCTTAAGGTGGCAGGTAGGGCTACTGACTATGCCTTTCTTTGTGTCTAATATATGCATGTATGGCTTGAAATTTTTCTTAATTAGTTATTTAATTTTATTCCACAAATTTTAATGGGTTGTGTTTATATTCAGTTCCAAATATAGTCTAAATTTTTTGTGATTTTCTTCTTTGACCCTTTTCTACCAAGGGCCATTTGGATATTTTTAACATACAAAGTTATGAACTTAAAAATTAGCCTGCTATATTTTGTCACACATTTAATTAACCCTCCCCTAATGCCATGGCAGGGCCAGACCCAATGATGTCTCAGGACTTATAAAGGCCCACAGGCCAGAGCTTCCCCAACCCTGATGTAGAAGATTGTAGGTTTATTCCCAGCAATTTTTGTGACTGAATTCTAAACTAATTATTTTGTATGAGAGAACATACACTATATATTTCAATTCTTTTCCACTGAGACATTTTTATGGCCTAGAATGTAGTCTATCTTGGTGAATATTCCAATACATTTGGGTGGAAAATGCTCTCTACTGTTGTTGGAAGGAGGTTTCTATAAATGACAATGAACTTATCAAGTAATAAACCATAACTCTCAGGTGCAGATATTCTTGTTGGTTTCCCCCCCTAATTTGTTCTATCAATTACTGAGAGAAGAGTGTTAAAATCTCAAAGCATTCTGGAATTGTCTATTGATTCTTTCAATTTTGTCAGTTTTGTGTATTTTGAAGTTATATTATTTAATCATACATATTTAGGAGTATCTTCTTGTTGAAATGATCTTTTCATTATTATGGAATATCCCTTTTTAACACTGATGATTTTCATTGTTCTAATATTTCTTTAATCTTAATTAATATAACCACTTTACTTTTCCTATAATATTAATGTAGCCACTGCAACTTTCTTACTAAAAATTTTAACTAATTTTAAAGAAATCATTTTACTTGCAAACCTTTTGGTCCCTTTATAACTTTACAATTAAAGCAGGAGGAAGCTGGTGTGGCTTGGTGATTGAACGTTGACTTATGACCCAGGAGGTCCCAGGTTTGATTCCCAGTCTGGGCACATGCCCCGGTTTCAGGCTCAATCCCCAGTGTGGGGTGTGCAGGAGGCAGCCAATTGATGATTCTCTCTCATCATTGATGTTTCTATCTCTCTCTCCCTCTCCCTTCCTCTCTGAAATAAAAAAAAACTATATTTTTAAAAATGAGGTGGGGAGAAGGGGGACAGACATCTGTAATAATCTCAACAGTAAAGATTAAAGAAAGAAAAAGGGGGGACTATTTATGAAGAATTAATCTACGTAAGTAAATAAATTCAGAACTATCCTTTAAAAAAAGGAAAATAAAATTAGATAGTTTTTTTGTGTGCTTACTAAGCATCTCAATGAGTCTTTTAAACCAGTCATACATTGTCTGCCTTTTTTATTTGATGATTTAGTCCACTTCTTATTTCATTTCTTTTTTTTAATATCCTTACCCGAGGATATGTTTACTGATTTTTTTTTTTTTTTTTAGCAATAGAGGGAGAAAGAGAGATAGAAACATTGATGTGAGAGAGAAACATGAAAATATCAAACTAACAACCTAGGTATGTGCCCTGACCTGGAATCAAACACTCAACCTTTTGGTGTATCAGATGATGCTCCATCCAACTGAGCCAACTGGCCAGGGTTAGTCCATTTATTTTTGATGAAATATTTGCCCATCTTAGGTTTAATTCTACCGTCATTTTACAATTTGTTTTTATTGGCTCACTCTTTTAATTTTTTTCTCTCTCAAATTTTTTCCTTTAGGCTTATGGATTATCTTTGAGCTCCATTTTATGTCCTCTGCTGATCTATTAGCAATGGCTTTTTTGGTAGTATTGTTTTTATGACTGTTAATTGTTTCAGTCATTGTTCTAAGATTATTTAACTTACCGAAGTCTAGCTTCATATAATAGTATACCACTTCCACACACTATTAAAAACTTACAGTACTGACTTTGTTTTCTCTTGCATGATCCTTTTATTTTAAATTTACTCAGCTGATTTGCATTTAAAAGTAGTAATTTTTAGTTTCCACATTTTACTATTCCAGTGATTCACAATTTAGTGAGGAGAGAACCACAGTTTTGATTCCCCTTTTCCCCCTTTTCTTTCTTTTATCTCTAAACTCACAACACAGGAGTTTTCAATTGCAGGTACACACACAGGCAGTGGCTCAGGGTGGGAGCACTGATTAAGGCACCTGAGAAGAGGCAGGAGGGAAGCAGGGCAAGGAGACCTGGAAAGCAGGAGCCAGAAGTCCTGCAATGGGTTGTTCATAGGCTCCCAAACCAAAAGGCCAGTTTCCTTGGAAGGGGCTACCTGCTCCCAATACCCAGAGAGCAGGTAAAGGAGACACCCCCGCCCCATACAGCCTGCCACACCTGAACTTTGAGGTTCACCGAGAAACAAAGGCAGAGGCCAAGCTTGCAGGTCTGAACAGTCTCAAGGAGCCTCAGTGACAAGATTGGCAGAGGGGCTGTTATATTGTAAATCATCCAACTAAACAGAGGACGCCTTAGGAAGCCAAATTAATTTGGAGTCTTCATTATGCTAACAGTCTCAGAGGAATTGTTTCCAGAGTCTGAGCAAAATAACATAGAGGAAGCCATCCCTTCATACTCTCCCAGACTCTTTGTCTTTCAAATATGGAATGGGGCTTCTGGACTTTACACAGGCTTTGAAAAAACAAACAAACAAAGAAACAAAAAACCCTACGTGTTGGGATGGGGCAGTGAGACTGTATCTCAAGGCCTGGCCTGGCGCAAGTATTGATAACTTCATCTGGGGGTTGTATAGTTTATGGCCTTTCCAAAATGGGAGCAGTGTGTAAGGAAACAGGACTTGCAGGACCAGATAAGTGAGCTAATTTCCCCTATTATGCAAGCAAGCATGTTTACGGAAGCCAAGAATAGCAAAGTTAACTCACAGAACAAAGGACCATTTTAGTAGAAAATATCAAACAGCAGTTTTTACAACACAGATGTTACTGGAACAAGATGGCCTATGCTTCAGGGCCATCTGCGCACGATTCTAGGAACCAGACGATTCCAGGGTCCCAGATGACCCCATTGGTCTCCATACAAGGATCTCTGACCAACCAAGGCCAGAGTCAGATTTTGGGCCACTGGGGGAAGAGTAGCTCTGACACAGGAAACCCACCCATCATATTTCCTGAAATTGACACAACACCAAACACTCCTAAAGCCGAGTCAGAAAAAGGCCCTTGAGTGATTAAAATTGACAGCTGGCAGACAGGCAAAGAAGGCTGATGGGAGACGGACACAAGCAGTGGACCTGTGGATCCTGGGAGCTCTAAGCAGGTGCTAGAAGCCAAAGACAGTGCCTGGCAGTGGCCAGCAATTAGGTCCTCACAGGAAGCCCAGCATCTGCAGACAGAACAGAAGAGTGAGGTCCTGAACCAGCTCCAATGGGGCAGTAAAACATGGCTGAAGCAAACAAAAATTCACTTCATTTATATTATTTTTTATTTTATCCCCATTATATTTTGCAACTTTTTCTTCCTCTCTTCTCTTTTTTTCCTCCCATTTTTCTTCTCCTTTCACCTTTTTGGTTTTTCTATTTCCTTTACTTTTCCCCCTTTAAAAATTGAACTTCCTTATTTATCTGTTTTATTGATTTGTTATTATTCTATCTCTGTTGTTTTGTTCATAATTAACTTTTTCCTTTGGTTGATCTCTTACCCTCACCCCATCCCACCCTCTCTTGCCTTTCCCCTGAGGTTTGACAGTCTGTTCGATGCTTCTAAGTCTATGGATCTATTTTTGTTCATCAGTTTATGTTGTTGATTATATTCCACAAATGAGTGAGATCATGTGATATTTATCTTTCTCCGACTGGTTTATTTCACTTAGCATGATGCTCTCCATGCCCATCCATGCTATCTTGAATGGTAAGAGCTCTTTCTTTTTTATAACAGCACTAGAGGCCCAGCGCATGAAATTGGTGTGTGGGTACAGTCCCTAGGCCTGGCCTGTGATCAGGGCCATCTCCCCCAGCTGTTGGCAGCCACTGCCACCCACCCCCGGTTCCCCATTCTCCATTGAGGGATTGGAGTCTGCCAGTCTGGGGGAGGGACCGAGAAGTGGTCAGTGCACCTCATAGCGACTGGTCAAGCGGTCATTCTGTTTGCTCTGCCATTCAGTCGATCTGCATATTACTTTTATATATATAGATATTCTCCAATCCTTCCACTTCCAGGGAAAGGGGCAAAGGAGGGTTGCTGAAAGTGATAAGGGAGGTATCAGGGTGAACTTTGGGGTTGGGGGGCTGGAGAGTTTCCTCCTAATGAGGGGCTTCAAAGGACAGCAGCCTACTTCTGCTACCCTTTCTGATTAGCATCTGGCAGGACAAAGCAGTTGCAGGTTCAGGATGGGAGCGCCTTTCTGCATGCAGCTCCCTGGAGAGTCTCTTCCGGTCAAGGAAAGCTTTGATCTAATCATTTATTCTGGAAACAGGGCTGCTGAGTGGTGTGGGGCAGGAGGGCAGAATGGAGGTGGGCAGTCAGGGCAGGAAGAAATATGGGGTAGAAGACTGGGGGATGAGGGAAGGAGAGGGTGAAATCTGTGTGTGGAGGGAGGAGGAGGGCTGGTGCAGAAGGAGAGTTGGGGTCAGCATAGGAAGGTTTGGAGGTACTGGGGGAGTAAGAGGGACCAGCAGATGCCAGAATAGGGGAAAGGGTCTACAGAATCAGGTGGGGGTCCATGAGGGTGACTATACACTAAGTCCCTTTCCCAGACCCTGCCATCCCAGGTGCCTAGTGGGAGGGGTCCATTGTGAGGTGCTGAGCCCCCTACAGTTTGTGTCTGAGACTCCAGAACATGTGGCCAACACGCCCCGCCCCTGCCACCCCCGCCAAAGTGCTGCCATTTGGAATGCATTTGCAGACACATGGATTGTTTTTAAGTTAAAGCTTTTTAATTCACCATTTCCCACTTGTCGTTTTTTATTGAAAAGGCAGATTCTGCTGGTGTATTCCTTTGCAGGGGTGGCGGGGGTGTTCTCCACGGGCAGAGATCCAATGAGATACAGAGACAAAAGGCCCAGCGAGACATGGGGAATGAGTAAACAGGATCAGAGAGCAAGGAACAGGGAGATAGATGCACAGAGCAAGACAGACACAAGACACAGAGTGCTGTGGACAGGGATAGAGCTTCCCTCCCAATGAGATGGCTCAAAGGGCTCCTTCGGTGGAGCAGTGGCTCTGTGGGTGCATTCACAACGGCAAGCTCCCAGGCCCAGGCAAGTCAGGGAACTGAAAGCCTTGCATAATTAGAGCTAATTATATGTGTCCAAACAGCCTCAGTGGAGGCCACAGGTCAGCCACTCCTCTTCCAGCCTTTCCCTGTGATCCCGCCCCAGCAAAGGGGCTTTGCTGGCACAGCTGGGGCTGAGCATCTGGGGGAAGGGCATGCAGGCAGAGAGCCCCTGGGATCCAGGGGTTGGGGTGAACCCTTCACCTCCATAGTGCCCCACGCAACTACAAACTCCAGCATGCTGTGGCCCCAGGATGTCAGATCACAATTGGGTTAGGAATTGGACCAGAACTTGGTCCAAGCTCCCCTTGGCCTTGTGCTGAGTGGGCCCTGGTGGCATGGGCCCCAGCATTTGGATTCTTAGTTTCCTATTATCTTGGCCTTCTGAGCACTCGAGTCTCTGCCAAGATTCCAGACAGGGCTCTCCTTGTATACTGCCATTGGGAGTGCCTGTCTGGAGGTGAGGCTGCAGGATGAGGAAGGGACAGAGTCTGGTGCTTGGCTTTTGGTGATCAGTTTGTCTCTGCCTGGATGCGCCACAGGACCCCAAAAGAGTGACTTTTCTGAGCTTTCATTTGTGCGTCCATACTGCGCATGCCTCCTCTGAGACGCGGAGTCCAAGGGGAAGGAGAAAGGTGTGAATTCCTCACATGTGATGGGGCTTTACACTTTGAACTGCTAGCCTGAATCTGTGATCTAATTTTGTGGTTTCAGGCCCTTTTGGTGGGTTGGGTTGGAGTGGTGGCAGGATAGGGTTTTATATTTCTATAGAGGCCTGATGCACAGGTGGGGGCCTGAGCTTATGGGGGCCCTGATTGGGGTGGGGGTTCCTGCTGGGAGAAAGCTTGCCTGGGCTTGGGGCTGCTCCCGGTTTGCAGACAGGCCACACCCCCAATGGGATGGGAGTCCCCAATGGGGGCAGGCGGACTGGGCAAGGGGCCACAGGGGTGGGGTGGGGAGGTGGGTTGGCGGCTTGGCCAGCATGCCCCACCCCCCAAATCGGGCTGGGTTCGCTGGCCCCACTGGGGGTCATAGCGACTGGTCGTTAGGTCATTACGACGTTATAGCCACTGGCCTTTTATAATATAGATAGCATTCCATTGTGTAGATGTACCAGTTTTCTAATCCACTCCTCTGCTGATGGGCACTCAGGCTGTTTCCAAATCTTAGCTATTGTAAATTGTGCTTCTCTGAACATAGGGGTGCATATATCCTTTCTGATTGGTGTTTCTGATTCCTTAGGATATATTCCTAGGAGTGGGATTACTGGGTTAAATGGGAGTTCCATTTTTAGATTTTTGAGGAAACTCCATACTCTTCTCCACAGTGGCTGTACCAGTCTGCATTCCCACCAGCAGTGCACGAGGGTTCCTTTTTCTCTACATCCTCACCAGCACTTGTTGTTTGTCGATTTGTTGATGATAGGCATTCTGACAGGTGCAAGATGGTACACCTCATTGTTGTTTTGATTTGCATCTCTTGGATGATTAGTGACTTTGAGCATGTTTTCATATATCTCTTGGCCTTCTGTATGTCCTCTTTTGAAAAGTGTCTATTTGGGTCTTTTGCCCAGTTTTTAATTGGATTGTTTATCTTCCTTTTGTTAAGATGTATAAATTTTGAAGATTAGACCCTTATCTGATATAACATTGGCAAATGTTCTCCCATGCAGTGGGCTTTCTTTCTTGTTGCATTGTTGATGGTTTCTTTTGCTGTGCAGAAGCTTTTAATTTTGATGTAGTCCATTTGTTTATTTTTGCTTTAGTTTCCATTGCCCTAGGTGCTGTATCAGGAAAGATATTGCTATGACATGTCTGAAATTTTGCTGCCTATGGTTTATTCTAAGATTTTTATAGTGTCTCTCTTACATTTAAATCCTTTATCCATTTTGACTACACTTTTGTGTATGGTGTACTTGGTGGTCTGGTTTCTTTATTCTTTTCTTTTTTTCTCTTTTTTTTCCTTTTTTTTTTTTGCATGTATCTGTCCCATTTTCCCAACACAATTTTTAAAAGATATCTTTATTGATTTCAGAGAGAAGGGAGAGGGAGAGAGATATAGAAACATCAATAATGGGAGAGAATAATTGATTGGCTGCCTCCTGCATGCCCCCCACTGGGGATCAGGCCTGCAGCCTGGACATATGCCCTTGGCTGGAATTGAACCCGGAACCCTTCAATCCACAGGCCAACACTCATTCCGTAGAGCCAAACCCACTAGGGCCCCAACACCATTTATTGAAGGGTCTTGACTCATTGTATGCTCTTGCCTCCCTTGTCAAATATTAATTGAGCATAATGGCTTGGGTAGATTTATAGGTTCTCTGTTCTGTTCCATTGGTCTATATGTCTGTTCTTGTGCCAGTACCAAGCAGTTTTGAGAACAGTGGCTTTGAAATAGAGCTTGATATCTGGTATTGTGATCCCTCCACCTTTGTTCCTCTTTCTCAGGATTGCTGCGGCTATTCTGGGTCTTTTTTATTCCAAATAAATTTTTGGAGAGTTTGTTCTAGGTCTATGAAATATGCCATTGGTATTTTAGTGGAGATTCCATTGAATACATAGATTGATTTGGTAGTATAGACATTTTAATGATATTGATTCTACCAGTCCACAAACATAGTATAATCTTCCATTTGTTTACATCCTCCTCTATTTCTTTATTTTTTATAAATTTCTTTATTGATTAAGGTGTTACATATGTATCCTTATTCCCCCATTATCCCCTCCATCCCCCCCACTCATGCTCTCACCGCCCCCCCTGTTGTCTGTGTCCATTGGTTAGGCCCATATGCATGCATACAAGTCCTTTGGTTGATCTCTCTCCCTTACCCTCAACCTCCCCTAACTTCCCTCTGAGGTTTGATGGTCTGATCAATGTTTCTCTGTCTCTGGAACTGTTTTTGTTCATCAGTTTATGTTGTTCATTATATTCCACAAATGAGTGAGATCATGTGATACTTATTTTGCTCTGACTGGCTTATTTCACTTAGCATAATGCTCTCCAGTTCCACCATGTTGTTGCAAATGGAAGAAATTCCTTCTTTTTCGCATAGCATAGTATTCCATTGTGTAGATGTACCACAGGTTTTTAATCCACTCATCTGCTGATGGACATTTATGCTGTTTCCAAATCTTAGCTATTGTAAATTGTGCTGCTATGAACATAGGAGTGCATATATCCTTTCTGATTGTTTCGAGCTTTTGGGGATATATTCCTAGAAGTGGTATTATCGGGTCAAATAAAGGTTCCATTTTTAGTTTTTTGAGGAAACTCCATACTGTTCTCCATAGTAGCTGCACCAATCTGCATTCCCACCAGCAGTGCACCAGGGTTTCTTTTTCTCCGCATCCTCACCAAGATTTGTCATTTATTGATTTGTTAATGATAGCCATTCTGACAGGTGTGAGATGGTACCGCATTGTCGTTTTGATTTGCATCTCTCGGATAATTAGTGACTTTGAGCATGTTTTCATATGTCTCTTGCCCTTCCTTCTGTTTTCTTTCGAAAAGTTTCTATATAGGTCCCTTGCCCATTTCTTGATTGGATTGTTTATCGTCCTTTTGTTGAGTTGTATGAGTTCCCTGTAAATTTTGGAGATTAAACCCTTATCAGTCATAACATTGGCAAATATGTTCTCCCATGTAGTGGTCTTTCTTGTTGTTTTGTTGATGGTTTCTTTTGCTGTGCAAAAGCTTTTTATTTGATGTAGTCCCATTTGTTTATTTTCTCTTTATTTTCCACTGCCCTAGGGGCAGTATAAGTGAAGAAGTTCCTTGGGCATATGTCTGAGATTTTGCTGCCTGTGGATTCCTCTAGTATTTTTAGGGTTTCTGTCTTATGTTTAAGTCCTTTATCCATTTTGAGTTTATTTTTGTGTGTGGTGTAAGTTGGTGATCTAGTTTCATTTTTTTGCATGTATCTGTCCAATTTCCCAACACAATTTATTGAAGAGACTGTCTTGAATCCATTGTATGTTCATGCCTCCTTTGTTCATTATTAATTGGGTATAGTGCTTTGGGAAGATATCTGGATTCTCTATTCTATTTCATGATCTATATGTCTGTTCTTGTTCCAGTACCAGGCTGTTTTGAGAACAGTGACTTTGTAATACAGCTTGATATCTGGTATTGAGATCCCACTAACTTTGTTCTTCTTTCTCAGGATTGCTGCAGCTATTCGGGGTCTTTTTGTTATTCCAGATGAATTTTTGGAGAGTTCATTCTAGGTCTGTGAAATATGCCATTGGTATTTTAACAGAAAGTGCATTGAATCTATAGATTGCTTTGGGTAGAATGGACATTTTGATGATGTTGATTCCACCAATCCATGAACACGGTATGTTCTTCCATCTGTTTATATCTTCCTCTATCTCTTTTTTCAGTGTCCTGTAGTTTTTTGCATATAGGTCTTTCACCTCCTTATTTAAGTTTATTCCTAGGTATCTTAAATTTTTTGGTGTGATGGTAAATGGGATTGTTTTTTTAGTCTCTCTTTCTGTAAGTTCACTATTGGTGTATAGAAATTCCATAGATTTCCTGGTGTTAATTTTGTATCCTGCTACCTTGCCACATTTATTTATTAAGTCTAATAATTTTTTGAGGGAGTCTTTAGGGTTTTCTATGTACAGTATCATGTAATCTGCGAATAAGAACAGTTTTACTTCTTTTTTTCCAATTTGGATGCCTTTTATTTCTTCTTCTTGTCTGATAGCAATGGCTAGTACTTCCAGTACTATGTGAAACAGGAGTGGTGAGAGAGGGCATCCCTGTCTTGTTCCTGTTCTTAGGGGAAATTGTTTCAGTTTTTGCCCATTGAGTGTGATGCTGGATATGGGTTTATCATATATGGCTTTTATGAGGTTGAGGTATGATCCTTCTATTCCCACCTTGCTGAGACTTTTTATCAAGAAAGGGTGTTGGATTTTGTCAGATGCTTTTTATGCGTCAATTGATATGACTATGTGATTTTTTTCTCTCTGAATTTTTTATGTGATGTATCATGTTTATTGATTTGTGGATATAGTACCACCCTGCATCCCTGGTATATATCCTGCTTGGTCATGGTGTATGTTCTTTCTGATGTATTGCTGGATCCGATTTGCTAGGATTTTGTTGAGGATTTTGGCATCTATGTTCATGAGGGATATTGGCCTGTAATTCTCTTTCATTGTGTTGTCTTTATCTGGTTTTGGTGTTAGGGTGATGCTGGCTTCATAGAAGGAGCTTGGAAGTGTTCCTTCCTCTTGAATTTTTTGGAATAGTCTGAAGAGGATAAGTTTTAGTTCTTTCTTGAATGTTTGGTGTAACTCTTCTGTGAAGCCAACTGGGCCTGGGCTATTGCTTGCTGAAAGCTTTTTGATGACTGCTTCACTTTCTTCCATAGTTATTGGCCTATTGAGAGGTTTAGATTCTTCCTGATTGAGTTTTGGAAGGTTGTATTTTTCTAGGAATATGTCCATTTCCTCCAGGTTTTCTAGTTTCTTGGAATAGAGTTATTCCTAATATGTTTTTAAACAATCCTTTGTATTTCTGTGGGGTCTGTTGTTATTTCGCCTCTATCATTTATGATTTTGCTTATTTGAGTCCTCTCTCTTTGCTTCTTGGTGAGCCTGGCTAGAGCTTCATCAATCTTGTTTATCCTTTCAAAGAACCAGCTCTTGGTTTTGTTGATCTTTTGTATTTTTTTTTTTTTTTGGTCTCTATGTCATTTATTTCTGCTCTAATCTTTATTATCTCCTTCCTTCTGCTCACACTGGGCTTTTCTTGTTGCTCACTTTCTAATTCTTTGAGTTGTAGCATTATATGATTTATTACCATTTTTTCTTTTTCTTTCTTTCTTTTTTTTTTTTTTGAGGTAGGCCTGTAGAGCTATAAACTTCCCTCTCAGGACTGCTTTCATTGTGTCCCATAGGTTTTGGGTTGTTGTGTTTTTGTTGTCATTAGTTTCCAGAATTTTTAAAATTTCTTCTTTGATCTCATTGGTAACCCAATCAATATTTAATAACATGCTATTCAGCTTCCAAGTGTTTGAGTGTTTTGGATTGTTTTTATTGTAGTTTATTTCTAATACTATGCCACTGTGGTCTGAAAAGATGCTGGGTATGTTTTCAATCTTCTTGAATTTGGGGAGACTTTGCTTGTGACCCAGTATGTGGTCTATTTTGGAAAATGTCCCATGTGCACTTGAGAAGAATGTATATTCCGCAGCTTTGGGGTGAAATGTTCTGAAGATGTCAATTAAGTCCATCTGATCTAGTGAGTCATTTAGGATTGTTGTTTCTTTGCTGATTTTTTGTCTAGAGAATTTATCCAGTGATGTCAGTGGTGCATTAAAGTCCCCTACTATGATTGTATTGTTGTCTATCTATCTCTTGATATCTCCCAGGTGATGTTTTATGTATTTGGGTGCTTCTGCATTGGGGGTATATATGTTTACCAGGGTTATATCCTCTTGTTGTATCGATCCCTTCAGTATTATGAAGTGGCCTTCCTTATAGCTTGTTATGGTCTTCACTTTGAGGTCTATTTTGTCAGATGTAAGTATTGCTACCCCAGCTTTTTTTTTTTTTCAATTCTATTTGCCTGAAAGATACTTTTCCATCTCTTCACTTTCAGTCTGTGTGAGTCCCTTATTCTGAGGTGGGTCTCTTGTAGACAGTATATATGTGGGTCATGTTTTTTTATCCATTCAGCCACTCGATGTCTTTTGATTGGAGCATTTAGTCTGTTTATGTTTAAAGTTATTAGTGAAATGTACTTGTTTGTAGCCATTTTTATTTTTTGCGGCTGTGTTCCTTCTTAGTTTTTTGTTTCTTCTTTTTACAGCATTCCCTTTAGCATTTCTTGCATTGCTGGCTTGATAGTGGTAAAGTCCCTTAGCCTTTTTTTGTCTTCGAAGCTCCTGATTTTCCTTTCAGTTTTGATTAATAGTCTTGCTGGATAGAGTATTCTTGGATTGAGTCCCTTGCTTTGCATCACTTTGTGTATCTCCTTCCATTCCCTTCTACCTTGATGTGTTTCTGTTGAGAAATCATTTGATAATCTGATGTGGGATCTGTTGTAGATAACTCTCTGTCTCTCTCTCTTGCAGCCTTTAAGATTTTCTCTTTGTCATGAACATTTGCCATTGTAATTATGGCGTGTCTTGTTGTGGGTCTTTTTGGATTCATCTTGCTTGAGACTCTTTGTACTTGAGTAACTTTTTTCTTCCCCATATCAGGGAGTTTTTTTGTCATTATTTCTTCAAATAAATTTTCTAATCCTTGCTGCTCTTCTTGTCCTTCTGGCAGCCCTATTTTATGTACATTATTTCATTTTGCATTGTCCCAAAGATGCCTTAGGCTCTCCTCTTGCTTTTTAATTTTTTTTTTTCTCTAGTTGCTATTCAGATTGGGCTTGTTTCTGTACCTTATCTTCTAACTCGCTGATTGGGTCCTCTGCTTCTTCTAGTCTACTGGTGGAGCCTTCCATGGTGTTTTTGATTGTAGCTATATCATTTTTCATTTTTTCCTGATTTTTGCATAGGTTGTTGATTTTCTTGTCCATCCGGTGTATGAACTGTATGACCATTCCTCTGAATTCTTTTTCTGTCATGTTGCATGCTTCGTTTCACTTATTTCCTTACTTGGCAATTCCTCCATTTCTTTCCTCTGGGGATTGCTTCATTGCCTCCCCATTCTGGCTATCACCAGAAGGTTGAGATGTGAAGTTGCGGGGGCCTGGACCGTGTGCAGTAGGAGTTTTGCAACCCCCAAGTGTCACTGAAGAGCTCTGATACCAAGACGTGCAGTTGCTGTGGGTTGGTGGGAACCACACTTGTCCTGGGTCAGAGTCATCAGCGCATAGTGTGACTTCATGTGTGCACCTAGAATCAGGGATGCTGCCTGTGCCACGTTGAAACAGAGAACCCACTGGCATGTGCCAAAAATCAAAGTCTCCTATTGCATGTCAGGAGTCTGAGGCTCCCTGTGTCCATGCCGAAAATTGAGTACCTGAGTCTCTGTTTCTTGGTACTACCTCACAATGAGAATCAGGTCTCTGTGTGCACATGCACCAAGAATTGGAGTTTTAGTGTGAATGTACTGGGAATCAGGGATCTCAGGTGCACGTAATGAGGAATGGAGTCTAGTCACTGGTGGTCCATGCTGGTCCCCGATCTGCCCAAGAGACCGGGTTGCTCAGTCACACTGTGTTGGCAGGAAGTCCACTTCTGCCCTGCAGTAAACAGCCTTCTGTGTGCACTTGCCCTGAATCAAAGTCAGGTGGCACTGCCCCTTAGTGTTCTATTTCTTTTTTCAATGTCCTGTAGTGTGGGAACTCCTTTCACATCCCGCATGGTTCAGGGTTCAGGTTGAGGGTTCGGGTTCTGGAGGAGGCTGCACACAAATGAAAGAGACTAGAAAAATATTAATTTGGCGATATTGGGGGCCAGGCGGGAGCCCAACTCTAGTGGGAGGACTACACCTCGCTCTGGCCTAGCTATCACTTTTATTAAGGTTTGGGATCCACCCATAGCCAGTAATAGCCAATCAACAAGGATTTACATAAGACTAAATGTGGGAATTGCTTTAGCTAACATTGTCTCAACGAGACAGTGAGTGGTTGGCTCTGAGCTTTCAGAGCTTCCAAGGTTAACCAGCCTTCTGGGTTCCTTGTCCACACCTTTCTGCTAGTGGGGAAAATGGGCGGCTTCCAACACTGTAGTTTTCCAAGTACAGGTCTTTCACCTCCTTAGTTAAGTTTATTTCTAGTTATATTACTTTTTTGTTGCAATGGTAAATGGGGTTGTTTTATTAGTTTCTCCTTCTGTGAGTTCATTATTGGTGTATAAAAAAGCTAAATATTTCTTCGTGTTAATTTTGTATCCTGCTACATTGATGAATTCATTTTTTAAGTCTAGTAGTTTTTCTATCGAGTGTTTAGGGTTTTCTATGTACAATACCATGTCATCTGTGAATAATGACAGTTTTACTTTTTTTGTGGCAATTTGGAAGCCTCTTATTTCTTCTTCTTGTCTGATCACTATGGATAGCACTTCCAGTACTATGTCAAACAGACGTCGTGAAAGTAGGTATCACTGTCTTATTCCTGTACTTAGGGAACATAGTTGGAGTTTTTGTCCACTGAAAATGATATTGGTTGTAAGTTTGTCAAATAAGGCTTTTACTATGTCGAGGTATGGTTCCTCTAGTCCCACTTTGCCAGCATCACCCTAATGCCAAAATCAGATAAAGACAGCACAGTGAAAGAGAATTACAGGCCAATATCCTCATAAACCTAGATGCCAAAATCCTCAACAAAATTCTATCAAATCAGATCCAGCAGTACATAAGAAAGATCATACACCATGACCAAGTAGGATTTATGCCAGGGATGCAAGGATGGTACAATATCCACAAATCAATAAACATGATACATCACATAAACAAATTGAGAGATAAAAATCACAGTCATATCAACTGATGCAGAAAAAGCATTTGACAAAATCCAACACCCTTTCTTTTTATTTTTATTTTTGAAAGTAACAGAAATGGAATTCTTTATATGGTAAGACAGTTTACAATTTTTTGTATTTCTATATACATCATGAGAATTTCATATAAATTAACTGCCCAAATCAAGCCAAGAGGCCCCTATACAAAAAATTATTGCATTCCCAAATCTGCATACCAAAAGGGTTATGAGACATAATCATGTACCAAATCAAAGGGCAGAGTTTGCTTTCAAAAGACACAAGCTAGTTATTATCATCCAAGTAGGTTCACATTATTTCTATACTAACATTTAACAATGTTCTAGAGAAGTGACAAACAATGTTTAAGGACAAATATTTTTTGCATCTTTTTTCTTTCCATCATCTTTATCAGTGCAGATATTTGCATGAAAACAGGATAACTAGTCCTGGGGGATTCATCAGTTCCTATTGCTTATTTTTCATCCATGTCATCCTCTCAATTAATGTAGAAAAGAGGATTGAGACATTGAAATACCAGATTAGGGCATCAAGTAAATGTCAACCTCTAGAGTAGATGAATAAGCAAGTTTCTGATTCAGTGGAAAGCCATTAAAATAGACTTTACTGATGCTTAGGGAAATGATTCATTCTAAAAGACTCATCTAGCGCCAGGTGATGGGCAAGATGCTGTAGGCCTCGTACCTTCTCCATCAAATTAGCTGTGGTGAGGCTCCCCAGTTCTTTCAACATGTCGAAGTCATGACGTTCAATTTCAGCCATCCATTTGGGTGGCGAGCTAGTAACAGGACTTTTGAAAGAAGCTGCAAATTCAGCAATACCTGGTAATTGTTCTGGCCAAAGATCTGGTGAGGCATGATCAAGTTTTTCAAAACTTAATGAAGATGTTTTCAGATCCGTCCCCTCTGTGGGAGACACCATCTTTCAACCCATGTCACCCTAACACCCTTTCTTGATAAAAACTCTCAGCAAGGTAGAAATAGAAGGATCATACCTCAACATAATAAAAGCCATATATGACAAACCCGCAACCAACATCATACTCAATGGGCAAAAACTAAAACCATTTCCCCTAAGAACAGGAGCAAGACAGGGATGCCCACTCTCACCACTCCTGTTCGATATAGTGCTGGAAGTATTAGCCATTGTGATTAGACAAGAAGAAGAAATAAAAGGCATCCAAATTTGGAAAGAAGAAGTAAAACTGTCCTTATTCCCAGATGACATGATATTGTACATAAAAAACCCTAACGACTCCCCCAAAAAAATATTAGACTTAAGAAATTAATTCGACAAGGTAGCAGGATACAAAATTAACGCCAGGAAATCTATGGCATTTCTATACAACAATAGTGAACTTACAGAAAGAGAGACTAAGAAAGCAATCCCACTTACCATCACACCAAAAAATTTAAGATACCTAGGAATAAACTTAACTAAGGAGGTGAAAGCCCTAAACGTGGAAAACTACAGGACACTGAAAAAAGAAATAGAGGAATATGTAAAAAGTTGGAATAACATACCATGTTCATGAGTTGTAAGAATCAACATCATCAAAATGTCCATACTACCAAAAGCAATCTATAGATTCAATGAACTCTCCATCAAAATACCAACGGCATATTTCACAGACCTAGAAAGAACTCTCCAAAAATTCATCTGGATTTAAAAAAAGTCCCCGAATAGCCACAGCAATCCTGAGAAAGAAGAACAAAGTAGGTGGGATCTCAATACCCGATATCAAGCTGTATTACAAAGCCACCGTTCTCAAAACAGCCTGGTACTGGCACAAGAACAGACATATAGACCAAAGGAATAGAATAGAGAACCCAGATATCAACCCAAACCACTATGCTCACTTAATATTTGAAAAAGGAGGCATGAACATACAATGGAGTCAAGACAATCTCTTCAATAAATGGTGTTGGGAAAATTGCACAGATACATGCAGAAAATGAAACTAGATCACCAACTTACACCATACACAAAAATAAACTCAAAATGTATAAAGGACTTAAACATAAGATGGAAAACCATAAAAATACTAGAGGAATCCACAGGCAGAGAAATCTCAAACATATGCTGAAGCAATTTCTTCATCAATACCGCTCCTAGGGCAATGGAAAATAAAGAGCAAATAAACAAATGCGACTACATCAAAATAAAAAGCTTTTGCACAGCAAAAGAAACCATCAACAAAACAACAAGAAACCCCACTGTATGGGAGAACATATTTGCCAATGTTATCACTGGTGAGGGTTTAATCTCCTACATTTACAGGTAACTTATACAACTTAATGAAAGGAAGATAAACGATCCAATCAAAAAATGGGCAACGATCCAAATAAAATCTTTTTGAAAGAAGACAGAAAGAAGGCCAAGAGACATATGAAAACATGCTCAAAGTCACTAATTATCTGAGAGATGCAAATCAAAACGACAATGCGGTACCATCTCACACCTGTCAGAATGGCAATCATCAACAAATCAAGAAACAAGTGCTGGTGAGGATGGGGAGAAAAAGGAACCCCGGTGCACTGATGGTGGGAATGCAGACTGGTGCAGCCACTGTGGAGAACAGTATGGAGTTTCCTCAAAAAACTGAAAATGGAAATCCCATTTGATCCAGTAATCCCACTTCTATGAATATATCCCAAGAAACTAGAAATTCCAATGAGAAAGGATATATGCACCCTTATGTTCATAGCAGCACAATTCACCATAGCTAAGATTTGGAAACAGCCTAAATCCCCATCAGCAGATGAGTGGATTAGAAAACTGTGGTACATCTACACAATGGTATATTATGCTGCCATAAAAAAGAAGGAATTCTTACCATTTGCAGCAGCATGGATGGAACTGGAGAGCATTATACTAAGTGAAAGAAGCCAGGCAATGAAAGAAAAATACCACATCATCTCACTCATATATGGAAAATAAAGAACATTATAACCTGATGTACAAAAAGATAAATACAGAGGCAGTAAAGCATTGAACAGACTGTCAAATTACAGTGGGAAGGGTGAGGAGTGTTGGGGACGGGGAGAAAGAGATCAACCGAAGGACTTCTATGCATGTATATAAGCATAACCAATGGACACAAAACACCAGGGGTGGGGGTGGGGGCTGGGATGATGGCATGCAAAAGGGGCAGGGGAAGCTGGGCAAAGGTCAAGGGGGAAAAAAAGGAGATATATGTACAACTATGTATCATACTTTGAACAATAAAGTAAAATTTTTTAAAAAGTCAATGAAACCAAGAGCTGATTCTTGAAAGAATAAATAGTATTGGTGAACCTCTAGCCAGACTCATCAAAAAGCAAAGAGAGAGGACCCAAATAAAAATAATCAAAAATGAAAGAGGTGAAGTAACAACTGAGCCCACATAAATACAAAGGATAGCAAAAAAAAAAATACTATAAGTGACTTTATTCTAACAAATGAGACAGCTTGGACAAAATGGACATATTTCTAGGAAAATGCAACCTTCCAAAACTCAATCAGAAAGAATCCGAAAACCTAAACTAAATAGGCTGATAAATACTGATGTGATTGAAGCAGTAGTAAAAAAACAAAACAAAACAAAACAACACACACACACACACACACACACACACAAAACACTCCCAGCATACAAAATCCCCTAGACCAGATGGCTTCACAGGGGAGTTTTACCAAACATTCAAAGAAGAACTAAAACCTATTCTCCTCAAACTATTCCAAAAAATTCAAGAGGAAGAAACACATCCAAAATCTTCCTATGCAGTACACTAATTCCAAAATCAGACAAAGACATGACAAAGAAAGAGAACTTCAGGCCAATATCCCCAATGAACATAGACACTAAAATCCTCTCCATAATTTTAACAAGTCGGATCTATCAATATATTAAAAGGATCATACACTATGACCAAGTGAGATATATTCCCAGGATGCAAGGCTAGTACAATATTCCCAAATCAATAAATGCGATACATCACATAAACAGATTAAATGACAAAAATCACATGATCATATCAATTGATGCATAGAAAGCATTTGACAAAATCCAACACCTTTCTTGATAAAAACTCGCAGCAAAGTGGGAATAGAGGAATCATACCTCAACATAATACAGACCATATATGACAAACCTATAGCCAACATCATACTCAATCATCAAAAACTAAAACAATTTCCCTTAAGAAAAGGAACAAGACAGGGATGCCCTCTTTCACCACTCTTATTTAACATAGTACTGGAAGTCCTGGCAATAAGTATCAGATAAGAAAAAGAAATAAAAGGTATCTGGGTTAGAAAGTAGGAAGTAAAACACTTATTATTCACAGATGACACGATACTGTACATATAAATGCCAAAATACTCCATTAAAAAACTACTAGACTTAGTAAATGAATTTGGAAACATAGCAGTGTACAAAATTAGCACCCAGAAATCCATCGCATTTTTATACACCAATAGTGAATGCTCAGAAATATACACTAAAACAACAATTCTATTTAGCATTATAACAACAAAATTAAGATACTGAGGAATAAACTTAATCAAGGAAGTAAAAAACTGTACTCTGAAAACTATAGGACATAGAAAAAAGTGATAGAGGAATATATAAACAAGTGGAAGAATATACCATGTTCATGGATTGGTAGGATCAACATCATTAAAATGTCCATATTATCCAAAACAATCTATAGATTCAATGCAATATCCATGAAAATATCAACATGTTTCAAAATTCTAGAACAAACACTCCAAACATTTCCCTGGAACAACAAAAAAAGTCCCTGAAAAGCTGCAGCAATCTTGAGAAAGAAGAGGAAAGTTGGAGGAATCACGATATCAGATATAAAGTTACATTGCAAAGCCACTGTAATCACAGAAATCAACCGAAGCCACCATGCTCAATTAATATTTGACAAAGACGGCAAGAGCATACATTGGAGCAGAGACAATCTCTTCAATAAATGGTGTTGGGAATATTGGACAAGTACATGCAAAAAAATGAAACTAGACCACCAACTTACACCATACACAAGAATAAAGTCAAAATGGATAAAAGACTTAAATGTAAGATGGGAAACCATAAAAGTCCTAGAAGAAGCCCTAGGCACCAAAATCTCAGACATCTCTCATTGCAATGTGTTTACCAATACATCTTCTAGGACAATGGAAACTAAGGAGAAAATAAACAAATGGGACTACATCAAAACAAAAAACTTGAAGGGGCTGCCAAACCGGGCAGTCTTAGATGGCGGAGCCCCGCACCCAATGTGGACACTCTGGGGCAGCCAGCTCAGGCACAGAGACCATGCCATCTTGAGAAACTGAGCTGCTTGAGACTAGGATCCTGGCCTCAGCACCACCCAGTCTGGTCTCAGACACAAACCAGGACCCTGCAGTCACTGGGGACAGAGATCTGCGAACACAGCTGCAGAACCACAGACACCAAGAATCCAGACATCCCGGCTGCAGAATTCTGTGAGTCACAAAGCCTATCTGCTCCCTGCAGGCTTGTGGGCAGCGCCATAGTAACTGATAGACCTATCCCTCGCACGGGCTGCAGCTCCACTACAGGAATTTGAGCCTGGGAGCGTACGAACACTAGGAATATGGTCCCCGCAATCAGGAAACCAAACCCGAAGCCCACGCAGGGCGGCAGTGCCACCTGACTTCGATTCTGGGCAAGCACACACAGAAGTCTCTTTCCTGCAGCGCAGGAGCAGACCTCCTGCTGACACGGTGCTACTGTGCAACCCAGTCCCCCAAGCTGCCTGGGACCCTGATTCTTCAGGCGGGAAGCAACACTAAGCACCAGTGATTTGACTCTGTTTCATATCATGTGCACCTTAGATCCCTGACACCCAGTGCATTCACATTAAGCGCCAGTGACTCCAATACTTAGTGCATGTGCACACAGGGACCCTGAGTCTCAGCGCGAGGCCACACAAAGCAACAGAGACCCTGATACTGGATTCTTGGTGAAGGCACAGGGGAACTCTGACTCCGGGCACGCAATATGGGGCTCTGATTTTCGGCACATGCCAGCAGGGCTTCTGTTTCAGCGTGGTGCAGGCAGGATCCCTGATTCTAGGTGCAAACACGAGGCAACACTAAGCACCAGTAACGCTGACTCTGGGCAAGCCAGGTTCCTACCAAGTCATGGCAGCCACACATCTTAGTGTTGGAGCTCTTCAGTGACACTCAGGAGGTGCAAAGCTCCCACTGCACATGGCCCAGGCCCACGACACTCAATGTTTGTACTTTCTGGTGATAGTCATAATGGGGAGAACACAATCCCCAGAGGAAAGAAAATGAGGAGTCGCCAAGAAAAGATATTAATGAAATTGAAGATTGCAACATGACTGAAAAAGAATTCAGAGTAATGGTTGAACAATTCATTCACCGGATGGATGAGAAAATCAACAACCTATGCAAGAATCAGGAAGAAATGCAAAGCTATATAGCTACAATCAAAAACACCATGGAAGGCTTCAATAGTAGACTAGAGGATGCAGAAGACCAAATGAGCAAGTTAGAAGATAAGCTAGAGAAACAAGCTCAATCTGAACAGCAACTGGAGAAAATGTTAAACAGCAGGAGGATAGCCTAAGGGAGCTTTGGGACGACACGGAATGAAATAACATACATATAATAGGGCTTCCAAAAGGACAAGAAGAGCAGCAAGGATTAGAAAATCTATTTGAAGAAATAAGGACAGAAAACTTCCCAGATATGAGGAAGAAAAAAGTTACACAAGTACAGAGATTCCCACACAAGATGAATCCCAAAAGAAACACACCAAGACACATCATAATTATAATGGCAAATGTTGATGACAAAGAGAGATCCTTAAGGCTACAAGAGACAGAGAGTTACCTACAAAGGATCCCCATTAGATTATCAAATGATTTCTCAACAGAAACACATCAAGCTAGAAGGGAATCGAAGGAGATATACAAAGTTTTGCAAAGCAAAGGACTGAATCCAAGAATACTCTATCCAGCAAGACTATCAAACAAAATTGAAGGGGAAATCAGGAGCTTCGAAGACAAAAAAAGGCTAAGGAAGTTTATCACTACCCAGCCAGCAATGCAAGAAATGCTAAAGGGAATGCTGTAAAAAGAAGAAATAAAAAGCTAAGAAGGAACAGAGCCTCAAAAAATAAAAATGGGGGAGACAAAATGGCGGCGGAATAGAAGGACGTGTCCTGAGCCTTGTCCCCGAGCAAATAGAGGGAGCAGCTGAGATGAGCAGAATCCAGCCCAAATTGGCGAAGGAGGCACAGCTGGTGAGACAGTTTGCAGCTGGGAAGGGTAGGGATCCCCCGGATAAAGGTAAAATCAAAGATCTAGGCAGTAGAATCTCCTGGACCTCTGTGCCCAGAAGATCAGGGAGAAACTACACAGTGCCAAGCCATGGCCCTTAGGACAGGCAAGGTCTGAATAATTTTTTTTTTTAAAAAGGAAAGAGTCAAAGGGATTGCGGGAGGTAGTGGATTTTAGACCTTAGAGTCTGGATTTGGGATCTGAGCTCAAAGGCAGCCTTTAAGAGCTGCCGGACCGCAGAGTGCCGGCCAGAGAGGAAGTGGCAGACGCGGTCCTTCCTCGGGCTTGGGACTGCACCTTTCCCCACTGAACCTAGTTCATGGGACCTTTTGGAGACAAGCACTTACCTGTGACAGAAGTGCGGGAGAAGGGGTGGAGTTGTGAAATCTGGGGAGAGTGGGCAACGGACGGTCCAGGAGAAGTGGTAGCGAGTCTGGTGCTGAGTCATAACTAAGCCCACAGAATCCATTTTCTCCTGAGTGGTAGGCCCTGCCTCCAGTCTCCAGGCAACAATATAGGCACACCGAGATTCCACCCTGATTAACACCATTGAAACTGAATACTCCCTGAGGCCATAGGATCTACTCTAAAGAGAAATCTTTAGAAGCTAAGCACCTCAATTACGTGGCTACACTGCCAGGGCCCTCCAGAGTGCTTCAGTGTACCTCGCTGGCAAACTTACCGCCAGTGCTCCTATGAGCCGCCACCTGGAGAAAGCGCCTACCCACCCCAGACACAGCAGCGAAAGTTGAGTCTGCCCACCCAACAACTACAGAACTCTGGGCAACACAGTTACCCCTTTCCAAAGTGTAGCCCCCTGAGCCACATCACCCTGACAGACAGTTCCTTGGTGCCACTGTGAGGCCCCACTGGGCACACGTGATTTCAATTAAGGGTGCAAGACAGCAAAAATTGGGACAATCCCTTCCATAGCAGCTGACTTCTAGGCACCCCAGTTGTGCCTCTCAAGCTCTCAGGCCTACATCAAGAGAACCCAAATAGCTCAAGTAGGGAGCTACACTAGATAACCAAGCCCAGGAGAACAGAGAGATTTCACCAGTACCACCATCACCAAAAGAACCTGGGTAGCAAAGCAATTGGATCTACAATTAAAACACTTCAGGAAAACATGGAGAGACAAAAAAGCAATACCCAAAGGAAAGAAAAAGAGGAATCACCAGAAAGAGAGTTAAATGAAATTGAGGCTAGCAGCTTAACAGAGAGAGAATTCAGAGTAATGATTATAAGGATGTTTAAATGGATGGATGACAAATACACACAACTGAATGACAAATACACACAACTCAATGAGAACTATAAGGAGCTGAATGAAAATGTCACCAACAGCAAAAGAAACCAAGAGGAGATGAAGAATGGCATAGCTGCAATAAAGAACACATTGGAAGGCTTAAACAGTAGACTAGAAGAGGCTGAGGACCGCATCAGCGAATTAGAAGACAAGGTAGGAAAACACACACAAACACAGAAGCAAATGGAAAGAAGACTTAAAAAGCAAGAGGAGAGCCTAAGGGATCTTTGGGACAGCACAAAATGAAACAATATTGGAATAATAGGGATACCAGAAGGAGAGGAAGAGAAGCAAGGAATAGAAACCCTGTTTGAAGAAATAATGACAGAAAACTTCCCTGATATTGGCAAGAAAAAAACTATGCAAGTCCAAGAAGTACATAGAGTCCCAAACAAGTTGAACCCTAAAAGACCGGACACCAAGACACATCATAATTAAATTGGCGAATACCAAGAATCTTAAAGGCTGCCAGAGAGAGACAGAAAGTTACCTACAAGGGATCTCATATTAGAATATCAACTGATTTCTCAACAGAAACACACCAGGCCAGAAGGGAATGGAATGAAATATACAAAGTGATGCAAAGCAAGGGACTGAATCCAAGAATACTATACCCAGCAAGGCTATCATTCAAAATTGAAGGTGGAATCAGGAGCTTCACAGACAAAAAAGGGTTAAGAGAGTTTATCACTACCAAGCCAGCAATGCAAGAAATGCTAAAGGGACTGCTGTAAAAAGAAGAAAGAGAAAGGCAAAAAGAAACACAAACACTAAGGGGAAAAACATGACAACAAACATGTACTTGTCAATAATAACATTAAACGTAAATGGATTAAATGCACCAATCAAAAGACATAGGGTAGCTGAATGGATAAGAAAACATGGCCCATATATTTGCTGTCTACAAGAGACCCACCTCAGAGCAAAGGATTCACACAGACTGAGAGTGAAGGGATCGAAAAACATTTTTCAGGCAAATGGAAATGAGAAAAAAGCTGGGGTAGCAATACTTATATCTGATAAAATAGACCTCAAAGTAAAGGCCATAACAAGAGATAAGGAAGGCCACTACATAATACTAAAGGGAGCAATTCAACAAGAAGATATAACTCTGGTAAACATATATGCACTCAATGCAGGAGCACCCAAATACATTAAAAAAACTCCTGGAAGATATCAAGGGAGAGATCGTCAACAATACAATCATAGTAAGACACTTTAATACACCACTGACATCACTGGATAAATCCTCTAGACAAAAAATCAGCAAAGAAACAGCAATTCTAAATGACACACTAGATCAGATGGACCGAGTTGACATCTTCAGAGCATTTCACCCCAAAGCCTCGGAATTTACGTTCTTCTCAAGTGCCCATGGGACATTTACAAAAATAGACCACATATTGGGTCACAAACAAAGCCTCCCTAAATTCAAAGAGATTGAAATCATATCAAGCATTTTCTCAGACCACAATGGCATAATATTAGAAATAAACTATAATAAAAACATTCCAAAAAATTCAAACATGTGGAAACTGAAGAGCATGCTATTAAACAATGATTGGGTGATCAACGACATCAAAGAAGAAATTAAAAACATCCTGGAGAATAATGACAATAAAAACACAACAATGCGAATGCTATGGGACACAATGAAAGCAGTCCTGAGAAGGAAGTTTATAGCTCTACAGGCCTACCTCAAAAAACAAGAAAAAATGGTAATAAATCTTCTAACTCAACAACTCAAAGAATTAGAAAGAGAGCAACCAGAAAAGCCCACAGTGAGCAGAAGGAAGGACATAATAAAGATCAGAGCAGAAATGAATGACATAGAGACCAAAAAAAAACAATACACAGGATCAACAAAACCAAGAGCTGGTTCTCTGAAAGGATAAACAAGATTGATGAACCTCTAGCCAGGCTCACCAAGAAGCAAAGAGAGAGGACCCAAATAAACAAAATCAGAAATGAAAGAGGTAAAATAACAACAGACCCCACAGAAATACAAAGGATTGTTAAAAAATACTATGAACAACTCTATTCTAACAAACTACACAATCTGGAGGAAATGGACACATTCCTAGAAAAATACAACCTTCCAAAACTCACTCAGGAAGATTCTAAAAATCTCAATAGGCTGATAACTATGGAAGAAATTGAAGCAGTCATCAAAAAGCTTTCAGCAAACAAAAGCTCAGGGCCTGATGGCTTCACAGGGGAGTTTTACCAAACATTCAAGGAAGAACTAAAACCTATCCTCCTCAGACTATTCCAGAAAATTCAAAAGGAAGGAACACTTCCAAGTTCCTTCTATGAGGCCAGCATTACCCTAATACCAAAACCAGATAAAGAAAACACAATGAAAGAGAATTACAGGCCAATATCCCTCATGAACATAGATGCCAAAATCCTCAACAAAATTCTAGCAAATCGAATCCAGCAGTACATCAGAAAGATTATACACCATGACCAAGTAGGATTTATCCCAGGGATGCAAGGATGGTACAATATTCACAAATCAATAAACGTGATATATCACATAAACAAATTGAGAGACAAAAATCACATAGTCATATCAATTGATACAGAAAAAGCATTTGACAAAATTCAACACCCTTTCTTGATAAAAAGTCTCAGCAAGGTGGGAATAGAAGGATCATACCTGAATATAATAAAAGCCATATATGAGAAACCCACAGCCAACATCATACTCAATGGGCAAAAACTAAAACCATTTCCCCTAAGAACAGGAACAAGACAGGGATGCCCACTCTCACCACTCCTGTTCATTATAGTGATGGAAGTACTAGCCATTCGATCAGACAAGAAGAAGAAATAAAAGGCACCCAAATTGGAAAAGAAGAAGTAAAACTGTCCTTATTCGCAGATGACATGATACTGTACATAGAAAACCCTAAAGACTCCATAAAAAAATTATTAGACTTAATAACTGAATTCAGTAATGTAGCAGGACACAAAATTAATGCCAAGAAATCTATGGCATTTCTATACACCAATAGTGAACTTAAAGAGAGACTAACAAAGCAATCCCATTTACCATCGTACCAAAATAATTAAGATACCTAGGAATAAACTTAACTAAAGAGGTAAAAGACCAATACGTAGAAAACTACACGACACTGAAAAAAGAGATAGAGGAAGACATAAACAGATGGAAGAACATACTATGTTCATGGGTTGGTAGAATCAACATCATCAAAATGTCCATACTACCTAAAGCAATCTATAAATTCAATGCACTTCCCATTAAAATACCAACAACATATTTCACAGACCTAGAACGAACTTTCCAAAAATTTATCTGGAATAAAAAAAGAACCCGAATAGCTACAGCAATCCTGAGAAAGAAGAACAAAGTAGATGTGTTCTCCATACCAGATATCAAGCTGTAATACAAAGCCACTGTTCTTAAAACAGCCTGGCGCTGGCTCAAGAACAGACATATAGATCAATGGAATAGAATAGAGAACCCAGAAATTGACCCAAACCAATATGCTCAATTAATATTTGACAAAGGAGGCACGAACATTCAATGGAGTCAAGACAGTCTCTTCAACAAATGGTGTTGGGAAAATTGGACAGATACATGCAAAAAAATGAAGCTAGATCACCAACTTACACCATACACAAAAATAAACTCAAAATGAATAAAGGACTAAACATAAGACGGGAAACCATAAAAATACTAGAGGAATCCACAGGCAGCAAAATCTCGGACATATGCCGAAAGAACTTCTTCACTGATACTACTCCTAGGGCAATGGAAGCTAAAGAGAAAATAAACAAATGGGACTACATCAAAATAAAAAGCTTTTGCACAGCAAAGGAAACCATCAATAAAACAACAAGAAAGCCCACTGTATGGGAGAACATATTTGCCAGTGGTATCAATGATAAGGGTTTAATCTCCAACATATACAGAGAACTCATACAACTTAACAAAAAGAAGATAAACAACCCAATCAAAAAATGGGCAACTGATCTAAATAGACACTTTTCGAAAGAATACAGAAGGCAGGCCAAGAGACATATGAAAACCTGCTCACTGTCACTAATCATCAGAGAGATGCAAATCAAAACAACAATGAGGTACCATCTCACACCTGTGAGAATGGCTATTATCAACAAATCAACAAACAACAAGTGTTGGCGAGGATGTGGAGAAAAAGGAACTCTTTTGCACTGCTGGTGGGAATGCAGACTGGTGCAGCCACTGTGGAGTACAGTATGGAGCTTCCTCAAAAAACTAAAAATGGAACTCCCATTTGACCCAGTGATCCCACTTCTAGGAATATATTCCAAGAATCTAGAAACATGCATCAGAAAGGAAATATGCACCCCTATGTTCATGGCAACACAATTCACCATAGCCAAGATTTGGAAACAACCTAAATGCCCATCAGCAGATGAATGGATTAAATAACTGTGGTATATCTATACAATGGAATACTACACTGCAGTAAAAAAGAAGGAGTTCCTACCATTTGCAACAATATGGATGGAGATGGAGAATATTATGTTGAGTGAAATAAGCCAGGCAGAGAAAGATAAATATCACATGATCTTGCTCATTTGTGGAATATAATGAATGGCATAGACTGATGAACAAGAACAGATCCAGAGGCTGAGAAATGGCGATCAGAACATCATAACTCAGGTAAGGTAGGGGAGGGTGGGGGTAAGGTGGAGAGATCAAGCAAGGGATTTGTATGCATGTATATGAACCTAATCAATGGACACAGACAACAAGTTGGTGGGGCATTAGTGGGGAGTGGGGGGTTATGGGGAAATAAGGACACATATGTAAAAAATAAAAATTAAAAAAATTAATTAAAAAATTATAAAATAAAAATAAAATAATAAATCTAATCAATACTAGTGGTCACCATAACCTTAAGAGAAATTGTTCCATGTGACAAAAATTTTTAAATGAAACTCTCTGTAGACTGAAAATTATTTTGGAAGGAAACAAAGAGAAGTTTCCTTCAAAAGTTATAAGGATTGTAATGGAAAGTCAATATATTTGGCCTCTTGAACTAAAGTAAGTAATTTGTGTTTTTGCCTCTCTGACAAAGTTTATGTAAAGCTACAAAAAGAAATTGACAGCCAGTTTGAAATGGAATTGCCAGGGCTTAGGGCAAAGAATATCCTTACATGATATTATTCTACAATGTCATTATAATTTTAGATATTTTACAACAGCATATTTTACAATTATCCCAAACAAACTTACAAACTAATTCTTTGAATGGTTGGCAGCAATTTAAAAAAAAAAAAAAGGACATGAAAGGATTTAATCCCTTGCAGAAGGAATTAAGGCACTGGGAAGGCACTTGAGCATCCTATATTGGCCCCTCTTGCCTTGTGCCAAGAGGGACCCTCTTCTCACAATCCAATTGCCTTCAGCTGTTACCTGAGCTTTCTGTTCATGCTGAGCTTGAAGCCTCATGGGGGCTGGTACCATGGATCTGTCTCACACCCAATTGTGTGAGCTGGGCCCTCACTGGAGAAGAAACCCGAGTTCCCCGAGATATGTGATCAGCACCGGGACCCTGTTAGCAGGCCAGGGGTTCCCAAGGAAGGTGCTGGGTGTGGAGGCCACGGGGGCATAGGCTACCAAGGAGACAGAACTGAACCTCACACTACCCTGCTTGGCCCCGGAGGGTGGCTGGTTAGCCAGAGACCGGTAATATTCTTCAAGGAAGGAACAACCTAAGACAGGCACAGTCGCAGAGGGGCCATCAGGAGAGAACTTGGGGGGGCAACAGAAGTGGGGCACAGACCCTCACCCCCCTAACATTGCAGGGGCTTGAACCTTCGCCCCTTCTGAAGGAGGTCTCCTGCCCCCATGGCTGCTTTGCGCTTCCCACACCCAGCTCAAATCGGGACCCAGGCAACAGAAAGAGACTTGGCCCAGCTCACATCGAGATACAGGTGACAGACAGATACTTGGCCCAGCTCAGATCGGGACCCAGGTAACAGACAAGAGACTTGGCCGACAGCAGCTGCCCTATATCTAAATTCAGCCTAGCATCTAGAATGCTCAGGGCCCACTCAAGAATGCAAATAATCCTTCCCACTAATATTTACAGGGTAAACTAAGATTCTTGGTAGAGTATTAAATTTGACAGTAAAATAGTAATCAAGTTTTCAGATTAATTTAAATAGCCTAATTGAAATAAGTGAATATTCAAGTAAATTTAATTGTTCTGGACAAAAAGCTGTTCTTAAAGTAATAACTAAAATTTCTATTGGTAGTTCATCTCATGGTAAAATTCCTGAATATGCAATGAACCTAAAGCAGTCATATTTTCGGGCAAAAAAAGAAAAAAATTAAATTTAAAGTTATCAAGACTGCATTATAAAATTTACAAATCCTCCATTAATAAAAAAAAAAAAGGGGAGGGATAGTAGGGCAATGTCATGTAAGGAAAAACATCCTGTAAGTAAATTACATCTAGAAAATTTTTACTTTACCAAATTAATTTTCATTTGTAATGCTAACAGCAAGACGGCCATTAAAAACACACATGGTATCTAAATAAGACAAAGGAAAATCGTTTGAACAAAAATAAAAAGGATCCCAAATCAATTATATAGAAAAGATTCCTTTATTAACTTGTGGTTGAGAATATATTTGTATATTTTGAGAAAACAACCCCAAGACCAGATGGATTCCTGCAACAGAGAGGAATTGACAGGTGTGCTCCAACCACAAAGACAAGAGGAAAAAACAGTCCAGAGATGGAAGACGCTGACAACGCCTTGCCAAGCGAGCAGTCAGCAGCTGTGCATCGCTGCAGGTTACCTAGGACCAAACCAGAGAGGGTCGGACCTGCATTGCCAACATGTGCCCACCATCCAGATATCATTGCTGACATGTACACATAAGGAACTGTTAGACATTGAAACGGGGACTCAGAACTGTTGGACATTGAAATTGGGACTCAAACATTTTTTTTGTTTTGTCTTGTTTTGTTATTATATGTTTATTTCTAGTCTGCAAAGGCAAAACTTTTTAAAGGAAAGAAATGGTGGGAAAAAGATACAGATGCAAAGAAGCATTGAACAGACTCTAAACTACATTGGGAAGACAGGGGAGGTTGGGCGAGGGGGGCTGTAAGAGACCAACCGAAGGACTTGTATGCGTGCATATAAGCACACCAATGGATACAAGACACTGGGGCAGGGGGGGGGAGGGTGGGCAGGTGAAGGCATGTACTGGAGCGTAGGGGAGGTCGGGGGGGAAAAAAAGGAGACATATGTACTACTCTTTGTAATACTTAAAACAATAAAAAATAAAAAAATGTAAATAAATAAATAAATAAAAATAAAAATGGCTACAAACAAGTACATTTCAATAATAACTTTAAACGTAAACGGACTAAATGCTCCAATCAAAAGACATTGAGTGGCTGAATGGATAAAAAAAAACACGACCCATATATATGCTTTCTATAAAAGACCCATCTCAGAACAAGGGACTCACACAGACTGAAAGTGAAGAGATGGAAAAACATCTTTCAGGCAAATGGAAATGAAAAATAAAATAAAATAAAAGCTGGGACCGCAATACTTATTTCTAACAAAACAGACCTCAAAGTGAAGGCCATAAAAAGAGATAAGGAAGGCCACTTCATAATACTAAAGGGATTGATACAATAAGAGGATATAACCCTGATAAACATTTATGCACACAATGTGGGAGCATAATCCATAAAAGAAACCCAACAACTCCTGGAAGATATCAAGGGAGAGATTGACAACAATACAATCATAGTAGGGGACTTTAATACACCACAGACTGGATAAATCCTCTAGTCAACAAAAATCAGGAAAGAAACAGCAATCATAAATGACTCACTAGATCAGATGGAATAAATTGACATCTTCAGAACATTTCACCCCAAAACTATGGAATATACATTCTTCTCAAGTGCACATGGGTCATTTTCAAAGACAGACCATATATTGGGTCACAGGCAAAGTCTCTTCAAATTCAAGAAGATAGAAATCATATCAAGCATCTTCCCAGATCACACAGTGGCATACAACTGGAAATCAACTATAATAAAAACAATCCAAAAAAATCAAACACATGGAGACTAAATAGCATGCTATTAAACAATGACTGGGTTAGCAGAGAGATCAAAGAAGACATAAAAAAAATCATGGCAACAAATGACAATGGAAACACAACAATCAAAAATCTATGGGACACAGCAAAAGCAGTCTTCAGAGGAAAGTTCATAGGTCTACAAGCCTATTGCAAAAAATAAGAAACAATGGTAATAAATTTCCTAACCCTACAACTCGAAGAGTTAGAAAGGATCAACAAGGAAAGCCCAGTGTAAGCAGAAGGAAGGAAATATTAAAGATCAGAGAGGAGATATATGACATAGAGACCAAAAAAACACACACAAAACAATACAAAAGATTAACAAAACTAAGAGCTGGTTCTTTGAAAGGATAAACAAGATTGATGAACCTCTAGCCAGGCTCACCAAGAAGCAAAGAGAGAGGACCCAAATAAACAAAATCAGAAATGAAAGAGGAGAAATTAACAACAGACCCCACAGAAATACAAAGGATTGTTAAAAAATACTATGAACAACTCTATTCCAAGAAACTGGACAACCTGGGGAAATGGACATATTCCTAGAAAAATACAACCTTCCCGAACTCAATCAGGAAGAATCTAAATCTCTCAATAGGCCAATAACTACGGAAGAAATTGAAGCAGTCATCAAAAAGCTTCCAGCAAGCAAAAGCCCGGGCCCAGTTGGCTTCACAGAAGAGTTATACCAAACATTCAAGAAAGAACTAAAATCAATCCTCCTCAGACTATTCCAAAAAATTCAAGGGGAAGGAACACTTCCAAACTCCTTCTATGAGGCCAGCATCACCCTAATACAAAAACCAGATAAAGACAACACAATGAAAGAGAATTACAGGCCAATATCCCTCATGAACATAGATGCCAAAATCCTCAACAAAATTTAGCAAATCGGATCCAGCAGTATATCAGAAAGATCACACACCATGACCACGGAGGATTTATCCCAGGGATGGAAGGATGGTACAATATCCGCAAATCAATAAATGTGATACATCACATAAACAAATTGAGAGATAAAAATCACATAGTCATATCAATTGATGCAGAAAATGCATTTGACAAAATCCAACATGCTTTCTTGATAAAAACTCTCAGCATGGTGGGAATAGAAGGATTATACCTCAACATAATAAAAGCCTTATATGATAAACCCACAACCAACATCATACTCAATGGGCAAAAACTAAAACCATTTCCTCTAAGAACAGGAATAGGACAGGATGCACACACTAACTACTCCTGTTCAACATAGTACTAGAAGTATTAGCCATTGCAATTAGACAAGAAGAAGAAATAAAAGGCATCCAAATTGGAAAAGAAGAAGTAAAGCTGTCCTTACTCGCAGATGACATAGAAATCCCTAAAGACTCCATCAAAAAATTATTAGAGTTAGTAAATGAATTCGGCAATGTAGCAGGACACGAAATTAATGCCAAGAAATCTATGGCATTTCTTTACACCAATACTGAACTTACAGAAAGAGACTAAGAAAGTAATCCCATTTACCATCACACCAAAAAACAATTAAGATACCTAGGAATAGAGAAGCCAAGATGGTGGCATAGGGAAATTCCTGAAATTGCTGCCTCGCACAACCACTTCAAAACTACAACTAAAAGACAAAACAGACATCATCCAGAACCACAGAAAGGCCGGCAGAGTGGAAATTCTACAACTAGAAGGAAGGAGAAAACCACACTAAGACTCAGAGGAGCTGTGGAAGTAAAGTGCAGAGGTATGGAGGTGCGCCTGTGTGGAAAAGGCTGGTGACTGAGTACGTGGTTGTCTTTTTCAATTGGGAGGGAGACACAA
This sequence comes from Corynorhinus townsendii, assembly GCA_026230045.1. Lineage (NCBI taxonomy): Eukaryota > Metazoa > Chordata > Mammalia > Chiroptera > Vespertilionidae > Corynorhinus > Corynorhinus townsendii. Next base: position 387,005 of record JAPDVU010000028.1, on the reverse strand, counting down.
GCTCCCAACTGCCCTGAACTCCAGTTCCCGGTGAGACTCTGGGGACCTAGACTCATCTGGGGAGAAACTGGACTGTCTGGCCTCGGGCGGAACTTGAGGGTGGCTTTCTCTCAGAGGTGCTTGCAGCAATTACTGAGGGACACTGAGATGTGGGGGCCTCTTAGGGCAGGGCGGAGGATCAGCCATAGCTGTTTGCTCTACCCTGAGATCCCGCCCCACCCAAGCTGTGTGCAGAGGCTTTTGCATATGAATAGCCTAGCCCTTTGCAACCTAAAATTACCTAACAAACTGCAGCTGGGTCAGAGAGCTCCAGAACCACAAAAAGAAGGCCCAAAGCCCCACAGCAGCTCGTATTGCTTCACAGGTGGGCCTCATCTGGTCATCCCCAAACCCCAAACAAAGAAGAGGAATCTGCAGATCTCTCCATAGCTCCTGCTGGGTGGCTTCAGACAGAGGCTAAATTAGCACGTCCTTGGATTTCCCAGTGGTCAGTGCAGGACCATCCAGATTACAACTCCTCAGATCCATAAGGGAGACACTCAAGGGGCAGACTCAGTGAGCACCAAAGCCCCTCTGAAGCAAGTCTTGCCCCATAAGGGTGTCTCCAGCACAGAAGTTCTCCCATCATAGACACAGCTGATCCTCATAGCCAGTTTGGCCTGGTGGTCAATTCCTCCCAGTGATACCAACAACAATCAAGGCTTAACTACAACAAGACTGTGCACACAGCTCACAAAGGAGTGCACCAAGAGTGTCCATCTCAGGTAATTGGGGAGGCTGAGCCACTGGGCCCTATAGGACACCTAGCATACAGGGCCACTCTATCAACACAGGGAAGCAGCCAAAATGTGGAGACAAAAAAACAGGTCACAAATGACAGAAAAGGAGGAAAGTAAACTACTGGATATTGAGTTCAAAACCATGGTTATAAGATTCTTTTCTTTTTTTTATAAAAAATATATTTTTTTGATTTTTTTACAGAGAGGAAGGGACAGGGATAGAGAGTTAGAAACATTGCTGAGAGAGAAACACCAATCAGCTGCCTCCTGCACACCTCCCACTGGGGATGTGCCCGCAACCAAGGTACATGCCCTTGACCGGAATCGAACCTGGGACTCTTCAGTCCACAGGCTGACACTCTATCCACTGAGCCGAACCTGTCAAGGCCAGTTATAAAGTTTTTCAAGAATCTTCTAGAATTCGCCGATAAATTTAGTGAGACCCTCGAGGATATGAAAAATGACCAACTATAAATTAAGCATAAACTGACTGAAATAAAGAATAATATACAAAGATCCAAGAGCAGACTAGAGGATCCCAAGAATCAAGTCAATGATTTGAAATACGAAGAAGCAAAAAACACCCAACCAGAATACCAAAAAGCAAAAAGAATCCAAAAATATGAAGATAGTGTAAGGAGCCTCTGGGACAACTTCAGGTGTACCAACATCCGAATTATGGGGTTGCCAGATGAAGAAAGAGAGCAAAGGTATTTGAAAATAATGACAGAAAACTTCCCCCACCTGGTGAAAGAAATAGACTTACAAATCAAGAAGCGCACAGAACCTCAAACAAAAGGAATCCAAAGAGGACCACACCAAGACACATCATAATTAAAATGCCAAGAGCAAAAGACAAAGAGAACATTAAAAGCAGCAAGAGAAAAACACTTAGTTACCTACAAGGGAATACCCATATGATTGTCAGCTGATTTCTCAACAGACACTATGCAGGCCAGATGGGAGTGGCAAGAAATCTACAAAGTGATGAATAGCAAGAACCTACAACCAAGATTACTCTACCCAGCAAAGCTATCATTCAGAATTGAAGGTTAGATAAAGAGCTTCAGAGATAAGAAAATGCTAAAGGAGTTCATCACTGCCAAACCAGTATTATATGAAATGCTGAAAGGTATTCTTTAAGAAGAGGAAGAAGAAGAAAAAGGTAAAGATAAAAATTATGAACAACAAACACATATCTATCAACAAGTGAATCTAAAAATCAAGTGAATAAAAAATCTGAGGAACAGAATAAACTGGTGAATATAATAGAATCAGGGGCATAGAAAGGGAGTGGACTGACAATCCTCAGGGGACAAGGGATGTGGGGGATGGGGGAAGAGACTGGACAAAAATCGTACACCTATGGATGAGGACAGTGGGGGGCGGGTAATGGCATAGGGTGGTGTGGGAACCAGGTGGAGGGGAGCTATGGGGGGGAAAAGAGGAACAACTGTAATAATCTGAACAACAAATATTTATTAAAAATAAAAAAATTAAAAGCTTTTGATTAGCAAAGGAAACCATCAAGAAAACAACAAGAAAGCCCACTGTATGGGAGAACGTATTTACCAATGTTATTACTGATAAGGGTTTAATCTCCAACATTTACAGGAAACTCATACAACTTAACAAAGGAAGATAAACAATCCAATCAAAAAATGTGCAATGAACCTAAATAGATATTTTTCGAAAGAAGGCAGAAGGAAGGCCAAGAGACATATGAAAACATGTTCAAAGTCACTAATAATCTGAGAGATACAAATCAAAACGACAATGAAGTATCATCTCACACCTGTCAGAATGGTTATCATCAACAAACCAACAAATGACAAGTGTTGGTGAGGATGGGGAGAAAGGAACCCTTTTGCACTGCTGGTGGGAATGCAGACTGGTGCAGCCACTGTGGAGTACAGTATGGAGTTCCCTCAAAAAAACTAAAAATGGAACTCCCATTTGACCCAGTAATCCCACTTCTAGGAATATATCCCAAGAAGTTAGAAACACCAATCAGAAAGGATATATGTACCCTTATGTTCATAGCAGCACAATTCACCATAACTAAGATTTGGAAACAGCCTAAGTGCCCATCAGAATTTGAGTGGATTAAAAACCTGTGGTACATCTAGACAATGGAATACCATGCTGCGGTAAAAAAGAATGAATTCTTACACTTTGCAACACCATGAATGGAAGTGGAGAGCATTATGCTAAGTGAAATAAGCCAGTCAGAGGAAGATAAATACCACATGATCTCACTCATTTATGGAATATAATGAACAACATAAACTGATGAACAAAAACAGATCCAGAGACAGAGAAGCAACGATCAGACTGTCAAATCTCAGAGTGAAGGTAGGGGAGGATGGGGATACGGGGGAGAGATCAACCAAAGGACTTGTATGCATGCATATGGGCCTAACCAATGGACACAGACAACATGGGGGTTAGGACGTGAGTGGGGAGGGGGTTTTGGGGGGGTTAATGGGGGAATGAGGACACATATGTAATACCTTAATCAATAAAGAAATTAAAGATTGAAACAAACAAACAAACAAAATAACTTCTGCACAGCAAAAGAAACCATCAGCAAAGTAATAAGAGAGCCCACTACATGGAAGAACATACCAGTATTTGCCAATGTTACATCCTATAAGGGTTAATCTCCAAACTTATAGGGAACTCATACAACTTAACCAAAGGAAGACAAACAATTCTGCTGGAAGCCACCCATTGTCAACACTATCAGGAAAACGTAAACAAGGAACCCAGAAGCCTGATGGATCTTGAGCTTTGGCAAGGGCTAAAAACTATGCACTGCTTGTTTAGTCCAGACAGTGGTGACCCAAGCAATTTCCTGACCTAATAGTCTCAAAGTAAATCTTTACTAATATTTACTGACCTTTAAGATAGTCTGTCTGCTACTGAAACTGCCTGCCTGAATAAGGGTAATATGTGTATCCAAAATTGAATATAAAGCTGGCAGGGCCTGGACACCAGTGAAGCCCTTCCACTTGAGTTGGTTCTCTGCCTGGCCCCCTGTGACTTCCAAATTCATATTTCTTATCTAGTCTCTTTATTTGTGCGCAGCTCTTCTCCAGGTCCCAAATCCAAGCCACGCAGGATATGGCTATCACAACTTTCACACAATCCAATTTAAAAATAGGTAAAGGACCTAAATAGACACTGGTCCAAAGGGGACATACAGATGGCCAAGGGACATATGAAAACATGCTCAAAGTCACTAATCATCTGTGAAATGCAGATCAAAACGACAAAGAGGTTTCACCTCACACCTGTCAGCATGGCTACCATCAACAAATCAACAATTGACAAGTGTTGGTGAGGATGTGGAGAAAAGAGAATCCATCCTAGTACATTGCTAGTGGGAATGCAGACTGGCAAAGTCACTAGGGAAAACAGTATGGAGTTTCCTAATAAATAAATAAATAAATAACGGAACTCCCATTTGACCCAGTGATCCCACTTCTAGGAATATATCTAAGAAACCTGAAACACTTACCAGAAAAAATATATGCATGCCTACATTCATAGCCGCATCATTTACAATAGCTAAGTTCTGGAAACAGCGCAAGTGCTCATTAGCAGATTAATGGATAAAAAAAAAAACAAAAAACTTTGGTACATACCGTTTGCAACAGCATGGAGAGACCTGGAAAGTATAATGCTGAGCGAAATAAGCCAGTCAGAGAAAGATAAGTATTACATGACCTCACTCATATGAGGAATCTAATGAACTAAATAAACTGATGAACAAAAATAGACTCAGAGACACAGAAGCATGAACAGACGGTTGAACCTCAGAGGGAAAGCGGGGTGGGACAAGATCTACCAATGAACTTGTATGCATATATACATCACCCTTGGACACAGACAATGAGGTGGTGAGGGCCTGGGGTGGAGAGGGGAGCGGCTAGAAGAGGTTAATGGGGGCAAAGGAGGACCTATGTAATACTTTCAACAATAAAGATTTTTTTAAAAAGTGGGATGCAGAGTTTGATAACTTGGTAAGATGGCTCCCTCTAGATTTATACATTATTAAAAAAGCATGTTGTTTTGATGTTTAAATTCCTCGAGGTTGGACAGTAGATTCCCTCGATGCCGCCACCAGTCTCTATGCACTTCCTTGATTTCTGGCACATTAACTCACTTGTACCTTCTCTCACCCAAAGCTTTATCAGTTCTTTCTCCAAAGAGGCCAGTTCCTTTTATTGCGAAATGAATTACGAACAGAGAATTATCTAATTCTCTAGCATACCAGAGAAATTGCTCTACTTCCATTTATTCTCCATCTGTATATTGCTATCCTCCTTTTCTGATGTTTTGTGGTATCTAAGAAAAGGCCACAGGTTGGCCTTTCTGAATATCGTGTTTGTAATGAGACTGTTATACTATTTGGGTAGGCCATTAGCTCACGAATATTGTGAGAGAGGGTTTGGGAGCAGGTTATAGCTTTTTAAAATGTTTGTCTATCTTTTGCCCTGGCCGGTGTTGTTAGGTGGTTATAGTGTCGGCCTGAGCACCAAAGAGTTACAGGTTCAATTCCCAGTGAAGGGCATGTACCTGGGTTGCGGGTTCACTCCCTGACCCCAGAAAGGGTGAAGGGGTGAGTCGGGGAGGCAACCAGTCCATGTTTCTGTCTGACATCTGTTAACGTAAAAAAACCATTGAAACCTGTAAAGAATTTTTGTGAGTTTATTTGAGCCAAACTGTCGACATATGCCGGGAAGCAGAACCTCAACGAATTGAGATAATGCTCCGGAGAATGGTGGGTTACATTTGTATTTATACATTGCAATCAAAGGAGGGACATAGGAGGGTTACATGAAATTCATTGGTGATAGATTAAGGAGGTGGGATAAAGCAAAGCGGTGGGAAACCCCTGGGATTGGATAAAAAGTAAAATGATGGACACATACTTAGGTGGGTGCAGAAACAATTAACAAGATAATGAAGGAATTTGTAGTATCTGTCTTGGTGCCCACCATATTTGGTTGTGCCCCCGGGGCTCCAGAAAAAGGGAAGTTACAAGGTACCCAGACATTTCAAGGGTATGTTATCATAGATGCAAAAAGACAGATAGGCTCAGTTAAAGTAAAGGTTGACCTTGTCAGTGAAGCCTAGGATGTAACTGCCCACCATAACTGCGTTTAGTTAAAGTTTAATTTCAGACCATCCTTTGTGGTGACTTTAGGTCTCTGAGTTTGCAAGTTTGTCATGCAGGCCTCCCCTGAGCTTGTTACGTCAGCATGTGGCCCCTTACGTCCACACATCGATATTTCTCTCTCTCTCTCCACCCCTCCCCCCCTTCCACTCCCTGAAAAACAATGGGGAAAAATTATCCTCTAACAACAAAAAAATGTTTATATTTATGTTTACTCCACACCCACTCTATTTCAAAAAGCATTGAGGTGCCTTAAAATGTACGAGATTGTGAAAACCTTTTCACACAATGCAAAGAGCACTACAGGCTGAAGAGTGAAATAGAAGCTGAGACAGGTTGTTCCCTGATGTTCATGCCCAGAGCCCTTCATCCCATTGCAGGTCAACAGAGTCATCCCAGCTGGCTAGCAACTGTCGGGAACAGGGAGGCAGGGCTTCTTAACCCAGTGTTACAGGCGAGGAACCTCACAGGAACTTCAAGACCTTCCCAAGTAAAGAGGTGGCAGATCTACTAGCAAATGTCCCACATTCCTTCCACCCCTGGGTTTCCAATGCCTGGACCTCAGCAGGGCCACCAGGGAAGCAGGGGTGGCTCATGAACTCTGTTCTGACTGAGGTCCAGCCCCTGTGCTGTTGGTGCTCCCAGCGTCCCTGCCAGTGCTGAGGCCACCCTCCCTCCCCGTCCCCCCCCCCCATCCCACCAGTCCAGCTGAGCCAGCTCCCCCAGGAGCAGTCAGTCACTCCAGGCCTTTGTCAGGGCAGAAGAGCAGCAGCCCATTGTCAGGTCCCTGGGGGTAACACTTGGCCTGCAGGCCCCGGGGAGTGGGGTGCTAGGATTCTGTATTGTTACCCAAGTGCCCAGGCCTGTTAACCAAGTGCCCAGGGCTTGTTCTTGGATCCAGACAGAGAAGTAACTGGGGAGTCAGTCAGTGAGAGGGGGCAGTAGGGCTTCTGCGACCCGGGAAAGGGTCATTAGGGCCCCCGCTCGCCAGGGGAGGGGCCAGTAGGGCCCCCCATGAGCCCCTGAGTGCTCTGGTGGCCCCCTGTGATGTCACTGTGGCACCTGCTGCCAGTCCCACCAGCCTCCCCGCCTCAGGGGGCAGGTGGGGGGAGGGGCCGCTCCCCAGGCTTTCAGGATGCAGGTGTCATAGGAAACAGGAAAACCAGGCTTGCAGTGGAGGGTTTGGGATCTGCAGTGGTGGCAGCCAGCCATTTCCTGGCTGAGGGGCACTGGCTCCTGGGTCTGAGGCGGGGCATGTCCCATTCACTATGTGTGTGTGTGTGTGTGTGTTAAGGCAAAACGTGAACCAAAGGCCATAATTATAAGGAACGATGCTTTGGTCTCAATAAAATAAAAACTCTTCTAATAACAGGGCTGTCTATGCCCTGAGTGGATTGGGCGCATGGGGGGAGCAATGGCGGGGCAGGGGGGGGGGAGGCTCCCACCCCTGCAGCAGCCCACAGACAGGCTGGTGCCCGCCTGCCAGGGGCGCCACGCGGGGCTCCTCAGCTCCACTGGCTGCTAGAGGCTCTGCCTCTGCTTCCAATGCCTCTGGATGCAGGGAGGCCCCTTGTTGTGCCTGCCCCTTGCAGTCCAGGCTGCAAGTCCCAACAGTGGGGTGCCTGTTCACTCTCCCTTCAGTCCGAATGAAACATCAAGCAGGGCAGCCCTCCTGTGAACATGGTCTCCTTTTCTGACATTCCCCACCTCTCCTCTCCTTCTGGACCTTGGGGATAAAGCTTTAGGCCTTTGGAGAGACCGCCATCTCGTAAAGATGGCTGTTGGGAGGCAGAGGAGTCAGCCTTTTTGCATTTTCATCTGTGCTGTAGTTTAGACAGTTGCTATTTCCATGTCTCCCAGGTCACAAATCTCTTGTTTCCACAGCACGCAACTTACTGTTGAGCCCATCAACAGGCATAAGGAATAAGGTTTTGGATTTTATATTTTTTACACATACATTCTTCCTTTCTTTCATTTTTGTTTGTCATAAACACTTGAATGTACTTTTATTTTTTATATATATATTTTATTGATTTTTTACAGAGAGGAAGGGAGGGGGATAGTTAGAAACATCGATGAGAGAGAATCATGGATCAGCTGCCTCCTGCACACCCCCCACCGGGGATGTGCCCACAACCAAGGTACATGCCCTTGACCGGAATCAACCCGGGACCCCTCAGTCCACAGGCCGACACTCTATCCACTGAATCAAAGCGGTCAGGGCTTGAATGTACTTTTAAAATGCTGGGGTGGTTTACCATCAACTTTGTCATTCTGTGTTGGTTTTCTTTTGACGATCAGTCACACATTGGCTTCTTCGTGTCTAATGTTTTGTTGGGTGCTGGATACCACGCTGTTCATCCTGAGGCAGCCATATCCGGACGGGTTTCCGTAGATCTTGTGCTTCGTTTGGCAACTACTTATTAAATTTCAGACAGACATGGTCCGTCTGAGGCTTGCTTTTAAAATAAGTCCAGGTGCCTCTAGAGCAGCCATGACCGGTCCCAGCTTGCTCCTGGGGGACTCATCTTCAGGGAGTCTCTGCGCCCGGCCTACGAGGAGGGATTCCCCAGCCTGAGGGCTCCCGCCTCCCAGGAGAGGCTCGGTCTTCAGTCATGTCCTTCCAGGCCTCTTGGGATCTCATCCATGTATGTGTAGCTTGGTGCTCAACCAAAGAATCAAGAAGAATCTTCATGACATTTCGGAGACTCTTTTTCTGCTTAAAACCCTCCTCTCTGGTACTCACCCCGCAAACTCCAGCCATCTCACCAGTACCACTCCCACTCCCTGCCTCCAGCATGTTTTGTTCTGTTAGGTTTTAACTGATTTTAGAGAGAGAGGAAGGGAGAGAGGAACACTGATAGAGAGAAACACCAATGCGCTGCCTCCCGCACACCCATACCAGGGACCAAGCCTGAACACGGGCCGTGCCCTGACCAGGAATAGGACTGGGGCTTCCTGATGACAGGATGATGCCAGGCCCTGAGCCATGGGCCAGGCTCCTCCGGGGGTTGGAATCTGTGCTCCTGGCCACAGCACAGGTCTGCTTCTGCCCAGCCCCTTCCTGAGGTCTCACCTGTCCAGAGCTAGCTGGCGGCTCCAAGTGGAGCCCAGGCCCTTAAGGGCAGGGCCTGAGCCCCACAGCGCAGAGCCTGCTTCTGGCCCCAACACCTCCTGGCTCTGTGGCTTCAGGCAGAGAAATGGACCCTCGGTCTCCCCTGTCAGTGGGGACGACGCTCCTTCTGGGTGGCTTGGGGGACGTAGTGAGGTGGTGCCTTTGGCTGTTGCCCAATGTGCGACCAGCACTCTCCCCGCTCCCTTCTTAGTCCTTCCTTCCTTCGATGGCCGATAAACCCAGAGGTTAGCAAATAGTCTCCTTTCAGCAGAATGAGCTCTCCTATTGGGGTCCCAATGGCCAGTCCCCCTAGGTACCAGCTCCCACACCCGTGCTGGCTCCATCCTCAGGACAGTGCTGACCATGCCTCTCTGGTCCTCATGCCCTGCTCCTCTGCCAACCCCATCCTGCCTCAGCTCAGCCAGCATCACGCTCACCAGCCGTCCCACTGCCCAGCTTCCTATCCCCTCTGTCCAGTCCCACCTCCACACTGTGACCAGCCGACCTTTCTAAGTTAGGACAGACTCCTGTTACTTTGCATGTGTAAGAGCTGCCCACATGCCTCCCCCATGCAGTTCCTGTGGGCTTCACAGCACGGACCCTGGCAGCGCATTTCTCCCCTGCTCCCATGTCCTAGCATAACACCCCAACCAGTTGGAAGACTGGAGAGTAAATCAAAAGAGGTGTCAGGACTGAGACTGAGCCTCGATTATGGGAGCCTAAATGAAAAGTAGACTTAAGTTGACAATAATGTCTCAATATTTGTTCATTAACTGTAACAATTCTGTAGAAAACTAGAAAGAGGAGAAATTAAAAGTAAAATAAGAGAAACCTACTGCATCAACCTGGACACCGGGAGGACTTGGGTGATTTCCTAGTAAAAATACACATTAATAAAACAGAACGTAAACAGAACCAATTAGCTACCTGGACAAAGCTGTGTCCTCTCCCCCTTCCTCTGCTCTCACCTCCTCAGGCCTACAGGACACAGAGCACCAGGGAGCCCTCTGTACACCCAGGGGATGAGGGGGGAGGGTATAAGCTGACCAGCCTCTGGGGTTCGCCTGATGCACGCCTGTGGCCGCGATGGAGGTGTGGCTCCAATTGGGCAGTACACCCTGCTCACCTGCCCTTGAGGAACAGAGAAAACAGGCTCTCCCCACAAACGTACTGCACTTACACTCTCACTCCATTTCTATTCCTTTAGAAACATATTTTCTTAGAGATTTTCATACCAAAGTGTCTTCTGCCACGCAGAAGTTCTGTAGTGAGATTTCTCCAAGTTTACTTTGTGTACATGGTGTGTCCTTAAAGAGGGCTGTGTGTGAATGCGATGTGTGGTTGGCCATTTCCGTGAAGTCAGAGGCACAGAGGGCAGAGCAAGCCTGCCACAGTTCCTGGAGTTTTCGCACCTTTATCTCCAGACTCAGGGGCAGGAAACAAAGGCAACACGTACTTCACACTCACAATGACCACAGGAATCTGCAAAACCACGTTCTTATAGGATCTAAAGGGCAGGGACATGGGCAACCAGAGGGAGGCTAGCAGCTCATCAGGAGCAGGTGCACGGCTGTGTCTGGGCAGCCCACCTTCTCCACCTGCAAGAACCAGCACCACCGTAGACTGTCCCCCAGTCCTGCTGCTTTAATCCACGGCTTTGGTGCGGTTTGTTACTCAGTAGCAGGTAAATGGAACTGTAGCTGCAGTAGGGAAGGAAGCAAGAAGAAATATCTTACTGGCTGACACATTACCTGCTTATATTGTGCTTTTATTCTAAAAGGCATATTAGCTCATCTGAAGAGAGATGACAAAATCATAATCATGAATGCCTTGCATTGATGAGTATTATTTACCATATGTTGAGTAACCATAAACTATGATATTATCTTTAAACCAGAACAAAGTGATACTTATCTAATAAACCTTTTGAAATTTTTGTAAAACTCAACCTTGCTACAAATATAATCTCAGTAGACACACTACCTTTGATAGCATAAGATGAGTAATTGCCATCAGCTGTAATACCCTCAAATGAGGTCTGAAACAGATAGAGAAGCCATAAAAAGAAGTAAAGCAAGAAAAAAAATGTATACTAATAATTTTACATAGACAATAAAGAAACCTTACTTGTAAAAATATATTCCTATCTAATAAAAGGGTGATAGGCAAATTAACCGTCACACTGTCACAAAGATGGTGGCGCCCATAGCCACAAGATGGGGACGCCCAGTCCCCTCAGCCCCTGCCAGAGTCCCTGGTCCTGTCAGCCCCATTGCTGGAGTCCCCAGTCCTGTCAGACACACTGGGGGTGGGTGTAGGTTGGGGGGCACGCGGCAGGTGAGTGGCGCAGCTAGATCCCCCCTTAGGCAGATCCAGCCACGCTGTTCATCCGCCGCTGGATAGAGAACAGAGAGCAGGGCATGGACGCTTCATTCCCATGGTGGTGGTGAAGCCCCCAGGCCCTGCAGACAGAGAGAGGACAGTGGGGTGTGACGACTTCATTGCAGTGGCAGCGGTGAAGAGCCAGGCCCTGCAGAGAGCAGAGAACCACGGGGAGTGGGCCTAAGCTGTCAATAGGACATCCTCTGATGGCTCCTGGATTGGAGAGGGTGCAGGTTGGGCTGAGGGACCCTGCCCCCTCCCATGCACAAATTTCGTGCACCAGGCCTCTAGTGAAATAATAAAACCATCAGTTAGTCACATGTCAAAACTGTCATCTTCATCCAAAAATCATGAAATGCTCTTAACCTTTCTTTTTTTTCTCTCTTAATTTAGACCAGTGGTTCTTAACCGCCCTAATGCTGCAACGCTTTAATACAGTTCCTCGTGTTGTGGTGACCCCCCCAACCATAAAACTATTTTCGTTGCTACTTCATAAGTGTAATTTTGCTACTGTTAAGAATCGTAATGTAAATATCTGTGTTTCCCTATGGTCTTAGGTGACCCCTGACAGCATTCTCAACCTGTGGGTCGTGACCCCTTTCACAGGGGTCACCTAAGACCATCGGAAAACACAGATATTTACATTAAGATTCATAACAGTAGCAAAATTACAGTTATGAAGTAGCAACAAAAATAGTTTTATGGTTGGGGGTCACCACAACATGAGGAACTGTATTAAAGAGTCGTGGCATTAGGAAGGTTGAGAACCACTGACTTAGACAATTCTTTTAGTGAGATTCTACGTCTGTGTGGGATTTGTTCCTATACTCCTTTGCTTATTGATTTGGCAAATAGTTATTAATAACTTATTACTGTGCCAGACATTGTGTTAGGTGCTGGAGATGTCCTGGTGAATTAGGTGTGATTTCTGTCCACAGTCAAGATTGGTGGGTAATTGAAATGTGGACACACTGTTACCAAAGAGTGTGACTGATGATAGGACAGGACACTATAGTAATATGATTTTGTTGATTCTTCTTAAAAGTTTCTTTAGCTCAGTAGATGCCAGGCTGTGGCTGTTAAAACATTGCTATTTTCTAAATCAAGCATGTCAAACTCACGGCCCACAACAAATACTTTTGCGGCCCAGCCAATATAACAGTATGTAAGAAATGTTTCAATAAAAATTTCATAATTTAATTTTCATAATTTCCTATTATACATAATTAATAACAAACTACAACGTTCACTAATGACTGATTACTACAATCGTGTTGCATTCATTTCCCTTACGTGCTTACACACAGGCGCACCATTTCTCTCCACTAATACTAGCAGTGAATATTTTAGCAGCCTATGGCCATGTCATTAGCCTTGGATTGACTTGCTTGGTGTGCGCAACAGGAAATATTTTGCTTTCGGAGAACAAGAAAAATAGGTTTATTTGTGATGCGCTTATTAATTTGTGCAGTTATTGAGTGCCTGGTAAGTTAATGTTCAAGAAAAATACTAATTTTTATTAAAATGTGCGGCGGGAGGGCCAGATATGGCGGGGATCTCCGTTTTCCGTGTCCAGCATGGAAAGAGAGATGAACCGGTTCTGAGTGGAGGCGGCTGGGGATTGAGAAATAAAAGAAAGAAACAAGACACAGAGATAGAAGGAAAAAAGCTGGGACTGGGTGGGACCGCCTTCCTCTCTGATGGAGGGACAGGGGTGCAGAGCCAAAGCAGCAAGTTTATTTTATTCCCCCAAGTACCATGGGGTTTCACCAGAATTTAGGATCAAAGGAGATTATTTGCATTCTTGAGCAGGCCCCAGCATTCCTGGTGCTTGACTGGATTTACATATCAAAGTCACAGTACCTGACACCTGGGCAAAATTAAGAGTCAGTACTGATAATGCATCCACCTTTTTGGTGAATGTGTATCCAAGATGAGGCTCTGCCTGTGGCCTTGGACTCAGCTGACAATAATTTAAAGAAATGCCCATGTGCCTTCCCAGGGGGCCCTCTACAAAAATGTTCTATTATTCTATGTTAATGATGACTCATTTATTTCAGCCCTTTGTATTCAGCATATCTCTATAGGAATAAACCTATGTTTCTGTGGAAATGGAAGCTTTTGTTTGTGGCCCGCATAAACTCATACCTTGTTTATTTGGCCCCTGTTAACCTTTGAGTGTGACATGCTTATTCTAAATAGTTTGCTTTTGCTGGGCCTGCTTGGCCTTGACCCCTCACTCCCTGTGCCATTGGCCTTGCACCATATCAGAGGAGGACTCTTTTGTTATTCTGTGTCCTGACATAGCTGATGCACGAAAGAGAACACCTGAGAAACCCCATGCCTTGCCTTTCCTTTAAGGCTTCAAGCTGATGCCTAAGTGCACTTTTTGAAAGAAAGAGTATCTTCAGAGAGCAACATGAAGACCATTCTTTTTAAAAAATATATTTTTATTGATTTCAGGGAGAGAAGGAAGAGGGAGAGAGATAGAAACATTAATAATGAGAGAGAATCATTGATGGCTGCCTTCTGCATGTCCCCTACTGGGGACCGAACCCACAACCTGGGAATGTGCCCTAGACTGGAATCGAACACAGGACCCTTCAGTCCTCAGGCCAACACTGTACCCACTGAGCCAAACCAGCCAGGGCTGAAGCTGCTTCTTAACAACACAGAAGTAATTTCAATTGTCTAGTCTGCTTTTCCTCACACAGCTTTAGATCTATGGCTTGGACTTCGACCTCCTTATTCACCTTTGTAGACCCTGTGAGCACATAATACATGTTTGCTGAATGATTCACTGAAGAAAAATGACCATTCAAGATCATTACTATGTTCCAATTGTGTGAGGTTTTTTGTTTTTTTAATCTGGGCATGTTCAAAACATTGATTTTTTTCAAAATATATTTTTATTGATTTGAGAGAGAGGAAGCGAGAGGGAGAGAGAGAGAGAAATATCAATGATGAGAGTCCCCTGACTATAGAATTAAACTGTGACCCGCCTGGTTCATGAGTTGATGTTAAAACACTGAGCAACATTGGCCTGGCCAAAGCTTTGATTTTTAAACCACTTTAGCAAACTACCAAAAAAAGAAAATTAAAAAAAATAAAGACAGAAAGCAGGACAAGCATGGTGCCCAGCAGTTTTTTGTTTGTTTATTTGTTTGTTTTTTTACTCTTTTACATGTGAAAGATATTTTAAAGCATTATCTCAAGACAATAGTTTTTCATTTCTTATTCATAAACTTCATTATTGTCTATGTGTCAGGCACAATTTAGTACAAAAACCAAACTAAATTATTAACCTATTTTGTGAAATGAAACCTAAACCAATTTGCATTTTTTCAATAAGCCATTGTTACTAGAGTGCCAAACAGATCCAGATATTAAACAATTAACAAAACATTACCAAAAAGTTATTTCCTTTTAGATGACAGACCATCTTTGAAAATGACTGGAAAATGATTTTCTAGCAAAAGAAGCGACCCCAAGAAAAAAACCGATCGCCCGAGCAATAAGCTGTGAAAGTGACAGCAAGGACCCCTCCCAGGAGGGCTGAGCTGACCCCTGAGCACTGCCTCCTGGGGTCCAGCCTGAGGCGCTCCTCCAACCCCCACTCGCTCTACAGGAGCAACAACTTGGGGAGGCGGGCTGCAGCCCCTACCCCCAGCCTCACCCCGCCCAGTCGGTCACTCCCCAGCTCACCCCTCACCTGCGCACCCCTCACCCTCTCACCCCTCTTAGTTGGTCACTGCTCCAGGCCCCTCCTCCTAGGTCCTCTCCTCCCGGGTCCCGCCTCCCTCGCTCCCAGCACAGGGTGCCTGTCTGCCCCCCGCCCAGCAGTGTGGCCTGCACCTCCTTGGGCACCTCAGCAGCCTTGACTGCAGATGGGGCGGATCAGTGCTCGCTTCTGCTGTCCGCCCCCCACTCGGGACACGTCACACCCCCCGCCCCTCTGCGCTTACCAGGAAAGCAGCCCGCGATGTGAGACTTACATTGCCCTTCCCACCCGCGGGCCCAGCTGGAGAGGGCGCTGTCTCCTGGGGGAGAGGAGCATTGTGGAGGAGGGGAACGGAGCGGAAAGAAGGGCGCTGTCTGGGGTGGGGGGGAAAGAGGGGCGCTGTCCGGGGTGGGGGGAAGAGGGGCGCTGTCCGGGGTGGGGGGGAAAGAGGGCGCTGTCCCCAGCGGGAGAGGAGCATTGGGGGGAGAGGGAAGGGGGGAAGCGCGCTGTCCCGGGGTGGGGGGTGGGGGCGCTGACTGCCTGTGGCTGCAGACTTTCTGGTGTGTGTGTGAGAGTGTTTGTGCGACCCCTACCCCCACCCCCGCCCCGACCTGGGTGCTGGGTGCCATGGGCATGTGGAGCCAGCCTTGCAGGCGGGGCGCTCCAGGTCCAGCACAAACCCTTTCAGCTGCGGAGGAGCCTGGGTGTTCTGCTCACCTTGGCTTTTATCCTTCAAAAAGTTAATTTGAAAAATGTGCGTCTGCTAGGTTCGCGCCCACCAATACTTGGCTCAGTCTGGGGAATTGCCTTAACAACGGGACAGAGTTAATCAATTTTCCTGTTAGGCCCGGGATTCCTGCCTCTCCTTGTTACTGCTGCTTGGGAATGAGGAGGGAGAGAGGGAAGATGGGGTGTTTTTGATATATATCTAGGTGAGATGGAAATTAACTTTAATAAGTAAACAAAGTTAATACTGTGTAGATGTCTATCCATTTTTCTTCTCTAGATAGAATCCAGAAAGAATTGATAGCTTTTTGGGAACTGGAGAAAGAAGGATCTATTTACCAAATTATTAAATTTATTCAAAGATCTTTGTTGTAAGCCTTTTAGTTCACTTGTGTGGGTAAAATAAGGTGGGGTCAGGAGTATAGAAAATGGAGGGCAATACTTCAAAAAACACTTAAGAGTAGTGAGCTTGGTCAAAAAGGGCTCTTGCAAATGTAGCTTAAGTGCATCTGTCTTTTCCAGATGAATGTGAGAGGTTTAAAAACCCTAGGAGGTACACGTCAATGTTTTTGACAATCTGGGCAGATCGTGTTTCTTGTACACACTTTTTCCAAGTCCCAGCTGGAATTGGGACAGCTGTGCAGCAGGTTTAATTTGTGTCGTATTTAAACGTTTTTGCTTAACACATGATAGCTTGAAAAGCAACTACTGAGATCTTAATCCACACTTAGCAAGAAGCAGGAAAGTGAAAAGAAGTTTAACTGTGAATATTTCAACGTGATCAATGAGTGAGAAATAAGGTACAAAATCAGACAGCAACTCACCCGAGAAAGCACACGGTCCTGCTCTGGGTCAGCATTAAACTCTGCCAGAGGATGCCAAGTGGAGAACTTCCTTCAATGGGCACATTTGATATTAATATCCCACTGTTATCTAAGTATTATGGTCTAGAATATGTTTAACTACTTATAAATTAATGTTTCAACTTTATCAAGCCACCCTTTTAACACAAAATATAGAGGAGGAGTTTGGGTTTAACGAACTTCCTATAATAGATTTCATGTCCTCTATGTTGCATCTATGTTTTTGATCAAATACTGGCTAGATTATTCCACCAAATGGTCATACTCATAGATCTGCCTGTAGACTTCATCATTTGTCATATATTTGTTTAATCTGATAAGACTCCTCAAACTGCAAAATAAGGTACAAGTTTCAGTTCAGCCACTGAGAAGAAGTTTCATTCCAGAAAACTTTTAAGAACCAAAGAAATTCAAGTGTTAAAAAACTGAATTGGACTGAGTACATTTTAAAGATATTGGCTTTATTCAATGATTCATGGCTCTGGCAGCATCCCATCCAGCCAATAGAAGGGAGCGCTAAGGAGCTGTTCCAATGAGAGACTGTTCTAGGTAGAAGGAGGCGAGAACAAGGAAATCATATAGCAAAGCATAGACTGGCTGTGACCAGGACACTTTCCTTGGGGATGGCAGATGACCTCACAGTGCTGGCCTGGCAGCTCCGCACTGACTAGTTTACCCTCCCATTTCCGGGAGAGGCTACACATGTGATTGTCTCCTTTTGGTGACATGGGGATGCGCATAAGTTGCTCCCCGGGGTGCCTGTTGTCTTGTTTCTAACAACTGCAAATGACAGCCAACTTTACTGCAGATCACCTACTTATCCACTTAATGGGAGAGCAAACCCAGCTGTAATAAGCATTAGTAGCTCTTTACTTGTAATAATAACATTTCATCTTCCCCAAACAAATGTTTATGACAAAAATTCAAGCCCTTATGAATGTGGTTTTGACCAAAGAAATGCTAAAGGGACTGTTGAAACAGAAGAAATAGAAAGAGAGGGAGGAAAAAAAGCATAAAGAATAAAAATGGCAACCAACAAGTACCTATCAAGTACCTTAAATGTAAACCGATTAAATGCTCCAATAAAAAGGCACAGGGTAGCTAAATGAATACAAAAAATGACCTACATATATGCTGTCTACAAGAGATCCACCTTCAAATAAAGGACTCACACAAACTGAAAGTGAAGAGATGAGAAAATAATTTCCAGGAAATTAGAAATGAAAAGAAAGCTGGGGGAGCAATATTCATATCTGACAAAATAGACTTCAAAGTGAAGGCCATAATAGGAGATAATTAAGGTCCCTTCATAACACTAAAGCGATTGATATAACAAGAAAATATAACTCTGGTAAACATGTATGCACCCAATACAGGAGCGCCCAAATACATAAAAAAAAAAAAAATGCTCCTGGATGAGATCAACAGTAATACAATCATAGTATGGGACTTTAACACTGCACTGACATCACAGAATAGATATTCTAGGCAAAAAAATCAGTAAGGAAATAGCGACCTTACATGACACACTAGATCAGATGGAATTAATTGACATTTTCAGAACATTTCATTCTAAATCTAAAGAATAAAAAAAAAATAAAGCTAAAGAATATACATTCCAAGACTCCATCAAGCCTGGGCAAGTCCACACCGGAGGTTACGTCACCGCTTCTGGCTGTCCACCTGGCCGGCCCCCTGATGACGTAACCAGGTCCAGCTTGCATTCAGACCCCAGCGCACTTGCCTCACGTGACCAACTTCCACCTGGCACCTGGCCCCACCCCCTCATGACATAAACAGGTCTGGCTGCCCACCGACCCTACTGTCCAGGCTCACATGACCACAACCGGGTATGCTGGAGGCCCTGGATCACATGACCAACTTCAGGCTGGCACCTGGACCATCCCCCAGATGACTTAAACATGTCTGGCTGCCTACCAGACACCTCCCCCCACCCTGACCACTGAGGGATCACAGTACACTTCAGGTATTTCCCAGGCCCTGGCAATGCTGACCAACATCCAGTTGGCCACCTGGGCCCTTCCCCTTGTTTTCAAGACACCGCTCCTTGTTTGCCGGAGAACTGAGTCACACTGCCTGGGCTTCTTGGCTCCTCAGGCGGAGGGTGGACTTACCAAATCACTGGAATTTGCTTTAAAGGCCTAAAACACACAGCCCCAGATCACCTTTTCCTCATAGCCTGCCTATGATACATGGGGAGGGCATCAAGCAAGGGGCCACCAGCCCTCATTCAAAAAAGCCATGAGTGTGCAGCTGCCTCGGGACTCCTCATCATCCCCAACATGGTGGCATCTCACCCAGGAGTGGCCTTCGACCCATACAAAACTGCCCGCGGGCTTTGAAATCCAGGCCAGAATTGTGTTAAGCCCCAGAAAACAGTTTCCCTTCTGGCAGCCAACTCTAGGCCCCTCAATAACTGGTGTCAATAACGGGTGGCGGAGCTTGAGGGCTAGTTTTAGACCACACTCATAGCAAAGCCCTTCCTTGAGGACATGGACCATCTTGGTGCCATCAAGTGTCCGGACCACAGGGAAGTGTAGCTTTGGCGACCCCTTGTGACCCTCCTCCACATAGGTGGCCCCACCAGCCAATCCACTATGCCCCCTCCAGCTGTTAACCAGGCCCCAAGCACTAACTCACCTGACCACTTCTGTGTGTTCACCTGGGCAAGCCCACCCCGGGGTTATGTCACCGTTTCCGGGGGTCCACAGGGCCCCTACCCCTGAAGAGGTAACCAGGTCCAGATGGCCACCATACCCCAGAGCCTCTGACTCATGTGACCAATATCTGGATGGCACTAGGCCCTTCCCCCTGATGATATAACAAGATACAGCTGGCCATCGGACCCTACCGCCCCTGGCTCACATGACCACGTCCGGGTATGCCCGAGGCTCTGGCTCACATGACCAATTCCAGCTGGCACCTGGACCCTCACCCTGATGACATCATCAGATCCAGCTAGCCACCAAATCCCCCCACCGCCCAGAGATCACAGGACACTTCCGGGTATTTCCCAGGCCCTGGCAGCACTGACCAATATCCAACAAGCCACCTGGGCTCTCTCCCTTCTTTTTGAGACACTGCCCCTTGTTCGCCTGAGCACTGAGCCATGCTGGCCTGCCTTCTTGTCTCCTGAGGCAAAGAGTGGACATCACAAATCACTGGAAGTTGGGTTAAAGGCCTAAATCCCACAGACCAAGATCACCTTCTCCTCATAGCCTGCCTCCCATCACGTGGGGAGTGTGGCTAATAAGGGGCCACAGCCCTATTTCAAAAAGCCATGGGGGTCCATCTGCCTTGGGACTTTGGATTGTCCCCAACATGGGGACATCTCATCTTTGAATAGACTTCGACCCAGACAAAACTGACTGTGAACTTTGAAATCTGGGCCAGAGTTTTGTTAAGCACCAGAAAACCCTTTCCATTCTAGCAGCCACCTCCAGGCCCCTCCGATGACACTAACGGGTGGTGGCCCTTGTGGCCAGTTTTGGGCCTCACTCAAGGCAAACGCCCTTCCTTGAGGACATGGACCTTCTTGGTGCTATCCAGGGTCCGGACCACAGGGAAGTGGGGCTTTGGCGACCCCCTCTGACCCTCCTCCGCATTAGGTGACCACATCAGCCTACCCACTAGACCACTTCCAGCTGTTGACCGGGCCTCAAGCTCCTGCTCAACTGGCCACTTCTGTGTGTACATCTGGGCAAGTGAACCCTGGCAGTTACGTCACCGCTTCTCACTGCCCAACTGGCCCGTCCCGCTGATGACGTAACCAGGTCTAGCCAGCGTTTGGACCCCAGCACCCTTGGCTCACGTGACCAACTACCGGCTGGCACCTGGCCCCTCCCCCTGAGGATGTAAACAGGTCTGGCTGCCCACCACCAGCCCTCCCCCCCCGCCCCCCCCCCCCGACCGCCCAGGGATCACAGGACACTTCTGGGTATTTCCCAGTCACTGGCACCCCAGACCAACATCCAGCAGCCACCTTGTGTTCGAGATACCTCTCCTAGTGCTCCTGAGCACTGAGCCACACTGCCCGGGCTTCTTGGCTCCTCAGGAGGATGGTGGACTTCCCAAATCGCAGGAAGTTGGGTTAAAGTCCTAAAACCCCCAGCTCCAGATCACCTCCTCTTCATACTCTGCCTCCAATCCCGTTGAGAGGGCGGCATGCAGGGGGCCGCCAGCCCTCCTTCAAGAAAGCCATGGGGGTACATCTGCTCTGGACTCTGCATCATCCTCAGTATGGGATCATCTGACGCTGGAATGGCCTTCGACCCAGAAAAAACTGAATGCGGGCTTTGAAATCCCGGCCAGAGTTGTGTTAAGCCCCAGACAACCATTTCACTCTGGCAGCCAACTCCAGGCCCCTCCAGTGTCACTAACAGTGGCTGGCCCTGAGGGCCAGATTTCAGCCTCACTCACAGCAAATGCACTTCCTTGAGGAAATGGATCTTCTTGGTGCCATCCAGGGTCCGGCCCACAAGGAAGTGGAGCTTTGAAGACCCCTTGTCACCCTCCTCCACATTAGGTGGCCACACCAGGCTTTCCACTAGTTCACCTCCAGCTGTTGACCGGACTGCAAACGCTGGCTCAACTGACCACTTCTGTGTGTTCACTAGGGCAAGTCTCCCCTGACAATTATGTCAAAGCTTCTGGCTATCCACCGGGCCAGTCCCCCTTAAGATGTAACCAGGTTCAGCTAGCGTTAGGATCCCAGCACCCTTGGTTTACGTGACCAACTTCAGGCTCACACGTAGCCCCTACTCCCGATGACATAAACAAGGCTGCCTGCCCACCTGATTCCCCGCCACCCACCCGCACCACCCAGGTATCACAAGACACTTGCGGGTATTTCCCAGGCCCTGGCACCCCTGACCAACCTCCAGCTGGCCACCTGGTCCCTCCCCCTTGTTTTTGAGACACCACTCTTTGTTAGCCAGGCGCTGAGCCACACTGCTCGGGCTTCTTGGCCCCTGAGGCGGAGGGTGGACTTCCCAAATTGCTGGAAGTTGGATAAAAGGCCTAAAATCCACAGCCCCAGATCACCATCTTCTCATAGGCTACCTCCAATCCCATCAAGAGGGCGGCAAGCAGGGGGCCGCCAGCCCTCTTTCAAGAAAGCCGTGGGGCATCCAGATATCATTGCTGACATGTACACATAAGGAACTGTTTGACATTGAAACGGGGACTCAAAACTGTATGACATTGAAATTGGGACTCAAACATTTTTTGTTATTATATGTTTATTTATAGTCTGCAGAGGCAAAACTTTTTAAAGGAAAGAAATAGGGGGAAAAATGGATAAGAGGCAAAGAAGCATTGAACAGACTGTCAAACTACAGAGGGAAGGCAGGAAAGGTTGGGGGAGGGGGGCTGTAAGAGATCAACCTAAGGACTTGTACAGATGCATATAAGCATAACCAATGGATACAAGACACTGGGGGGCGGGGCAGGTGAAGGCATGTACTGGGGGGTAGGGGAAGCAGGGGGAGGTCAATGGGGGAAAGAAAAGGAGACATATGTACTCCTATTTGTAATACTTCAAACAAACAAAAATTTTTTAAAAAAAATTAAAAGAAAAAAAAAAAAAGCTGTGAGGGGCCAGCTACCTCGGGACTCTGCATAGTCCCCAACATGGAGCCATCACAACTGGGAATGACCTTCGACCCAGACAGAACTGACCGCTGGCTTTGAAATCCAGGCCAAAGCTGTGTTAAGACCCAGAAAAACATTTCCCTTCTTACAGCAAATTCCAGTCCCCTCCAGTGTGAGTAATGGGTGGGTGCCCTGAGGGCCAGCTTTCCGCCTCACTCAAGGCAAAGGACCTTCCTTGAGGACAAGGACCTTCTTGATGCCATCCACGGTCTGGAACAAACAAGAATTGGGCTTTGGCGACTTCTTCTGATCCTCCTCCGAGTTAGGTGACCCCACCTGCCTATCCACTAAAACACCTCCAGCTGTTGACCAGATCTCAGTCGTTTGCTCACCTGACCTTTCCGTATGTTGACCTGGGCAAGTCTACCCCTGCGGTTATGCCACGGCTTCTGGCCGTCAACCTGGCCGGCCCTGATGATGTAAGCAGGTCTGGCTTCCCAACCGACCCCACCTCCCCTGGCACCCACCTCCCCTGGCACGTGACAACGTCCGGGTAAGCCCAAGGACCTGGCACAGGTGGCCAACTTGGGGCTGGCACCTGGGCCCTCCCCCTGATAAAGTAAAGAGGTGTGGCTGCCCACCCCAAGCCCAGCCCGGACCCCACAACTCAGGGATCACAGGACTCTTTCTGGTATTTCCCTTAACCTAGCACCTCTGACCAACCTCCACTTGGACACATGGACCCTCCCCCATGTTGTTGAGACACCGCTCCTCATTCGCCGGAGCACTGAGCCACACTGCCCGGGCTTGTGTTAAGCCCCGGACAACCGTTTCCCTTCTTGTAGCAAACTCCAGTACCCTCCAATGTCATTAGTGGGTGGGGGGCCCTGAGTGCCAGCTTTCGGCCTCCCTCAAGGCAAAGGCCCTTCCCTGAAGACATGAAGCTTCTTGGTACCATCCAGGGACCAGGAAAAACAGGGAAGTGGAGCTTTGGCAACCCCTTGTGACCCTCCTCAGAATTAGGTGATCCCACCTGCCTATCCATTAGAACACCTCCAGCTGTTAATAGGGCCTCAAGCTTTTGTTCACCTAACCCTTCCGTGTGTTGAACTGGGCAAGTCCACCACGGCGGTTACGTCATCTCTTCTCGCCTTCCACCTGGCCGTGGCCCCTGATGACATAACCAGGCCCAGGTGGCGTGGGGCCCTGGAGCGCAGGGCTCACTTTACCAATTAGAGCAGGCACCTGGCCTCTCCCCCTGATGACTTAAGCAGGTCCGGCTTACAGACCAACACTACCTCCCCTGTCACGTGACAACATCCTGGTATGCCCAAGGACCTGGCACAGGGGTCCAACTTCAGGATGGCACCTGGGCCCTTCCCCTGATGACGTAAGGAGGTGTGGCTCCCCACCGAACCACCGCCCGGCCCGCACTGCCCAGGGATCACAGGACACTTCTGGGTATTTCCCAGGCACTGGCACCCCTGACCAACCTCCAGTTGGACCCTTGGACGCTCGCCCATGTTTTTGAGACACCACGCGTCATTTGCCAGAGTACTGAGCAACACTGCCCGGTCTTGTGTTAATCCCCAGACAAACTTTTTGCTTCTTCAGGAAACTGCAGTACCCTCCAGTGTCATTAATGGGTGGGGTGCCCTGAGAGCCAGCTTTCAGCCTCCCTCAAGGCAAAGTCCCTTCCCTGAAGACATGGACCTTCTTGGTGCCGTTCAGGAACCGGGAAAAACAGGGAAGTGAGGCTTTGGCGACCCCTTGGGACCCTCCTCAGAATTAGGTGACCTCACCTACTTATCCCCTAGAACATCTCTAGCTGTTGATAGGACCTCAAGCGTTTGATCACCTGACCCTTGTGGGCGATGACCTGGGCAACTCCACCCAAATGGTTACGTCACGGCTTCTGGCCGTCAACCTGGCAGGCCCCTGATGACTTAAGGGGGTCTGGCTTCCAAACCGACCCACCTCCACTGGCACACGTGACAACATCCGGGTATGCCCAAGGACCTGGCCCTGGGGGCCAACATCAGATTGGCATCTGATCCCGCCCTCTGATGACGTAAAGAGGTATGGCTGCCCACCAGAACCCTTGCCCGGCCTCCACCGCCCAGGGATCCCAGGACTCTTTCTCATATTTCCCAGGCCCTGGCACGTCTAACCAACCTCCAGTTGGACACCTGGACCCTTCCACATATATTTGAGACACCGCTCGTCAACCGCCAGAGCAGTGAGCCACACTGCCGGGGCTTGTAATAAGACCCAGACAACCGTTTCCATTCTTGCAGCAAACACCAGTACCCTCCAGTGTCATTAATGGGTGGGGTGCCCTGAGGGCCAGCTTTCAGCCTCCCTCATGGCAAAGGCCCTTCCCTGAAGACATGGAGCTTCTTGGTGCCATCCAGGGACCTGGAAAAACAGGGAAGTGGAGCTTTGGCAACCCCTTGTGACCCTCCTCAGAATTAGGTGACCCCACCTGCCTATCCACTAGAACACCTCCAGCTGTTAATAGGGCCTCAAGCTTTTGTTCACATAACCCTTACCTGTGTTGACGTGGGCCAGTCCACCAGGGTGGATACGTCACCGTTTCTCCCCTTCCTCCTGGTCAGGCCCCTGATGACATAACCAGGCCCAGGTGGCCTGGGGGACCAGGAGCCCTGGGCTCACTTGACCAATTAACATGGGCACCTGGCCTCTCCCCCAGATGACATAAACAGGTCGGGTTTCCCAACCAACTCCACCTCCCCTGCCTCTCATGACAAAATCCTGGTATCCCCAAGGACCTGGCCCACAAGGCCCAGGGATCACAAGACACTTCTGGGGATTTCCCAGGCCCTGGCACCTCTAACCAACCTCCAGTTGGACACCTGGATGTTCCCCCATGTTTTTGAGACATTGTGCTTCATACGCCGGAGCACTGAACCGCCCTGTCCGTTCTTGTGTTAACCCCCAGACAAACATTTCGCTTCTTCAGGAAACTCAGTACCCTCCAGTGTCATTAATGGATGGGGTGCCCTGAGGGCCAGCTTTCAGCCTCCCTCAAGGCAAAGGTCTTTCCCTGAAGACATGGAGCTTCTTGGTGCCATCCAGGGACCAGGAAAAACAGGGAAGTGGGGCATTGGCGACCCCTTGTGACACTCCTCAGAATTAGGTGACCCCACCTGCCTATCCACTAGAACACTTCCAGCTGGTGATAGGGCCTCAAGCATTAGTTCACCTAACCCTTCCGTGTGTTGACCTGGGCAAGTGCACCACAGCAGTTACGTCATCTCTTCTCGCCTTCCACCTGGCCGTGGCCCCTGATGATATAACCAGGCCCAGGTGGCGTGGGGCCCTGGAGCCCTGGGCTCACTTGACCAATTACAGCAGGCATTTGGCCCCTCCCCTGAAGACTTAAGCAGGTCCGGCTTCCAGACCAACACTACCTCCCCTGTCATGTGACAACATCCTGGTATGCCCAAGGACCTGGCACAGGGGTCCAACTTCAGGCTGGAACCTGGGCCCTCCCCCTGATAATACAGGCAGGTCCTGCTTTCGAACAGACGCCACCTCCCCTGGCTCACGTGACAACATCTAGGTTTGCCCAAGGACCTGGCAAAGGGGGCCAACTTCAGGATGGCACCTGGGCCCTTCCCCTGATGACGTAAGGAGGTTTGGCTCCCCACTCCAACCACTGCACAGGGATCACAGGACACTTTTAGGGAATTTCCCCAGCCCTGGCACCTCTGACCAACCTCCAGTTGGACACCTGGACGTTCCCCCATGTTCTTGAGACACCGCACGTCATTCGTCAGAGCTCTGAGCCACACTTTCCGGTCTTGTGTTAACCCCCAGACAAACTTTTTGCTTCTTCAGGAAACTGCAGTACCCTCCAGTGTCATTAATGGGTGGGGTGCCCTGAGAGCCAGCTTTCAGCCTCCCTCAAGGCAAAGGCCCTTCCCTGAAGACATGGACCTTCTTGGTGCCATCCACGGACCAGGAAAAACAGGGAAGTGGGGCTTTGATGACCCCTTGTGACCCTCCTCAGAATTACGTGAACCCACCTGCCTATCCACTAGAACACCTCCAGCTGGTGATAGGACCTCAAGCATTCGTTCACCTAACCCTTCCGTGTATTGACCTGGGCAACTCCACCATGGCGGTTACCTCACGGCTTCTGGCCATCAACCTGGCCGTTCCTGATGATGTAAGCAGGTCTGACTTCCCAACCGACCCCACCGCCACTGGCAAACGTGACATATCCAGGTATGCCCAGGAACCTGGCACAGGGGGCCAACTTCAGGCTGGCACCTTGGCTCTCCCCCTGTTGAAGTAAAGAGGTGTGCTGGACACTGGAACTCCCGTGCGGCCTCCACTGCTCAGTGATCACAGTACTCTTCCGAGTATTTCCCAGGCCCTGGCGCATCTGACCAACCTTCAGCTGGACACATGGACCCTCCCCCATGTTTTTGAGATACCGCTCATCTTTCGCCGTAGTACTGAGCCACACTACCCTGGGTTGTGTTAAGCCCCAGAAAACCGATTCCCTTATTGCAGTAAACTCCAGTCCCCTCCAAAGTCTTTAATGGGTGAGGGGCCCTGAGTTCCAGCTTTTGGCCTCACTCAGGGCAAGCACCTTCCCTGAGGACATGGACCTTCTTGGTGCCATCCAGGGACCAGGAAAAACAGGGAAGTGGGTCATTGGCGACCCCTTGTGACCCTCCTCCGAATTAGGTGACCCCACTTGCCTAGTCACCATAATACTTCCAGGTGTTCACAGGGCCTCAAGAGTTCCCTCACCTTACCCTTCCATGTGTTGACTTGGGCAATTCCACCCCGGCTATTACGTCACCGCTTGTGGCCGACTGCCTTGCAGGCCCACTGAGGACGTAACCAGGCTCAGGTGGCATGCTGACCCCGGAGCCCTAGGCTCAAGTGACCAATTAGTGAGGGCACCTGGCTATTCCGCCTGATGACGTAAGCAGGTCCTGCTTTCCAACTCACCCCACCTCCCCTGGCTCACGTGACAAATCCGGGTATGCCCAAGGATCTGGCTCACGGGGCCAACTTCAGGCTACACCTGGGCCCACCCCCAGATTAAGTAAAGAGGTGTGGCTTCCCACCCAAACCCCACCCGGCTTCCACCGCCCAGAAATCACAGGACTCTTCCGGGTATTTCCCAGGCCTGGCACCTCTGACCAACCTCCAGTTGGACACCTGGACCCTCCTCCATGTTTTTGAGACAAAGCTTGTCCTTTGCCAGAACACTGAGCCGCACTGCCGGCGATTTTGTTAAGCCTCAGACAACCGTTTCTTTGCTAGCAGCATCTCCAGTCCCCTCCAGTGTCATTAATATGTGGGGCACCCTGAGGGCCAGTTTTAGGCCTCACTCACGGCTAATGCCCTTCTGTGACTGGGCATCAAGTGTTAGCTCACCTACCCCTTCCTTGTGTTGACCTGGGCAAGTCCAACCTGGCAGTTATGTCACCGCTTCTGGCCGAACACCTGGCTGGCCCCCTGAAGATGTAACCAGGCTGAGGTGGCTTGCAGACCCGGAGTCCTGGGCTCAGGTGACCAATTACCTCTGGCACCTGGCCCTTCCCCCTGATGACATAAGCAGGTCCTGCTTCCCAACTGACTCCACCTCCCCTCGCTCACGTAACAACATCCAGGTATGCCCAAGCACCTGGCTCATGGGGCCAACCTCAGGCTGGCACCTTGGCCCTCCCCCTGATGAAGTAAAGAGGTGGGCTGGCCACCCGAACCCCCATGCACCTCACCGCCCAGGGATTACCGGACTCTTCCTGGTATTTCCTGGTACCTGGCACCTCTGAGCAACCTCCAGTTGGACACCTGGACCCTCCCCCATGTTTTTGAGACACCACTCATTCTTCGCCTGAGCAGTGAGCCACACTGCCCGGGCCTGTGTTAAGCCCCAGACAACCGTTTCCCTTCTCGCAGCCAATTCAAGTTCCTCCAATGTCACTAATGGGTGAGGCATCCTGAGGGCCAGCTTTCGGCCTCACATAGGAAAAAGGCCCTTCCCTGAAGACATGGACCTTCTTGGTGCCATCCAGGGATCGGAAAACACAGGGAAGTGGGGCATTGGCGACCATTTGTTACCCTCCTTTGAATTAGGTGACCCCACCTGCCTATCCACTAGAACACCTCCAGCTGTTCACAGGGCCCCAGCGTTCGCTCATCTGACCCTTCCTTGTGTTGACCTGGGCAGTTCTACCCCGGCAGTTAAGTCACCGCTTCTTGCTATACACCTGGCTGGCTCCCTGATGAAGTAACACAGCCCAGGTGGAGTAAGGACCCCGGAGCCCTGGGCTCAAGTGACCAATTACCAAGGGCACCTGTCCCCTCCCCCTGATGATGTAAGCAGGTCCGGCTTCCCAACCGACCCCACCTCCCCTGGCTCACGTGACAACATCCTGGTATGCCCAAGGACCTAGCGCACGGGGCAACATTAAGCTGGCACCTGGGCCCTCCCCCGATAAAGTAAAGAGGTGTGGCTCGCCATCATAACCCCTGCCCGGCACCCAATTCAGAGGGCTCACAGGACACTTCTGAGTATTTCCCAGGACCTGGCACCTCTGACCAACCTCCAGTTGGACCCCTGGACCCTCCCCCATGTTTTTGAGACAAAGCTCATAGTTTGCCAAAACACTGAGCCACACTGCCTGGGATTGTGTTAAACCCCAGACAACCGATTCCCTTCTTGCAACAAACTCCAGTCCTCTCCAGTGTCACTAATGGGTGGGGCACCCTGAGGGCCAATTGTCAGCCTCACTCAAGGCAAAGGCCCTTCCCTGAAGACATGGACCTTCTTGGTGCCATCCAGGGACCAGGAAAAACAGGGAACTGGGGCTTTGGCGACCCCTTGTAACCCTCATCAGAATTAGGTGACCCCACCTTCCTAGCCACTAGAACACCTCCAGCTTTTGACAGGGCCTCAAGCGTTTGCTCACCTGACACTTCCTTGTGTTGACCTGGGCACGTCCACCCCGGTGGTTACGTCACTGCTTCTGGCCGAACACCTTGTCGGTCCCCTGATGACATAACCAAACCCAGGTGACTTGTGGACCCATTGCTCTGGGCTCATGTGACCATTTACCGCGGGAACCTGGCCACTCCCCCTGATGACATAGGCAGGTCCTGCTTGCCAACTGACCCCACCTCCCCTGGCTCACGTGACAAAATCTGGGTATGTCCAAGGACCTGGCTCACGTGGCCAACTTCAGGCTGGCACTTGGGCCCTCCCTCTGATGACATAAAGAGGTGTGGGTGCCCACCCGAATCCTAGCCCGGCCCCCACCACCCAGGAATCACAGGACACTTCTGGGTATTTCCAAGGCCCTGGCACCTCTGACCAACCTTCACTTGTACAGCTGGACCCTCGTCCATGTTTTTGAGACACGAGTCGTTGTTCGCTGGAGCACTGAGCCACACTGCCCGGGCTTGTGTTAAACCCCAGAAAACTGTTTCCCTTCTTGCAGCAAACTCCAGTACCCTCCAGTGTCATTGATGGGTGTGGCGCCCTGAGCGCCAACTTTCGGCCTCACTCAAGGCAAAGGCCCTTCCCTGAAGACATGGACCTTCTTGGTGATATCCAGGGACTGGGAAAAACAGGGAAGTGGGCTTTCGTGACCCTTAAGACCCTCCACCACATTAGGTGACCCCAACTGCTTATCCACTAGAACACCTCCAGCTGTTGACAGGGTCTCAAGCGTTCGCTCACCTGACACTTCTATGTGTTGACCTGGGCAAGTCTACCCTGGCGGTTACATCACTGTTCTGGCCATCCACATGCCCGGCCCCCTGATGATGTAACCAGGCCCAGGTGAGTGTGAACACCGGTGGCCTTGGCTCACATGACCAACTTACAGTGGGCACCTGGCCCCTCGCCCTGATGATGTAAGCTTGTCCGGCTTCCCAACCGACCCCACTTCCCCTGGCTCATGTGTCAACATCCGGATATGCCTAAGGCCCTGGTCACATGACCAACTTCATGCTGACACCTGGGCCCTCCCCCGATGATGTAGAGGTCTGGCTACCCACCCCACCTGCCCACCAGGCCCCCACCCACCCGCCAGGCCCCCACTGCCCAGGGATCACAAGATACTTCCAGGTATTTCCCAGCCCCTGGCACCTCTGAGCAACCTCCAGTTGGACACCTGGACCCAACCCCATGTATTTAGGACACTGCTCCTTGTTTGCTGGAGTATTGTGCCACAATGCCCGGGCCTTGTTAAGCCACAGACAACTGTTTCCCTTTTTGCAGCAAACTCCAGTACCCTCCAGTGTCACTAATGGGTGGGGCATCCTGAGGGCCAGCTTTCGGCCTCACTAATGGCAAAGGCCCTTCCCTGAGTATTTGGACCTTCTTGGTGCCATCCAGGGTCCAGAAAAAACAGGGAAATGGGGCTTGTGACCCTCTTCCACATTAGGTTAGGGTTAGGGTTAGGGTTAGGATTAGAGCTCGGGTTAAGTTAGTGCTAGGGTTAGCGTTAGGATTTCGGTTAGGGTTAGGTTTAGGGTTTCGTTTAGGGTTAGGGTTAGGTTTAGGGTTAGGGCTAGCGATAGGGATAGGTTTAGAGTTAGGGTTAGAGCTAGGGTTTTGGTTATGGTTAGGGATAGGGTTAAGGCTAGGGCTAGGAATAGGGATCAGGTGCTAGGCCTAGGGCTATGACTATGGCTTTGGCTAGGGTTAGGGTTAAGGTTTGGCTTAAGTTAAATGTTAGGGTTAGGGTATATAAATACTTGAATTTCACAATGAATGACCTTGAATCACTGGACAAAAGTAAATCAAACACTTTGAATTTACAATGATAGACTAGAGAAATATTTAGGTATGTTCTTGAAATACTAGGAATACATGTTCAAAGAACTTTAATATCTGAAGGAAACTGTTTAGTCACTGGGAAATCATGTTCACAGAGGTGAGAACTGAGTTTGATTCTGGTTACATTTGTAATTTAGTCTAAATGAGTTGGCGTTTTTGAAAGAAGGTTGGTTAAACACTTAAACATTCATTTTCATAGGGCCCAGATACCTGTATGAAAATGTGAAAATTATCACAGCTAAAAATGAAAGACCAGGGAAATGTCTAGGAATGTGTCAGAAACACTTGGAAATGTTTGTAGAACATTAATATCTCTAGTGCACTGATGAAATGCTGAGAATTTGTATTTAAAGAGCTGTGAAAGGTAGGATAGTCTTCCTAATAGTAATCACTCACTTTAAAAGAGATGGCATATATGGAAAAACACAGTATAAACACTTGGAATTCACAATGAAGGAGCTTGAAACACTGGACAAAAGTGAAAAGTGATGGTATATATGGAAAAATGCAGTATGATCACTTGGAATTCACAATGAATGAGCCTGAATCATTGGACAGAAGTCAATCCAACAATGTGAATTCACAATGATTGACTAGGGAAATATTTATGAATGTAATTGAGACAATAGGTGTATCTGTTCATAGAGCCGTAATATCTGATGGACACTGTTTAATCACTGAGAAATCGTTTTCAAAGAGGAAAGAACTGAGTTGGACACTGGTTACATTTATAATTCAGTTTCAATGAGTTGGGGTTTTTAAAAGAAGGTTGGTTAAACATTTAAATATTCATTTTCATAGGGCTCAGATACCTTAAAAAGTGATTTTCATACAGCTGATATGACAGTTTTGGGTTAGGGCTAGGGTTAGGGTTAGGGTTAGGTCTAGGGGTAGGGTTAGGGCTAGGATTAGGGCTAGGGCTAGGGGTAGGGTTAGGGTTAGGACTAAGGCTAGGGCTAGGGTTAAGGTTAGGGCTAGGGTTAGGGTTAGGGTTAGGATTAGGGCTAGGGTTATTTTTAGGGTTAGGGCTAGGCTTAGGTTTGGGGATAGGGCTACAGTTAAGGTTAGGGCTATGGTTAGGGCTAGGGTTAGGCTTAGGGTTTGGGTAAGGGTTTGGGTTAAGGCTAGTGTTAGGGTTAAGATTATTCTAGGGCTAGTGTTAGGTTTAGGGTTTGGGCTAGGGTTAGGTTTAGGGATAGGGCTAGGGTTAGGGTTAGAGCTAGGTTTCGGGCTAAGATTAGGGTTAGGGTTAGGGTTAGGATTAGGGTTAGTGTTAGGGTTTAGTTTAGGCTTAGGGCTATGGTTCGGGTTAGGGCTAGGGTTAGGGTTAGAATTAGCTTTCGGGTTAGGGCTAGAGCTAGGGCTAGGTCCAAGGTAGGGCTCAGTCTAGGGCTAGGGTTAGGGTCACCACTAGAGTTAGGGTTAGGGTAAAGGTTAGGGTTATGGCTAGGGCTAGGGTTAGGGTTAGGGTTTGGGCTATGGCTAGGATTAAGGTTAGGGTTAGGGGTTATAAACACTTGGAATTCACAATGAATGAGCTAGAATCACTTGACAAAAGTGAATGAAACACCGAGAATTCACAATGATAGGCTAAGGAAATATTTAGAAATATGCTTGAAACACTAGAAATACATGGTTAAAGAGCTTTGATATCTGAAGGAAACTGTTTAGTCACTGGGAAAACGTGTTCAAAGAGCAGAGACCTGAGGTGGTTAATGGTTACTTTTATAATTTAGTCTAAATGAGTTGTGTTTTTGAAAGAAGGTTGGTGAAACACTTAAACATTCATTTTCATTGAGATTAGATACCTGTAAGAAAATGTGAAAACTCTCACAGCTAAAAATGACAGACCAGGAAATGTCTAAGAATGTGTCTGATACACTTGAAACACATTTGTAGAACCTTAATACCTCTAGTGCACTGATGAAATACTGAGAATTTGTATTCAAAGAGCTGTGAAAGGTAAGATAGATTTTAAAATAGTAATCACTCACTTTAAAAGAGCTGAAAAAACACTGTATAAGCACTTGGAATTCACAATGAATGACCCTGAATCACTGGACAAAAGTCAATCAACACTGAGAATATACAATGATAGACTAGAGAAATATTTAGGAATGTACTTGGAGCACTAGGTATACCTGTTCATAGAGCCATAATATCTGATGGACACTGTTTATTCAATGGGAAATTGTGTTCAAACAGGAAAGAACTGAGTTGGACACTGGTTACATTTATAATTCAGTCTCAATGAGTTGGCGTTTTAAAAGAAGGTTGGTTAAACATTTAAATATTCATTTTCATAGGGCTCAGATACCTTAAAAAGTTATTTTCATACAGCTGATATGACAGTTTTGGGTTAGGGTTCGGGTTAAGGTTATGGTTAGGCCTAGGGGTAGGGTTAGGGTTAGGGTTAGGGCTAGGGCTAGGGCTAGGTTTAGGGTTTTGTCTAGGGCTAGGTTTGGGGATAGGGCTACGGTTAGGGTTAGGTCTAGGGCTCTTTTTAGGGCTAGGGCTCGGGCTAGGTTTCAGGTTAGGTTTTGGCTTAGGGTTAGGGTTAGGGTTAGGGTTAGGGTTAGGGTTAAGGCTAGGGTTAGGGTTAAGTCTAGGGTTAGGTTTAGGGTTACGGTTAGGGTTAAGGCTATGGATAGGGCTAGGGCTCGGGTAAGGGCTAGGTTTAGGGTTAGAGCTAGGGTTAGGGTTAAGACTAGGGCTAGGGCTAGGGCTAGGAGTAGAGTTAGGGTTAGCAGTAGGGTTTGATTTAGGTTTAGGGTTAGGGTGTATTAACACTTGAAATTCTCAATGAAAGGGCTTGTATCACTGGACAAAAGTGAATAAACTCTGTGAATTCACAATGATAGACTAGGGAAATATTTAGGAATGTCCATGAAACACTAGGAACACATGTTCAAAGAGCTTTCATATCTGAAGGAAACTGTTTAGTCACTGGAAAATCATGTTCAAATAGCTGAGAACTGAGTTTGATACTGGTTACATTTATAATTCAATCTCAGTGAGTTGGTGATTTTGAAAGAAGGTTGGTTAAACATTTAAACATTCATTTTCATAGGACTCAGATACCTTTAAAATTTATTTTCATACAGCTGATATGACAGTTTTGGGTTAGGGTTTGGGTTAAGGTTATGGTTAGGCCTAGGGGTAGGGTTAGGGTTAGGGTTAGGGCTAGGGCTAGGGCTAGGTTTAGGGTTTTGTCTAGGGCTAGGTTTGGGGATAGGGCTACGGTTAGGGTTAGGTCTAGGGCTCTTTTTAGGGCTAGGGCTCGGGCTAGGTTTCAGGTTAGGTTTTGGCTTAGGGTTAGGGTTAGGGTTAGGGTTAATGCTAGGGTTAGGGTTAAGTCTAGGGTTAGGTTTAGGGTTAAGGTTAAGGCTATGGATAGGGCTAGGGCTCGGGTAAGGGCTAGGTTTAGGGTTAGAGCTAGGGTTAGGGTTAAGACTAGGGCTAGGGCTAGGGCTAGGAGTAGAGTTAGGGTTAGCAGTAGGGTTTGATTTAGGTTTAGGGTTAGGGTGTATTAACACTTGAAATTCTCAATGAAAGGGCTTGTATCACTGGACAAAAGTGAATGAAACTCTGTGAATTCACAATGATAGACTAGGGAAATATTTAGGAATGTCCATGAAACACTAGGAACACATGTTCAAAGAGCTTTCATATCTGAAGGAAACTGTTTAGTCACTGGAAAATCGTGTTCAAATAGCTGAGAACTGAGTTTGATACTGGTTACATTTATAATTCAATCTCAGTGAGTTGGTGATTTTGAAAGAAGGTTGGTTAAACATTTAAACATTCATTTTCATAGGACTCAGATACCTTAAAAAGTTATTTTCATACAGCTGATATGACAGTTCAGGGTTAGAGTTAGGGCTAGAGCTAGGGTTATGGTTAGGGCTAAGATTAGGGCTAAGGTTAGGGTTAGGGTTTGGGTTAGGGCTAGTTTTAGGTTTAGGAATAGGGAAAGGGTTAGAGTTAGGGTTAGGGTTAGGGTTAAGGTTAGGGGTAAAGTCAGGGCTGGATTAGGGTTAGGGATAGGGCTATGGCTCGTGTTAGGGCTAGGGCTCGGGCTAGAACTAGGGTTAGGTTTTGGGTTAGGGCTAGGGTTAGTTTAGTGTTAGGGTTAGGGTTAGGGCTAGGATTAGGGATGTGGCTAGGGCTTGTGTTAGGGCTAATGGTAGGGCTAGGGCTAGGGTTACGGTTTGGGTTAGGGTTAGGGTGTATAAACACTTGGAATTAACAATGAATGAGCTAGAATGACTGTACAAAAGTGATTGAAACACTGAGAATTCACAATGATAATCTATGTAAATATTTAAGAATGTGCATCAAACAGTAGTAATACATATTTTAAGAGCTTTAATATCTGAAGGAAACTGTTTAGTAACTGGGAAATCGTGTTCACAGAGCTGAGAACTGAGTTCGATTCTGGTTACATTTATACTTTAGTGAGTTGGTGTTTTTGAAAGAAGGTTGGTTAAACAGTTAAAGATTCGTTTTCATAGGGCTCAGATACCCTAAAAAGTTATTTTCATACAGCTGATATGACAATTTAGGTTTAGGGTTAGGTTTATGGTTAGGGTTAGAGCTAGGGTTAGGGTTAGGATTAGGGCTAGGTTTAGGTCTATGTCTAGGGCTAGGGCTCATGTTAGGGCTAGGGATCAGGCTAGCGCTAGCATTTTTGTTTGGGTTAGGGTTAGGGCTAGAGCTAGGGTTAGTGCTATGGTTAGAGTTAGGACTAGGGTTAGTGGTACAATTAGGGTTATGGTTAGGGTTAGGCCTAGGGTTAGGCTTAGGGTTAGAGCTAGCTTTAGCTTTAGGAATAGGGATAGTGTAAGGGTTAGGGCTCGGGTTAGGGCTAAGCCTCAGGTTAGGATTAGAAGGGTTAGGTTTAGGGTTAGATTTAGGGCTAGAGCTAGGGTTAGGGTTAGATTAGGGCTAAGGTTAGGTTTAGGAATAGGGCTATGTTTAGGGTTAGTGTTATAGTTAGGGTTAGGGCTAGGGCTACAGTTAGGGTTAGAATTAGTGATAGGGTTAGGGATAGGGCTACTGCTAGGGCTAAGGTAAGGCTCAACTAGGGCTAGGGTTAGGGTTAGGGTTAGGGTTAGGGTTACTGTTAAGGTTAGGGATAGGGATAGGGCTAGGGCTAGTGATAAGGCCGGTTATAGGGCTAGGGTTAGGGTTAGGGTTTGGCGTAGGGTTAGGGTTAGTGTTAGGGTGTATAAATACTTGAAATTAAGAAAGAATGAGCTTGAGAGAGATCCAAGATGGCGGCGTAGGTAAACACCTAAACTGCTGCCTCCAGCAACAATTTCAAAAATACAACTGCAAGAAAAAACGTCTATCACCCAGAACCACGGGAAAGCTGGCTGAGTGGAAGTTCTACAACTAGAAGGAAAGAGAAAAGAGCATTGAGACGTGCACGAGCGCTGAAAAGCTGTGGTACGGAGGCGCGTGATCCGGGATGGCGGCGGGCGTTGCTTTTTTCAACCCGAAGGGAGACAAGCCCCCGATTACTCTGAAATACAGTTTCTGGGGAGACGCGGGGCACCCAAACTCCTACGGGGAGAAGCTGGACTGTCTGCCAGTGAGGGTGGCTTGCTTGCAGAGCTGCGCAGGAATAATTGTTTACGGCACTGGGGCACAGGACTGCCGACAGGGACTCAGAGCCGGTTAACTAGCAGCCATTGCTGTTTGCCACGACCTAGCCTAGTGACACCCTGAGACCCCGCCCTGCACAACCTACAAACCCACCCAAGCTCTAAGCAGCAGCTTTTGCATAAGAAAGCCCTGCCCTATCACAGCTTAACCTAGCAAACTTGCAGCCCAGGTCAGACAGCTCCAAAACCTCCAAATCACAAGCAAAGAGGAGAAAACTGTAGTGCTCACTGTAGCTCCTGCTGGGTGGCCTCAGACAGTAGCTGACCTGCACCCCATTGGAGATCCAGAAGCCAGTGTACCTAGTGGTCAGTGTGAGACACCAGATTTCAACTCCTCACATCCATAAGTGACACATTCAAGAGGCAGACTCAGTGAGCACCAAAGCCCCACTGAAACAAGTTCTGCCCCATAAGCGTGTCTTCAGTGCAGCAGTTCTTCCATTATAGACAGAGTGAGTGCTCACAGCTAATTGGCCTGGAGGTCAATTCCTCCCAGCGTACCAACAGCAATTAAGGCTTAACTACACCAAGACTTTGCACTCAGCCCACAAAGGGGTGTACCAAGAGCATCCACCTCATGTAATTGAGGAGGCTGAGCTACTGCCCCCTATAGATCACCTACCACACAAAGCTACTCCATCAACACAGGGAAGCAGCCAAAATGTGGAAACAAAGAAACATGTCACGAATGAAAGAAACAGAGGAAAGCAAACTACTGGATGACATAGAGTTCAGAACCACATGTATAAGGTTACTCAAGAATCTTCTTAAAACCGCTGAGAAACTTGATGAGACCTTCAAGGAGCTTAATGAGAATGCCAAAAAAAATGGAAAAGGATCAGTCAGAAATGAAGCATACACTGTCTGAAATAAAGAATATACAGAAACTCAACTGTAGATCAACGTACCCCAAGAATCAAACCAAAGATCTGAAATATGTGGAAACAAAAAACATCCAACCAGAAAAACAAAAAGAAAAAAGAATCCAAAAATATGAAGATAGTGTAAGGAGCCTCTGGGACAACTTCAAGCGTACCAACATCCGAATTTTTGGGGTGCCAGAAGAAGAGAGAGAGCAAAATACTGAAAACCTATTAGAAGAAATAATGACAGAAAACTTTCCCTGCCTGGTGAAAGAAATAGATGTACAAGTCCAGGAAGCGCACAGAACCCCATACAAGAGGAATCCAAAGAGGACCACACCAAGACACATCATAATTAAAATGCCAAGGGCAAAAGACAAAGAGAGAATATTAAAAGCAGCAAGAGAAAAATAGTTAATTACCTACAAGGGAGTACCCCTACGACTGTCAGCTGATTTCTCAACAGAAACTATGCAGGCCAGAAGGGAGTGGCAAGAAATATTCAAAGTGATGAACAGCAAGAACCTACAACCAAGATTACTCTACCCAGCAAAGCTATCATTCAGAGTTGAAGGTCAGATAAAGAGCTTCACAGACAAGAAAAAGCTAAAGGAGTTCATCGCCACCAAACCAGGATTACATGAAATGCTGAAGGGTATTCTTTAAGAAGAAGAAGAAGAAGAAAAAGGTAAAGATAAAAATTATGAACAACAAAATGACATCAAATACATACCTACCAACAAGTGAATCTAAAAATCAAGTGAATAAAAAATCTGAAGAACAGAATGGACTGGTGAATATAATAGAATCAGGGACATAGAAAGGGAGTGGACTGACGATTCTCAGGGGAAGCAAGTGTGAGGGGTGTGGGAAGAGATTGGACAAAAATCTTACTCCTATGGATGAACACAGTGGCGGGGGGTAAGGGCATGGTGTGGGGTGGGAAATCAGGTGGAGGGGAGCTATTGGGGAAAAAAAAAGAGGAACACCTGTAATAATCTGAACAATAAAGATTTATTTAAAAATAAATAAATAAATAAAATAAAACAGAACCAGTTTAACAAAAAAAAAAAAAAAAAAGAAAGAATGAGCTTGAATCACTGTAGATATGTGAAACAAACACTGTGAATTCACAGTGATAGACTAGGGAAATATTTAGGTTGTGCTTCATACACTAGGAATACATGTTCAAAGAGCTTTAATATCTGAAGGACACAATTTAGTCACTGTGGAATTGTGTTCAAAGTGTAGCGACCTGAGTTGCATACTGGTTAGATTTATAATTCAGCTCAATGAGTTTGCGTTTTTGATAGAAGGTTGTTAAACATTTAAACGTTCATTTTCATAGGGCTCAGATACCCTCAAAAGTTATTTTCATACAGCTGATATGACAGTTTAGGGTTAGAGTTAGCTTTATGGTTAGGGTTAGGGCTAGGGCTGGGTTAATGTTTGGGTTTGGGTTCGGGTTCAGATTCGGGTTAGGGTTTGTGTAAGGGTTAGGGTTACGACTAGGGCTAGGGTTAAGGTTAGGGTTAGGGTGTATAAATGCTTGGAATTCACAATGAATGAGCTTGAATCACTGGAAAAAACTGAATCAAACAATGAGAATTCAATGGCAGAATAGGAAAATATTTAGGAATGTGCTTGAAACACTAGGAGTACATGTTCATAGAGCTTTTATATGGGAAGGACATTTTTTAGTCACTGGGAAATCGTGTTCAATGAGCTGAGAAGTGAATATGATACTGTTTCCATTCAATTCAGTTTAAATGAGTGGCCGATTGGAGAAGAACGTTGGTTCAACACTTAAAAATTCATTTTTATAGAGCTGATATGACAGTATGAAAGTATTCAAAACTCTTATAAATCACAAAGATAGGCTAGTGTTCAAATGAGTAATAATTTACACTTAAAGAGCTGTTATATAATGAAAAACTGTATGAACACTTGGAATTCACAAAGAATGAACATTTTCATATAGGCTCAGATACCTGTATGAAAATGTTCAAACTCTTAAGTGCTCAAAATGCCAGACCAGGGAATTGTGTAGGAATGTGTCTGAAAGAGTTGGAATAGGTTGGTAGAACATTAATATTTCTAGTGTAGTGTTGAAATAGAGAGAATTTGTATTCAAAGGGCTGTGAAAGGTAGAGTAGTCTTTAACATAGAAATAATTTACATTTATAGAGTGGGTATATATGGAAAAACGCTGTGTAAACACTTGGAATTCAAATGAATGAGCTTGAAACACTGGACAAAATGAATCAAACACTGAGAATTCAATGGCAGAATAGGGAAATATTTAGGAATGTGCTTGAAACACTGGGAGCACATGTTCATAGAGCTTTTATATTGGAAGGACAGTGTTTATTCACTGGGAAATCGTGTTCAATGAGCTGAGAAGTGAATGCGATTCTGTTTCCATTCAATTCAGTCTAAATGAGTTGGCGATTTTGAAAGAATGTTTTTTGTTTGTTTGTTTATTGTTTGAAGTATTACAAATAGTAGTACATATGTCTCCTTTTCTTTCCCCCATTGATCTCCCCCTGCTTCCCCTACCCCCCAGTACATGCCTTCACCTGCCCCGCCCCCCCCCCCAGTGTCTTGTATCCATTGGTTATGCTTATAGGCATGCGTACAAGTCCTTCTGTTGATCTCTTACATCCCCTCTCCCCCAACTTCCCCTGCCTTCTCGCTGTAGTTTGACAGTCTATTCAATGCTTCTTTTCATCTGTATCTATTTTTCCCCCATTTCTTTCCTTTAAAAATTCTTGCCTCTGCAGACTAGAAATAAACATATAATAACAAAAAATGTTTGAGTCCCAATTTCAATGTCCAACAGTTCTGAGTCCCCGTTTCAATGTCAAACAGTTCCTTATGTGTACATGTCAGCGATGATATCTGGATGGTGGGCACATGGTGGCAAAGCAGGTCCGACCCTCTCTGGTTTGGTCCTAGGCAACCTGCAGCGATACACAGATGCTGACTGCTAGAGAGTCAAGGCGTCGTCAGCGTCTTCCATCGCTGGACTGTTTCTCCTCTTGTCTTTGTGGTTGGAGCAGACCTACCAATTCCTCTCTGTTGCAGGAATCCACATGGTCTTGGAGTTGTTTTTGATGAACAGGAACAGATCCAGAGGCTGAGAAACATCGATCAGAACGTCATACCTCAGGTAAGGTAGGAGAGGGTGGGGGTAAGGTGGAGAGATCAACCAAGGGACTTGTGTGCACACATATGAACCTAATCAATAGAAGAATGTTGGTTAAACACTTAAAACTTCATTTTTATAGAGCTGACATGGCAGTATGAAAGTATTCAAAACTGTTACAAATCACAATGAGAGTTAGGCTAGTGTTCAAATGAGTAATAATTTACATTGAAAGAGTTATTATACAATGAAAACCTGTATGAACATTTGGAATTCAGAACGAATGAGCTTGAATCACTGAAGAAATGTGAATCAAAAACTGAGAATTCACAATGATAGGCTATGGAAGTATTTAGGAATGTGCTTGAAACACCAGGAATACATGTTCATAGAGCCGTAACAGGTGAAGGACACTGTTTAGTCACTGGGAAATTGTGTTTCAAGAGCAGAGAAGTGAGTGCGATACTGTTTCCATTTATAATTCACTTTAAATGAGTTGGCATTTTAGGAAGAAAGTTGGTGAAATATGAATTCATTTTCATAATGCTGATATAACACTATAAACGTATTCAAAACTCTTAGAAATCAAAATGATAGTCAAGCTAGTGTTCAAAGTAGTAATAATTTACATTTAAAGTCTTGTATATTTGGCAAAACGCTGTATAAATACTTGGAATTCACCAAGACTGAGCTTGAAGCACTGGACAAAAGTGAATAAAACATTAAAATTCACAAGGAAAGACTAGGGAAATATTATTTTTTCATTTTTTTATTAAGGCATTATATGTGTACATATGTTACATTCCCCACACACATTCCACTCCCATACATACCTTCACCCCCACCTCAATGTTTTGCATCCGTTGGTTATTCTTATATGCATGTATATAAGTCCTTCAGTTGATCTCTTATTTCCCCCACTGCTCCCTAACCTTCCCCCTGTAATTTGACCGTGTGTTTGATGCTTTACTAATCTGTATCTATCTTTTTGTTCATTAGTTTATAATGTGTTTTTTATTATCCACAAATGAGTGAGATCATGTGGTATTTTTCTTTCATTGACTGGCTTATTTCACTTAGCATAATGTTCTCCCATTCCATCCAGGTTGCTACAAATGGTAAGAATTCCTTCTTTTTATGGCAGCATAGTATTCCATTGTGTAGATGTACCATAGTTTTCTGATCCAGTCATCTGCTGACGGGCACCTACGCTGTTTCCAAATCTTAGCTATTGTAAATTGTGCTGCTATGAATATAGGGTTTCATATATCCTTTCTGACTGGTGTTTCTAGTTCCTTAGGATATGTTCCTAGGAGTGGGATTACTGGGTTAAATGGGAGTTCCATTTTTAGATTTTTGAGGAAACTCCATACTCTTCTCCACAGTGGCTGCACCAGTCTGCATTCCCACCAGCAGTGCACTAGGGTTCCTTTTTCTCCACATCCTCGCCAGCTCTTGTCGTTTGTTGATTTGTTGATAATAGCCATTCTGACAGGTGTGAGATGGTACCGCATTGTCATTTTGATTTGCATCTCTCAGATAATTAGTGACTTTGAGCATGTTTTCATGTGTCTCTTGGACTTCCTTCTTTCTTCTTTCTAAAAGTTTCTATTTAGGTCCGTTGCCCATTTTCTTATTGGATCATTTCTCTTCCTTTTATTAAGTTGTGTAAGCTGCCTATAGATGTTGGAGATTAAACCTTTATCAGTGATAACATTTGCAAATATGTTCTCCCATACAGTGGGGTTTCTTGTTATTTTGTTGATGGTTTCTTTGGCTGTGAAAAAGCTTTTTATTTTGATGTAGTCCCATTTGTTTATTTTCTCTTTACTTTCCATTGCCCTAGGGGTAGTATCAGTGAAGAAGTTTTTTGGCATATGTCTGAGATTTTGCTGCCTGTGGATTCCTCTAGTATTTTTATGGTTTCCTGTCTTATGTTTAAGTCCTGTATCCATTTTGAGTTTATTTTTGTGTATGGTGTAAGTTGGTGATCTAGTTTCAGTTTTTTGCATGTTTCTGTCCGATTTTCCAGCACAATTTATTGAAGAGACTGTCTTGACTCCATTGTCCATGCCTCCTTTTTCAAATATTAATTGAGCATAGCTGTTTGGGTCGCTATCTGGATTCTCTATTCTATTCCATTGATCTATATGTCTGTTCTTGTGCCAGTACCAGGCTGTTTTGAGAACAGAGGTCT
Organism: Corynorhinus townsendii; assembly: GCA_026230045.1. Taxonomy (NCBI): domain Eukaryota; kingdom Metazoa; phylum Chordata; class Mammalia; order Chiroptera; family Vespertilionidae; genus Corynorhinus; species Corynorhinus townsendii. The sequence continues at coordinate 343,908 of JAPDVU010000028.1, read as the reverse complement.
TGTAATACAGCTTGAAATCTGGTATTGAGATCCCTCCTACTTTATTCTTCTCTCTCAGGATTTCTGTGGCTATTCGGGGTCTTTCTTTATTCCAGCTGAATTTTTGGAGAGTTCATTCTAGGTCTGTGAAATATGCCGTTGGTATTTTAACGGGAAGTGCATTGAATCTATAGATTGCTTTGGGTAGTATGGAATTTTAATGATGTTGATTCTACCAATCCATGAACATGGTATGTTCTTCCTTCTGTTTACATCTTCCTCTATCTCTTTTTTCAGTGTCCTGCAGTTTCCACGTATAGGTGTTTTACCTCCTTGGTTAAATTTATTCCTATGTATCTTAATTTTTTTGGTGCGATGGTAAATGGGATTGCTTTTTTAAAACTAGGGAAATATTGAGGAAGGTGCCCAAAACAGTAGGAATACATGTTCATAGAGGCTTAATATCTGAAGGACACTGCTTCATCATTGGGAAATCATGTAAAGAAGCAGAGAACTGAGATGGATACTGGCTACATTTATAATTCAGTCTAAATGAGTTGGCGTATTTGAAGAAGGTTGGTCAAACACTTAAACTTTTATTTTCATAGAACTCACAATCCTTTATGAAAATGTGCAACAGAACTCACAGTAACAGACCAGGGAAATGTCTAGAAATGTGTCTGAAACACTTGGAATACTCTTGTAGAACTTGAATATCTTTACTGCTATGTAGACATACCAACTATTTGTATCCAAACAGCTGCGATAGTTACGATACTGTATAAAATAGAAAAATATCATCTTTATAGAGATGGTATATATGCAAATACGATGTATAAAGACTTGAATTTCGCAGTCAATGATATTGAATCACTGGACAAATTGAATCAGAAACGGAGAATTCACAAAGAATGACTAGGGAAATATTTAGGATGGTGTCCAAAACAGTAGGTATACAATTTCATATATCTTTAATATGTGAAGGACACTCTTTAGTCACCGGATAATTGCGTTCAAAGAGCAGAGAAGGGAGTGTGGTAATCTCTCCTTTTGTAATTCAGTATAAATGAGTTGACCTTTTAGGAAGAAAGTTGGTGAAATATGGATTCATTTTTATAGAGCTAATTAACATTATAAAAGTATTAAAATGTATTAGAAATCAAAATGAGAGCCAAGCTAGTGTTCAAAGTAGTAATAATTTACATGTAAAGTCTGGTATATGTGGCAACATTCTCTATAAATACTTGGAATTCTCAATGAAGGAGCTTGAATCACTGGACAAAGTGAAATAAACACTGAGAATTCACAAAGAGAGACTAGGGAAATACGTAGAAAGGTGTCTGAAACAGTAGGAATACAATTTCATAGAGCCTTAATATGTGAAGGACACTGTTTAGTCACTGGGAAATTGCGTTCAAAGAGCAGAGAAATGAGTGCCATACTCTTGTATTTCAGTCTAAATGAGTTGCATTTTAGGGAAAATGTTGGTGAAACATAAATTTATCTGCTTTGTGCTGATATAACACTATAAAAGTATTCAAAACTCTTAAAATCAAAATGCTAGTCAAGCTAGTGTTCAGAGTAGTAATAATTTAACTTGAAAGTCTGGTATATTTCACACAACGCTGTATAAAAACTGGGAATTATCAGTGAATGAGCTTGAATCTCTGGACAAATTGAAATGAACACTGAGTTTTCACAAAGAAAGACTAGGGAAATATTTAGGAAGGTGCCTGGACCAGTAGGATTACATGTTCATAGAGGCTTAATATCTGAAGGACACTGTTTCATCATTGGTAAATCATGTTTAAAAGCAGAGAACTGAGATGCATACTGGCTACTTTTATAATTTAGTCTAAATGAGTTGGAATACATGAAAGAAGGTTGGTTAAACATTTAACTTTCCTTATCATAGGGTTCACATTCCAGTATGAAATGTGAAAATTGTGAGAACGCCAATAACAAACCAGGGTAATGTCTACAAATGTTTCTGAAACCCTTGGAATACTTCTGTAGAACCTGAATATCTCTAGTGCTATGTTGACATACCAACTATTTGTATCCAAACAGTTACAAAAGTTAGGAGACTCTGTAACATTGAAAAAAAATCTCCTTTATAAAGCTGGTATATATGCAAATACGATGTATAAACACTTGGAATTCGCAGTCAATGATCTTGAATAACTGGACTAGGTGAAATAAACACTGAGAATTCACAGAGAAAGACTAGGGAAATATTGAGGAAGGTGCCTGAAACAACAGGAATACACATTCATAGAGGCGTAATATCTGAAGGACACTATTTAGTCACTGGGAAATTGTGTTCAAAGATAAGAGAAATGAGGGCAATACTCTTGTATTTCAGTCTAAATGAGTTGGTGTTTTAGGGAAAAAGTTGGGGAAACATAAATTCATCTGCCCTGTGCTGAAATAACTCTATAAAAGTATTCAGAACTCTTAGAAATCAAAATGGTAGTCAAGATAGTGTTCAGAGTAGTAATAATTTAAATTGAAAGTCCTGTACATTTGACACAACACTCTATAAATTCTTGGAATTATCAGTGAATGAGCTTGAATCTCTGGACAAATTGAAATAAACACTGAGAATTCATAAGGAAAGACTAGGGAAATATTGAGGAAGGTGCCTGAAACAGTAAGAATACACGTTCATAGAGCCTTAATAAGTGAAGGACACTCTTTAGTCACTGGGAAATTGTGTTCAAAGAGCAGAGAAGTGAGTGCAGTAATCTCTACTTTTGTAATTCATTATAAATGAGTTGGCATTTTAGGAGGAAAGTTGGTGAAACATGAATTCATTTTCTTAGAGCTGATACAACACTATAAAAGTATACAAAACTCCTAGAAATCCAATTGAGAGTAAAGCTAGTGTTTACAGTAGTAATAATTTACATTTAAATTCTGGTATATTTGGCAAAACGCTCTATAAATACTTGGAATTCTCAGTGAATGTGCTTGAATCTCTGGACAAATTGAATCAAACCCTGAGAATTCACAAAGAATGACTAGGGAAATATTTAGGAAGGTGTCTGAAATAGGAATACAATTTCATACAGCCTTAATATGTGAAGGACACTAATTAGTGACTGGAAAATTGTGTTCAAAGAGCAGAGAAATGAGTGCTATACTCTTGTATTTCTGTCAAAATGAGTTGGCGTTTAGGAAGTATTTTGGTGAAACATGAATTCATTTTCATGGAGATGATATAACGGTATAAAAGTATTCAAAACTTTTAGAAATCAAATTGATAGTTAAGCTAGTGTATAAGTAGTAATAATGTGATTGGGTCTATGGATACCCAGGTGATGCAGGGAATGCAACCACCAAACTCATGGTAGATCTGATCACATGAAAGACTGCAAGTCAAAGCAGCATCAATGAGTCAGAACTCTCCAAAAGATAAACCAAACAATCCTATTTACTATTGCAACAAAAAAATCAAGATACTTAGCAATAAACTTAACCAAGGAGGTAAAAGACCTACCCCTGGGAAACAAAAGAATGTTGAAAAAAGAGAGGAAGACATAAACAAGTAGAAGAATATACCATGTTCATGGATTGGTAGAATCAACATCATTAAAATGCCCCTACTACCCAAGGCAATCTACAGATTCAATGCAATTCCTATTGAAATACCAACAGCATATTTTAAAAGTCTAGCACAAACAGTCGAACCAAAAAATACCCCTAATGGCCATGGAAAACTTTGAGAAAGAAGAACAAAATTGGAGGAATCAAAATTTCAGATATCAAGTTATACTTCCAAGTTCCTGTATTCAAAATTGCCTGGTACTGGTACAAGAACAGGCATAGAGATCAATGAAACAGAACAAAGACTCCAGAAAATCTACCCTAGCCATTACACTCAATTAATACTTGACAAAGGAGGCAAGAGCATACAATGTAGTAAAGACTATGCAAAAAAATAAAAATAAAAGTAGACCACCCAATTACACCATACACAAGAATAAACTCAAAATGGATAGGAGACCGAAATGTAAGTTGTGAAACCATAAAAATCTTAGAAGAAATGATAGGCAGCAAACTCTCAAGACATCTCTTGTAGCAATATGTTTATCGATACATCTCCTAGGGCAAAAGAAACTAAGGAGAAAATAAACAAATGGAACTATGTCAAAATAAAAAGCCTCTGCACAGCAAAAGTAACCATCAATGATATGAAAAGGGAGCCTACTGCATTGGAGAACATATTTGCCAGTGATAAATCTGATAAGGGGTTAATTTCAAAAATATATAAGGAACTCATACAACTTAACAAAAGGAAGACAACCCAATTAAAAAATGGGCAAAGGTCCTAGAAAAAGTAAACATACAGAAGGCCAAGAGACATATGAAAAAGTGCTCAAAGTCACTAATCATCTAAGAGATGCAAATTAAAATGGCAATGAGGTGTCACCTCAAACCTGTCAGAATAGCTATCACCAACAAATCAACAAATGACAAGTGCTGGCGAAGATATGGAGAAAAGGGGACGCTGCTGGTGGGAATGCATACTGGTGCAGCTACTGTGCAAAATAGTATGGAGTGTCCTCAGAAAATTTAATATGGAACTGCCATATGAGCCAGTGGTCCCATTTCTAGGAATATATTCTAAGAAAGCCGAAATACCAATCAGAAAGCAAATACGTACACCCCTATGTTCATGGCAGCGCAATTTATAATAGCTAAGATTTGGAAACATCCTATGTGCCTATGAGTGGATTAAAAACTGAGATACGTCTTCAGAATGTAGTACTGCACAGCTGTAAAAAAGAAAGAACTCTTACCATTTGCAGCAGCATGGATGGACCTGGAGAGCATTATGCTGAGAAACATAAACCAGTCAGAGAAAGGTAAGTATCACATGATCTCATTCATATGTGGAATCTAATACTGTGACCAATTCTGCTTTGTTTATAACTTACATGGGTAATCATTAGAAAAGAATAAAATGCACTAAAACTAAGTAAAATAAATAAATAAATAAATAAACTGATGAACAAAAATAGATCTGGAGACAAAGAAGCATCAAGCAGACTGTTAAAACTCAGAGGGAAGGCGGGGGAGGATGGGTGGGTGTGAAGAGATCAACCAAAGAACTTGTATGCATTATATGCCTAACCCATGGACACAGACAATAGGGTGATGAAAGCCTGGTGTGGGGGATGGGGCGGGCTGGGAGAGGTCAAAGGGGGAAAAACGGAACATAAGTAATACTTTCAAAAATAGTGATTTTAAAAAAAACAAATAGTGGAGTTCAGCCTCTCTCTTTGAGAATATTAGTGAAGCTCAAAAGATTAGCAGGCAAGTCCCTTGGACTCTCTCTTACAGAGTCTGAGCAAGGCCCAAGACCGAGGCAGCCTTAGCCCTGGGCCTCTCTCTCACAGAGTTTGAGTAAAGCAAGAAGTAACCCTAGAAGCTAAGCTCCATAGAGAACCTGGCTCCCCAAAGAACTGGAGGAGGCACCATTTCCAGTCTCTGAGGTCCATCTGGGCATCACTGGTGGCTTCCATCCCCTCTTTAGACCAAAGCAGCACTAGCTAAGATGAGCTAATATTTATGGCACAGGGCTGTAATTGCCCTGAAGATAGGCTCTAATTGGTCACAAAGAATTATCTCAGGTGCTTAACCATGGGCTATCAAGTTACCATGCAACCTGAACTATGCATAATGACCTGGGTGTGATGTCTCCCATGGGGGTCACAAAGAGGTCATGTACAAGAAGACAACATCAGCTTAAAGTAGCCAATACAAAATCGAACCTGGGGGGATCAAAGCAGTTATAGAGAGGTGGTCCAAATTCCCAACAGCCCTACTGCTAACAATGAACCCTTCTCTCAGTCTAGACCTGTGGACTCATGGAAGGCTCCATCTGACCTTTTAGCAGAGGAAAGAACGTCGAGGCCTGGGTACCAATGATTTTGCATGAATTTGATGACCCACCAGAAAGTGCGCTGCTGCCGCATCGCTGACCCTCTCTGGACATTCGTGAAGGATCGTGGGTAATGAAACCTTTACAATAGGCGGATTTGGGGGCTATTCATCTCCACATTCACTTTGCAGGGATGACAAATGACCAGATGTGTAAGGAGATACTGATTCATGGTGCTGGCCATTATTTTGCAAAAATAGGACCTTCCAATCATGTTTCCTTATGCACAATGACATTGGGCATAAGTTTGTTGGATAGTTCTCACTTAATGAGCAAAAATATACAAGGATATTTGTGTCTCGTATACTGTTCCTCACAGTAAATTCTCACAGTTGAGAATTTTATTAATAAAGAGGATAAAGTGGCACATTCTATATTTTTCCTCATCTATGGAATATAAAACCACACAAAAAAGAAATAAACAAACAAAAAAAATACCTTCTATACAGCCCAAATCATGGTGTTACAAGAAAAGGAAAAGCCTGAGAAAGGATAAGGACGGTCTTGAAGAAGACAGAGGAGACCACACTTTCCTGGTGAGCACATAACACAGTGTGCCATGTTGTACCATAAAGTCGAACAACTGAAATTTATATAATGATGTTAACCATGTTAGACCCCAAATTGTAATAATGAAGTAATATTTAAAGCAACTCTCTTAGTCCCACATGTGCTTAAGAGGAGACACTTTTTCCAGGTTTTGAATAATATAAATATATTTTTATTTACCTACCCTTTGTTCAACAAGGGTCAGGTAAGTCATCTGTTGAGACTGGGCAGTAGAAGGTGTGCTATAGGGTGTCAACCATCAGCTAATTATGGTGGAATCGTGTCTAAGAAAAGAAAAAAGAACAAATAGCTAAGGGTTACCAACCCCAGCTCTGATTCCAGACTCCTACCAAGCAAGGCAGTTTTTAAGTCTCTGGGCTACAGCATCGGTAGGTGGGGAATGCTCTGGTTCCATGCATGACTGAAATAGCCAGGACGCCAGGACGAATGATCTCCCATAATCATTACTGCTGAGTGAGGGCTACTATGAGAGAGTCTAATCAGAAGCCATTAGAACTGCCTGTAACTAGTAAGTAGGTAAGTAGTAAATGAAAAGCTGTACCACATGCCTGGATGAATAGAAGAGATTTGTGTCACCAGGAAAGTTTTCAAAGATGCAGGAAGTGCCGATTGCAACACACTCTCAGTAAGCTTTTGATTTGGCTTGTGCAAAAGGAGAAAGAAAAATGAGGAGAAGGAAGAAGAGTGGGAAAGGGAGGAGAAGGAAAAAAATAAATAGAGGAAACAGCATAGAAACTGGTTGTTTATTCACCCAGACTGTAACTACATGTGACCTGAGCTGCTGCTGCTGGGCCAATGTGGTTACAGTGTAGGCAGTGCCTCCTCCTTGTGTTTCATGGTTCAATCTAAGTTGCCTTGCTGCCTCTGGCAAGGCTGGCACATACCTTCTGGGGTGAGTCAGCTCATTATCTCACTTCTGGGGTGAGTCAGCTCTACAGCGTTATGCCCTTTGCAGAGGTCTTGAATGTCTTTTCCAGGCACAGGATGTACTTCCTGTTGGTCCATTACATAGATGACATTAGGCTCACTAAACCTAGTGAGTGGGAACCAACTCTAGACATGCTAGACTTTTAGAGAGAGAAGTTTAAGAAGAAATATCACTAAAATTCAGAATTCCTCTCACTCAGTGAAATATTTTTGTGTCCAGTGGTATTCAGCAGGAGAAGTAACTCTTTTGAGGTAGAAAATAATTGCTGCCACTGGCCTGCGTGGCTCTGTGGTTGAACATTGACCTGCGAACCAGAGGGTCATGGTTCGATTCCTAGTCAGGACACATGCCCAGGTTGTGGGCTGGATCTTCAGTGTGGGGCAAGCAGATGGCAGCCGATCGATAATTCTCTCCCATCATTGATGCTTCTTTCTCTCTCTCTCTCTCTCTCTCTCCCTGTTTCTCTGAGATCAATGAAAATATATTAAGAAAAAATAATTGCTGTCATCCAGCCCCCACAGAGACAACGATGGAGGCACAGTGCCCAGTACACCTCTGGATTTTAGAGGCAGTAGATTCCTCAGTGGAGCATGTGACTCCAGCAAATTTATGGAGAGATGATAAGGTCTGCTCCATTCCAATTGGACTTGAAAAAATGCAGGGCACTGAAACAGGTCCAGGCTGCTGTGCAAGCTATTCTGTGAATGGGTCCATATACCTAGCAGACATGATGGTCCTCTGAGTATCTCTGGCAGATAGCGATTCTGTCTGGGACCTTAGAAAGACTGTGGATGAAAAAAAGTGTAAATGCTCAAACTTTACAACCAAGGTCTTCAAATCATCAACAAATAACTATTGTTCTTTTGAGGAACCACTGAGGCCTCCTTTGTGTCAAATTGGGCAAATAAAGGTCTTTCTTTCTTTTTTAAAAAATATATTTTTATTGATTTCAGAGAGGAAGGGAGAGGGAGAGAGGGAATGAAACATCAATGATGAGAGAAAATCATTGATTGGCTGCCTCCTGCATGCCCCCTGCTGGGGATTGAGCATGTGCCCTTGACTGGAATTGAACCTGGGACCCTTCAGTCACAGGCTGATGCTCTATCCACTGAGCAAAACCAGCTAGGGCTAAAGTTCTTTCTTAATAAGGAAGCCACATGCTTAGACCATCATTCATCATGCAAAATCTTTTCCACCTAGTAAAACAGCATTTAAGAGTTCCCTCTTTGTCACTTTAGTGTCCAGAATGAGAAAACTAAAGAAGACAACAACACAGGGCAGCAGAATCCCTCCACGATGTTCCCACCTCCTGAGCCCCAGAGAAGCAGCAGGAACTGAGTCAGGAGCTGGCAAACCAAAGCCTCATGTTGCATTGTACTGCGAAGTGCTTGGGAGAAGTAACCCCAGATGCCATGGTCCTTCAGGGGCCTCTAAGTGTCAAGGGAAACATTCCCTTTCTCAGTTCCATGAGCACCACACAGATGGTTTCCAAATGCCCTTCAGCACGAAGTCACCCTGGTATAAGGGGCAAAGAGGCAGGGATGGGACTGTTACCCCTCAAAATGCACTGAGGTTTGTCTCAAAGGGTTTCTTTGGTTTCAAAGAGGAAAATTCTAATCATGGGCCTCCAAGTGACCAGGCAACCCAGCTGTCCATTATGGCCTGGGTGTGATGGAACCCATGGAGCCATAAGTTTGGTGACACACAGAATGACTACAATACCCATCTAAAAAGGTTCATCTGTGATCTCACCTGGGAGGACTCAGGAAGCTCAGGGAAGCCATGTAAGTGCTGGCCCAATTTGCCTCGATCCCGCTTGCAGCCTAGCTTTGGACTCATGAGAAACTCCTGATGACCTGTTGACAAGGGGAGAAACGATGTGGCCTGGCTTAGTAATGAGCTAGCGTGATCTTGATGACCAAGCAGAGAGTGAGCAGCTGCAGCCCAACAGAGCCCTGCAGACATTCCTGAAGGGCAGGGCCAGGTAACCCATCCCAGGGGCCAGAGTTCCCAGCAGGTCACTATCACTCACTCTGCCTGAACAACAAATGATCTGAGATGCAAGTACACGCTGATTCATGGCTTTGGCAAAAATGTCTACCATAGAGACAGGAAAAGAAGCACGAATGGGAAATTATTCACATTGGAATATGGCAGAGGCATGAGGACAGTTTTCACTCAATGGGTATGATACAAGAGATTTTGGTGAACAACTGCAGAATGCATAGCTGCAGCATGACAGAGCCCCTGTAAATGTCCTTGAACAACAGGGGTGAGGAAACTATCACAGTGGACAGCTTCCTGCGGGTCACCTCCTCACTCACTGTGCTTGAAGGTCAAATGATCTGACATGACAGCATATGCTGATTCATGGCTCTGTCACTATTTCCCATCAACAGCAAGGGACAAAGGTGTGAGGACAGCTTTCACTCAATGGACAAAAATATAAAAAGCTATTTGTGCCTCCTATGATGCTTATCACAAAATATCCTTAGAGTGGAGGACTTAATTAATCCAGGGTGTATGTTGGCACATGCTGTATTTTCCCTCATCTAGGGAATGTAAAAGCCAGAAGCAAAACAATGCTACAAATAAAATCACTGACATGTAAAAGCAATCATGCTGGTTTCCAGAGAGGGAAAGCATGAGTGATGATAAGGGGGCAAAGGGGCTCAAATACAAGGAGACTGGACTTTGGGCTGTGAGCACATAAAGAGTATATGGGGTTGTATTGTTACGTAGTACAGGTGACATTTATATAATGTTATTAACAAGGCTATCCCTCAATAATAAATAATGAAATAATTCCACAAAGAAATTTTGTCACTCCCCCTCTTGTTTAAGGAAAGAAGAGACTTTTTAGTTTTGGGATAACATGAGTATATTTTTGTTTATTTTCCTTTTGGGAACTAAGGATCAGGTGAAGTCTCTGCTACAACTGGGCAGCAGCAGGTGTACTGTAGGGCGCTAACCATCAGATATTTAAAGAGGAACATTGTCTAAGAAAATCCTTCATTATGAGTTAATACCAAGTTGAGATTCTAGAGTCAAGCCAAATAAGACAATTTCTAATATGTGGTCACAGCATCACTAGATGGAGGAGTGAGGACCACTGTAGCAATCCAATGTGCTTTTTCGCTTCTAGTTTCCATGTCTGTGGTGATGACATCGACGTTCTGAAAATTTTCTGAGTGGTCTGCAATAGCAGACATGGATTGCTTATTTGTTTTACATCCAAGGTCCCAGGTTCAGCTTGAAGATCTTCAGGACATGAGCAGATACTTGTCTAAATGGTTCCAAAACAAATGTGATAGATAAATTGGAAAGATTCATGGTAGAAAGCTGGCAACTGATTCCCTGGATTGAAGAGAGCTGGGCTAGAAGCAACCCTAGAGGCCAAGCTGCATAGTCGTACTGGCTCTCAGACCTGTATGGCAAAAATGATTCCAGTCTCAGGCTGATGTCCACCTGCGCATCACTGATGGCTTCCATCCCTTCTTTAGCCCAAAGTACTCTTAGCCAGGAGGGGCAAATATTCAGGGCAATGAGCTGTCATCACACTGAAAATGGACTGAGATTTGTCCCAAAGTGTTCCCTTGGTTTGAAAGAAGGAGTGTTTAAAGATGGGTACCCAGTTTCCATACTATCTCAGTTGTCTGTTATGACCTGGATGTGGTATCAAGCATGATCAAACCTGGGAGGACCAAAGCAGTAATATAACCTGTGACCCAATTTACTTCAGTACCAACTTCTATACAATGAATCCATCTTGCAGCCTAGACCTATGGATTCCTGGAAAGTGTCCTATGACCACAATACAGAGGAAGTAAAGTTGTGGCTTGGATTACTAATGATTATGCATAGCATTGATGGCCAACCAGGAAGTGGACAGCTGCAGCACGACAGACCATCTCTGGACATCTGTGAAGGGCAGTGGGTAAGAAAACCTTCACAATGGGCAAAAGTTGGGGCAGTTCACCTTATCATTCACTCTGTCCAGCTATGGAAGGAGATACTGATTCATGGCTTTGTTTAGTATTTTGCAACATTAGGCAGAGACATTGAAAAGGGCTTTAGAAGATACTTCACAAACATTTTGAGCAAAAGTTTATTGGATGTTCTCACTCAGTGGTCAAAAATATTCAAAGATATTTGTGTCTCATATAATGCTCATCAGAGTGAAACCTCAAAGTGGAAGATTTCATTACTCAAAAGAATCAAGTGGCACATTCCATATTTTCCCTCATCAATGGAATGTAGAAACACAAACAAAAGAAACGAAGTCTCCTACATACAAATGGAACCATAGTGATTAAAAAAAGGAAAACATGAGGGAGGACCAGGTGAATAAAAGGGGTCAACTGCCTGGGGCAGAAGAGACAGACATTGGGTGGTGAGCACATAGCTGAGTGTGCTCTTTTGCACTATAAAGTTGTACAAGTGAAGTTTTATAATGTGATTAACCTGGTTACCCCAAAATTGTAATAATGAAATAATTATTAAAATAAACTTAGTCCCATGCTTGCTCAAGAAATGAAGAGACATTTTTCTGTGTTTGAAAACTATAAACATATTTTTATTTACCTATCATTCATTCAATAAAAATCAGGTTAATAAGCTGTTGAAGCTGGGCAGTAGCAATTGTGCTGGAGAGCATTAACCTTCAGAGAATTAGTGAGGAACTGTGTGCTTGAAAAGGAAAGAAATCATGATTAATTGTTGCAAAATCCAGTTTAGATTCCAGGCTCATGCCAAGCAAGGCAATTTCTAGACACGGGGCTACAGCATCACTAGATGGAGACGTGAGGACTGCTGTGGGAACCCAGCAGGTTTCCTATATCCAGTTCCTATGTCTCTGGTGATGACATGCAATCTGAAATAGTTCTGAGTGGTCCCCTCAATGCACATGGACACACTCCTTCTCATCACTTGAGATCGCTTGCTGAACTCATGTCCAGGGCTCCAGATGCTGCTGGAGGAACTTCAGGGCATGAATAGCTTATTTCTATGCTTCCAGCCAGATGTGGAAAAACATTGGAAAGTTTCCTGGTAGACACACAAGGGGAATCACCATGGTGACCTCTCCTGTGGCAACTGCCAGCTTGACTAGATGCCCATCAGAGCAGGACACTCAAGGTGAGAGACAAAGCATGGCCCTTGAAAAAGTGTGCCGCTCTTTGGAAGAACTATGTGAGTTCTCTAATACACAAAAGCAGAAAAATATGAAATAAGTGTGGAATTAATTAATGGTGGAGGGCAATGTTCATAGAAACATAAATTTGGATGAGGAATAGAGTTTATAACATAAAAAGAAAATCAATCATTTAGTGTTAAATAAACAAGTCTAATTCCAGAGTCCACTCAAGACAAGGTCTAAATACTGGGCTACAGGAGAGGGAACCAAGATGGTAGCATAGGTAACCACCTAAACTGCAGACTCGCACAACAATTTCAAAACTACAACTAAAAGACAAAATGTCTACTACCCAGAACCACGGGAAAGCTGGCTGAGTGGAAGTTCTACAACTAGAAAGAAAGAGAAAAGAGCATTGAGATGTGCACAAGCGCAGAAAAGCTGAGGTACAGAGGCGTGCGAATCGGGCTGGCGGTGGGCGACTGGGTGTGCTGCTTTTTTCAACCCGAAGGGAGACAAGCTCCTGATTGCTCTGAACTCCAGTTTCTGGGGAGATGCTGGGGACCCAAACTCATACCGGGAGAAGCTGGACTGTCTGCCATCGGGTCGGAAAGTGAGGGTGGCTTTCTTGCAGAGGTGTGCATAGCAATCATTGTTTACTGTGCTTGGGCGCGGGATGCGGGGACTTGGAAATGCGGAGACGCAGAGATGGCTGACTGGCAGCCATCGCTGTTTGCCACGCCCTAGCCTAGTGACTCCCTGAGACCCCACCCTGCACAATCTACAAACCCACCCAAGCAGCAGCTTTTGCATATAAATGGTCTGCCCTAGCGCAGCTTAACCTAACAAACTGCAGCTCTGGTCAGACAGCTCCAAAACCTCCAAACCCCAAGCAAAGAGTAGAAAACTGTAGTTCTCGCTGTAGCTCCTGCTGGGTGGTCTCAGACAGTAGCTGACCTGCACCCCATTGGAGATCCAGAAGCTAGTGTATCTAGTGGTCAGTGTGAGATGACACCAGATTTCAACTACTGACATCCATAAGTGACATATTCAAGAGGCAGACTCAGTGAGCACCAAAGCCCCGCTGAAGCAAATCCTGTTCCATAAGTGTGTCTCCAGCACAGCAGTTCTTCCATTATAGACACAGCAGGTCCTCACAGCCAATTGGCCTGGAGGTCAATTCCTCGCAGTGTACCAACAGCAATCAAGGCTTAACTACACCAAGACTTTGCACTCAGCCCACAAAGAGGTGCACCAAGAGTGTCCACCTCAAGTGATAGGCTGAAACACTGGTCACCTACCACAGAAAACCACTCCATCAACACAGGGAAGCAGCAAAATGCAGAGACAAAGAAACATGTCACAAATGAAAGAAATGGAGGAAAGCAAACTACTGGACATAGAGTTCAAAACCACATTTATAAGATTACTCAAGAATCTTCTAAAAACTGCTGAGAAACTTGATGAGACCTCCAAGGAGCTTAGTGAGACCTTCAAGGACCTTAATAATAATGCCAAATAAATGGAAAAGGACCAGTCAGAAATTAAGCATACACTGTCTGAAATAAAGAATATACAGAAATTCAACTGTAGATCAAAGGACCCCAAGAATCAAACCAAAGATCTGAAATATGAGGAAACAAAAGACACCCAACCAGGAAAACAAAAAGAAAAAAGAATCCAAAAATATGAAGATAGTGTAGGAAGCCTCTGGGACAACTTAAAGCGTACCAACTTCCCAATTATTGGGGTGCCAGAAGAAGAGAGAGAGCAAAATATCAAAAACCTGTTAGAAGAAATAATGACAGAAAACTTCCCCTACCTGGTGAAAGAAATAGACTTACAAGTCCAGGAAGCCCAGAGAACCCCAAACAAGAGGAATCCAAAGAGGACCACACCAAGACACACATCATAATTAAAATGCCAAGGGCAAAAGACAAAGAGAGAATCTTGAAAGCAGCAAGAGAAAAACAGTTAGTTATCTACAAGGGAGTACCCATACGATTGTCAGCTGATTTCTCAACAGAAACTATGCAGGCCAGATGGGAGTGGCAAGAAATATTCAAAGTGATGAACAGCAAGCACTTACAACCAAGATTACTCTACCCAGTAAAGCTATCATTCAGAATTGAAGGTCAGATAAAGAGCTTCACAGACAAGAAAAAGCTGAAGGAGTTCACCACCACCAAACCAGGATTATATGAAATGCTGAAGGGTATTCTTTAAGAAGAAGAAGAAGAAGAAGAAAAAGGTAAAGATAAAAATTATGAACAACAAAATGACAACAAATACATACCTACCAACAAGTGAATCTAAAAATCAAGTGAATAAAAAATCTGATGAACAGAATGGACTGATGAATATAATAGAATCAGGGACATAGAAAGCAAGTGGACTGACAGTTCTCAGGGGGAAGGGGGTGTGAGGGGTGCGGGAAGAGATTGGACAAAAATCTTACACCTATGGATGAAGACAGTGGCGAGGGTAAGGGCATGGGGTGGGATGGGGAATCAGGTGGAGGGGAGCTATGGAGGGGGAAAAAAGAGGAACACCTGTAATAATCTGAACAATAAAGATTTATGAAATAAATAAATAAATAAATAAATAAATAAATAAATAAATACTGGGCTACAGCATCACTAGATGGAGGAGTGAGGGCTGCAGTGAGAATCCAATGGGTTTTTTGGTTGTTGTTTCCATATCTGTCGTGATGACATAGACATTCTGGAAAATTCCTGCGTAATCCACAACAGCAGACAGGGATGGTTTCCCTGGTTTATAGCCAGCACACCTCGTTCAGCTTGAAGAGATTCAGGACATGAATAAATCTATTTTCACAATGGCTTCAAGCCAGATGTGAGAAAAAATGGGATGGATAATTGGAGTATTGTAACAGATATGGGATAAAACTGGAATAATTCAGGATTTGTCAGAGACTGGAGAAAAGTGCAAGAGGGAACACATAAGGGTAATAAAGACAGTGACCTCTCCTGCGGCAGTTGCCACCTTGACTAGACTCAAATCCCCTAAAGGTGAGGGGAAAGCATGACCTCTGAAGTAGTGTGCTACTCTGTGGAAGAACTATGTGAGTACCTTAACTTACCCAGGAAGAAAAATATACAATATGTGTGGAAATAATTAATGGTTGAGGACATGTTGAAAGAAACACAAATTTGGATGAGAGGGAACCTATTAATTCAGGTCCACAACAAATAATCTGCATTTATATCGGTCATTACAAAGGCTCTACAAGTTGAGCCACATGGAGAAGCTAGGCCACAAAGGGATGGGTGTAGCTAGTGTGGAGGCTCAGGGAGGAGAGGTTCAAAAAGGAAGGTCACCAGGGTGGATACCCAGAGGTGCCCTAGGGCTGAGAGGCAGGCAGATCAGTTGACAAGTCCCTTCGAAGACCCAGGGACAGGGGTGAGTGTGGACTTGGCATGAGAACAGTCAGCTAAGATGGGGCAGGCAGATTCCAGACCCATTCTCAGGTTCAAGGGATCTATCAAATGTGAGAAGTGGAGAGAGGGGGGGGATCAAGCCTGCAGCACACACTTTTGGCTTCTGTGATTGACAGCTGGTGTCCTTGGATAAGCAGGGAGCTCAGAGGAGCCAGGGAGAGTGGAGAAAGTCTGCAGCCCAGGCAGTGGGCCTAAGGCAGCCGAACTCAGGCCTGAAGCTCAGGAGTGTCAGTGCTAGGGGAGCAGGTGGGTCAGCTCTGCAGAGGGGGCAGGGAGGGAGCTGCCTCCATGGTGGAAGCCAGGAGTGACAGGAAGCTTTCAATGAGTGTTTGTGGAAGTAATGAGGGAGTGACTAAGGGACTGGCAAGAGTGAGCCATGAAGAGCCATCCCAGAGGGGAGAGAATCATGGGACAGGCTGAGAGCTCCAAGGGGTGACTGGCCAGTGTCAGACCCTGCAAAAGGCAAAGGCGCAGGGGAGGAGGCCTGCAGGGGCTGCTGCTCAGTTTGGCTCCAAGCACTGGGAAGGGCAGCTCGCTGAGTAGGCAACTCCCACAGATGCAGGGCCTTGGGAAAGAATGGGAAAGGAGGCCAGAGGAGGAACCTTACAGAAGAGGTTTGGTGAGGAAGGAAGGGACATGCAGGTGGCAGCTGGACAGGCCACCATGAGATTAAATCAGGTGGGGATCTTCACATGCCAACCTCCTCCCTCATCTGGCTCTTCCTAGTTGAGTAGCATTGGAAAATCCAAAGGATCATTTTAAGCTGAGCTCCTGCTGTAATATAAATCCCATATCAAAATGGGATTCAACTTATAGGAATTTAAAATACAAACAAGTCTGGAAAGAGCTACTGCCTGGTAAACAGGAAACTTCGTTTCCCCATTCTCTGAACTCCTGACCAAGGAAGGTCAGGATTCCAGGGGCCCAGGAGCCTGGGGGGCCGACGTGAGGAGCCTGGAGAGCTGATGCGGAGAGCCTGGGGGCTTACGCGTGGAGCCCAGAGCCTGACAACCCTGCCAGTGATGAGCAGTGAGGAAAAGTAGGACTCACTTCTACTCCATCTCATTTTATTACAAATCCATCCTTGTGTTCCAGAATCAATGGCTATTTAATACACACCTCAAAGTACTCAGAAAACAGACCATGTTAGCATACCCAATTCTTTCTCGGTACATTAACTCAAAAGGAAAACATATTTATAAATCCCAAATCACCAGGTTTAGTACATCCCAGGAAGAGCCCCTTAGTAAACAATAGGAAACAAAATGCTGTGTCAGGAACCCAGCCACATACACACAGCAGGTGAGACTCCCCAAGAGTAAGATTGCCAATTAATGTAAATATAGGGTGTCCCCCCAAAAAGTACACACTTTAACAGCTGATAATTCACTTAATTTTCACTCTTTTTCAGGTTTAACTGATTTGAAGAAATGGGTGAAGACAGACTAAGCTTTGAATGAAGAAAATTTGTCCACGAGGCTTTTTATGGGGATACACAAAAGTTAAAGTTTAGGGTACACAATGCATAACAGTTGAGGAATGGAGGGAAGCTATTGAAAGAGATGCACACAAATACCAATTGAAGGAAGGATTCTTGGTGTTTTGTGACTCCATGGCTCATGTGAGTTCTGGTCTGGGCGCTGCTGCTGCTGAAGCAGTGGAATCACAAACATCAAGAATCACTGTGTTCTGTGTTTCTGTACACGCTCTGTCCACAGAGGCCCTGGATGCCCGGACTGTGGCCACTCTGCACCATGCACTTCATCCTGTATGTGTCCCCATAAGAAAGTCCAGAGAATACATCTTTGTTCAGAGCTTAGCCTGGCTTCACCCATTACAATTCCATTAACCCTGAGAAGGAGTGAAAATTGAGTATCAGCTGTTAATGTGTGTGTACATTTTAGGAGGACACCCTGTAGTACATACGTTTTGGGGACACCTTGCAGCACATATATATCATAATTGTGTATAGCTGTATTTAATATGTTAAATTTGGTTTCTACCCCAGGAAGTCACTCAGAAATACTACTACTCGCCTCTTCTATAGCAGAAGCTGGAGCAGGACCTGGCTGAGCACTTTATCCCCCTTTAGCCCGCAGCCTTACCGACATGGGAACCTCCGTCGACTTAACTATTTTCTCCCTGCACTTAGCAGGCGTTTCATCAATTTTGGGTGCCATTAATTTTATTACCACTATTATTAATATGAAACCACCAGCCCTTCCCCAATATCAAACACCATTATTTGTCTGATGAGTTTTAATTACAATTGTTTTACTCCTGCTCTCTCTCCCAGTCCTAGCTGCTGGAATTACTGTGTGAGTAACAGACTGGAACTTAAACACTCCTGTTTTTTTATCCTGCTGGAGGAGGAGACCCCATCTTATATCAACATTTATTCTGATTTTTTGGTCATGCAGAAGTTTATATCCTTATCCTCCTTGAATTTGGAATATTTTCACACATTGTCACATATTATTTAGGGGAAAAAAGGCCCTTTCAGGTATATAGGAATGGTATGAGCTATAATGTCCATTGGATTTTATTGTCTGAGCCTATCACATATTTATGGTAGGTATGGATGTTGATGCATAAGCATAGTTTACATCAGCCACTATAATCATTGCTATCCCAACTGGAGTGAAAGTATTTAGCTGCTTAGCAACCCTTCTTGCCTTCTTGGAGGTAACATTAAATGATCTCCAGCTATACTCTGACCACTGGGCTTTATCTTTCTATTCACAGTAGGGGGTCTAATGAGCATCATACTCAACATACATAAAAGTTGAAGTTTAGGGTACACAATGCACAACAGTTCAGGAATTGAGAGAAGCTATTGAAAGAGATGCACACAAATACCAACCAAAGGGAGGATTCTTGGTGTTTGTGATTCCATGGCTCACGTGAGTTCTGGTCCAGGCACTGCTGATGAAGCAATGGAATCACAAACATCGAGAATAGCTGCTTAGCTATTCTGTGCACCCTCTGTCCACAGCGGCCTGGATGCCTGGACTGTGGCCAACTCTGCACCATACACTTCATGTAGTAGCACATTTGCACTATGGCTTTTCTATGGCAGCTGTACATGCTATTAAAGTGGATTCATACACTGATTTCCCTCATCTTCAGGTTATATATTAAACACAACCTGAGAGCAAAGATTCATTTCTTGATTACATTTGTAGTCCTTAATATAACCTTATTCCCTCAACATTTCTTAGGCTTATCAAAAATACCTTGATGCTACTCTGATTACGTAGACACTTATACAACTTGAAATACTGTATCATCTATAGGTTCATTCATTTCACTAATTGCTGTTATACTTACAGTCTGCATGATATGAGAAGCATTTGCGTCTAAACCAGAAGTCTTAATAGTAAAATTACCAACAACTAATCTTGCATGGCTACACAGATGTCCTCCACCTTAGCACACATTTGAAGAGCCTACAGACATAAATCCTAAGCAAGAAAGGAAGGAATCAAGCCCTCTTAAATGGATTTCAAGCCAATGTCATAGCCATACTGTCTTTCTCTATAATTGAGATATTAGTAAAATTTATATAACTTTGTCAAAATTCAATTATAAGTGGAACCCCTATATATCTCTATGACATATCCATTTCAGCTAGGCTTCCAAGA
Organism: Corynorhinus townsendii; assembly: GCA_026230045.1. NCBI lineage: Eukaryota > Metazoa > Chordata > Mammalia > Chiroptera > Vespertilionidae > Corynorhinus > Corynorhinus townsendii. The sequence continues at coordinate 324,242 of JAPDVU010000028.1, read as the reverse complement.
CACAGCATCATCAATTATGGAAGAATCATCACACTTCCAAGATCAGACCTTAATAATTGTTTTGCTAATTAGCTCTCTTGTACTATACATTATTTCACTTATATTGCCATCCTGACTCATACAAGTACTGTAGACGCACAAGAAGTAGAAACTATCAGAACAATGCTACCAGCTACTCTTCTAATTACAATTGCCCTACCTATTAATTTTTTATACAAAAGACAAAATTAACAACCCTTCTATAACTATTAAAACAATAGGCCCCCGATGGTACTGAAGCAATGAATATACAGATTATGAAGACCTCAATTTTGACTCAAACATACTCTCCACATTTGACATAAACCCAGAGAGTTTTGTCTTCTAGAGGTTGATAACCAAGTAGTATTACCTATAGAGATTACAATTCGAGTATTAACCTCATCCAAAGATGTACTACACTCATGAGCTATCCCTCCACTAGGATTAAAAACAGATGTTATTCTGGGCCCTGCCCAAATCAAACAACACTCCTATCCACCCAACACAGCTTATATTATGGGGAGTGCTCTGAAATCTGTGGATCTATCATAGGTTTATGCCAATCATTCTTCAAATAATCCCACTAAAATATTTTGAAAATGATCATCCTCCTTACTGTAATTTCATTAAAAAGCTAATTAGCATTAACCTTTTAAGTTAGAGATTGGAAGTTAAACCTTCTTTCTCTCTTTTTTAAATCTTTATTGTTGAAAATATTACATATATCCCTTTTTATTATTAACCTCTTAGTGATATGCCTCAATTAGATATATCAACTTATCACAATTTTATCAATAATTCTTAGATTATGTATAAATAGAGGCCCAGAGCGGGGGGAATGGGGGGAGGGGTGTCCCTCATCCCAGCCTGCACCCTCTCCAATCTGGGACCCCTTGGGGGATGTCTGACTGCTGGTTTACGCCCAATCCCTCGGGCCTAAACCGACAGTCAAACTTCCCTCTCACAATCTGGGACTGCTGGCTCCTAACCGCTCACGAGCCTGCCTGCCTGATTGCCCCTATCTTCTTCTGCCTGCCAGCCTGATCAACACCTAACTGCTCCCCTGACAGCCTGATTAACACCTAACTGCTCCACTGCTGGCCCAATTGCCCCCAACTGCCCTCCCCTGCCTGCCTGATCTCGTCCCCAATGGCCTGCCCCTTCCAGCCTGTTCTTGCCCCCAACTGCTCTCTCCCCTGTTGGCCTAATCGCCCCCATCTGCCCTCCTCTGCCAGCCTGATCTTGCCCCCCAACTGCCTTTCCCTGCCAGCCTGATCACCCCTAACTGCCTCTGCCTGGCTCATCACTCCTAACTGCCCTCTTCTTCCGGCCAATTTAGTTCTGATTGGTCAGTTTCTATGCCAGTCAGCATCAAAAACTCCACCTCCTAGGCAGCCATTGGGTCCTTGCAATACGCCCAGATTTGGTTGTGATTGGTTGGTTTCTAAGCCAGTCAGCATCTCTGGGCCTATCTTCAGGCCTGATCATAGAGGCAGGGCTGATTAGCAGCTGACCCAGGCTGCTGGAAAGCAGCTGAACTGCCTGACCTCTGAGAGAGAGAGAGAGAGAGAGAGAGAGAGAGAGAGAGGGCCTTATCTGCTGGCGAGGGAGAGAGAAGCAGGGTCTGATCACCCTGCTTCTCTATCTGGGCCTTGCCAGCAGCCAATGCCACTGCTGATCAGCCCTGCCTTTCTCTCTCTCTGAGAGGTAAACATTTCAGTCAGCTCACCTGCTACACCCGCAGCCTGGTGGTCAAGCCTCCCAGTTGCTGTGGATATGACGAACCCAGTGTTTTTATATATTAGGATAATACAACTTAAAATTTCAAAACACTCTTACTATTCGAACCAAGAACCTCTAACAACTAAATTGCTAAAACATTCAAACCTTTGAGAAACTCAAATCTATTTGCCTCTTTCATTACCCCTATGATAATAGGCTTATCCTTTGTCTTTTTAATTTTATTTCCAAATATACTCTTTCCATCAACTACAGTTTATATTAATAACTTCCTAGTCACAATTCAACAATGACTTATTCACTTAACAACAACACAAATATTAATTCATAGTAAAAAGGGCCACACTTGAAAGCTTATATTAATCTTACTAATTATATGTTTTGGTTAACAAACTTATTAGATCTTTTACCCTATTCATTTACTCTTACTGCTAAACTCCCAATGAATCTTGGAATAGCTTTACCTCTACTAGTAAGAGCACACAGTAATTTTTAGCTTCGACATGAAACCAAAGCACACTTGCACACTTTTTACTACAAGGAACCCTAATTCCCTTTATCTCCATATTAGTAATCCTCAAAACAATCAGCCTATTCACACAATCAATAGTACTAGCAGTACAACTGACAGCCAACATTACTGCAGATCACCTACTTATCCACTTAATGGGAGAGCAACCCCAGCTGTACTAAGCATTAGTATAACCAGCACCCTCATGACATTGATTGTTCTTATCCTATTAACTATTCTAGAATTTGCAAGTAGCTCTAATTAAAGCTTATATATTCACCTTACTGGTTAGTCTTCATCTCCATGACAATGGTTAGTGACCCACCAAATGCACGCATACCACATAGTCAACTCAAGCCCCTTATGACTTACAGGAGCCCTGTCAGCCCTCGTCATAACAGCAGGCTTAGTTATATGATTTCACTTTAACTCACCATTATTATTAGCTGTAGGCCTGGATATAATATATTAACCATTTACCCTTTATGATGAGATATTGTTTGAGAAAGCACATTTTAAGGCCATCATACACCAATTGTACAAGAAGGACTCCATTACGACATAATTTTATTTATATTTTCTGAAGTATTTTTCTTTTCAGGATTTTTGTGAGATTTCTATCATTCAAAGCTAGTCCATACTCCAGAAATAGGTGAATATTGATCCCCATCAGGCATCAATCCTCTTAATCTCTTAGAAGTACCTCATCTAAATACATCTGCTCTGGCATCTCTATCACTTCAGCTCATTATAGTTTAATATTAGGGAGTTGCAAGCACATGGTTCAAGTACTATTCATTATGATTTGTGTAGGCTTGTACTTCACATTACTTCAAACCTCAGAATATCATGAAACATCATTTTCTATTTCAGACGGTGTCTACAGGTCAACATCTTTAATAGCCACAGGCGTTATTGGCTCTACCTTCTTTATTGTATGCCTCCTACACCAACTAAAATTCCATGTCACATCTCACCATTTGGGGTTGGAAGTTGCTGCCTGATAGTGACACTTTGTAGGTGTCATATGACTATTCTTATAGTCCCTATTTATCAATGAGGATCCTATTCTTTAGTATTAAGTAGTACAACTGACTTCCAACTAGTTAGTTTTGGTAAAATCCAAAAAAGAATAATTAACCTTGTACTTACTTTATTTATCAATACTAGCATGTTTACTTGTAATAATCACATTTTATCTTCCCCAAACAAATGTTTATGCCAAAAAAAAGTAAGCCCTTATGAATGTGGTTTTGACCCAAGAAATGCTAAAGGGGCTGTTGTAAAAAGAAGATATAGAAAGAGAAGGATGAACACAGGCATAAAAAATAAAAATGGCAACCAACAAGTATCTATCAAGTGCCTTAAATGTAAATGGATTAAATGCTCCAATCAAAATACTCAGGTTAGCTAAATGAATACAAAACCATGACCTATAGATATGCTGCCTACAAGAGACCCACCTTAGAAGAAAGGACTCACACAAACTGAAAGTGAAGAGATGGGGAAAAATTTCCAGGAAAATAGAAACGAAAGGAAAGCTGGGGTAGCGATACTCATATCTGACAAAATAGACTTCAAAGGAAGGCCATAATAAGAGATAATGAAGTCCTCTTCATAACACTAAAGGGAGTGATACAACAAGAAAATATAACTCTGGTAAACATGTATGCACCCAATACAGGAGCACCCAAATACATAAAAAAAATGCTCCTGGATGAGATCAACAGTAATACAATCATAGTATGGGACTTTAACACTGCACTGACATCACAGAATAGACATTCTAGGCAAAAAAATCAGTAAGGAAATAGCGACCTTACGTGACACACTAGATCAGATGGAATTAATTGACATTTTCAGAACATTTCATTCTAAATCTAAAGAATAAAAAAAATAAAGCTAATGAATATACATTCTTCTCAAGTGCACATGGGACATTTTCACAGATAGGCCACATGTTAGGACACAAGCTAAGTCTCTACAAATTCAAGAATATTGAAATCATATCAAGCATCTTCTCAGACCACAATGGCATGAAATTAAAATCAGCTACATTAAAAACACTAAAAAACAATCAAACACATGTACACTAAATAGCATGCTATTAAACAATAAGTGGGCTACCAAAGAGATCAAAGAAGAAATAAAAAACATACTGGAAACAAATGAACACACAACAAACCCAAATCTATGGGACACAGCAAAAACAGCCTTGAGAGGGAAGTTCATAGCACTATGGGGCAATCTCAAAAAAAAAAAAAAAAAAAAAAAGGAAAGAAAAGAAAGAAAGAAGTGAAGAAAGAAAGAAAAAGTTGTAATCAGTTATCCAACCCTAAAACTTAAAGAATTAAAAAGAGAACAACAAGAAAGACCAGAGTAAGTAGAAGGAACGAAATAATAAAGATCAGAGTAGAAATAAATGACATAGAGACTAAAAGAAACCAAACAAACAAAAGATCAATAAAACCAAGAGGTGGTTCTTTGAAAGGATAAACAAGAAACTTTAGCCAGAATCATCAAGAAACAAAGAGAGAAAGCCCAGACTCCGGTTAATCCTGCAGAAAAAAAAAAAAAAAAAGAGAGAGAGAGAGACAGTGCCCAAATAAATAAAATCAGAAGTGAAAGAGATAAATTAACCACTGAACCCACATAAATAAAAAGAATCATAAAAAATACTATGAATGACTTTATTCCAAAATAATGAACAACAGGGACAAAATGGACATATTCTTAGAAAAATTCCAATCTTCCAAAACTCAGTCAGGAAGAATCAGAAAATTCTGATAGGCCAATAATGACTGATGAAATTGAAGCAGTAATAAAAAAAGTATATATTCAGAAAACAGAAGCCCTGGCCCAGATGGCTTCACAGGGGAGTTTTACAAAACATTCCAAGAAAAACTAACACATATACTTTTCCAACTATTCCAAAAAATTCAAGAAGAAAGAACACTTGCAAGCTCTTTCTATGAGACCAGCATTACCCTAATTCCCAAACCAGATAAAGACACTACAGAGAAAGAGAACTACAGACCAATATTCCTGATGGACATAGATGCTAAAATCCTCAACAAAATATTAACAAATTGGATCCAGCAATACATTACAAAGATCATACACCATGACCAAGTGGGATTTTTCCACTTGGGTATGTATGCAAGGTGGTACAATGTTCACAAATCAATAAACATGTTGCATCACATGAACAGATTGCAAGACAAAAATCACATTATCACATCAATTGATGCAGACAAAGCATTCGACAAAATCCAACACCCTTTCTTGATAAAAACTCTTGGCAAAGTGAGAATAGAGGGATCAGATCTCAACATAATAAAAGCAATATATGACAAACTACATCATACTCAATGAACAAAAAAACTAAAACAATTTCTCCTAAGAACAGGAACAAGACATCGATGCCCTCTTTCACCACTCTTGTTCAACATAGTATTAGAAGCCCTAGCCATAGCAATTAGACAAGAAGAAATAAAAGGCAACTAAATTGGAAACGAGAAAATCAACTGTCATTATTCGCAGATGACATGATATTGTACATAGAAAACCCTAAAGACTCCATGAAAAAAATGACTAGATTCAATACATACTTCAGAAATGTAGCAGGATACAAAAGTAGCACCCAGAAATTGATGGCATTTTTATACACCAACAATGAACTCTCAGAAAGAGAAAGCAAGAAAACAATCCCAAAAAATTAAGATAATTAGGAATAAACTTAACTAAGGAGGTAAAAGACCTCTACTCAGAAAAATATAGGATATTGGAAAAAAAATAAGGAACATATAAACAAGTGGAAGAATATACCATGTTCATGGATTGGTAGAATCAACATATTAAAATTTCATACTACCCAAAGCAATCTATAGATTCAATGCAATTCCTATTAAAATACAAAATACCTATTAAAATACAAGGATAGTGACAGAGAAATAGCACCTGCCTTGGCCTGGCAGTTTCACGTCCCCCTCCTCTGCCCTTCCACTGCAGGCAGGAGGAGTGCCTCTCCAGTACTAATTTACTTTTTTTATTTTTATTTTTTATTGATTTTACAGAGAGGAAGGAAGAGGGATAGAGAGTTAGAAACATCCATGAAAGAGAAACATCAATCAGCTGCCTCGTGCACACCTCCCACTGGGGATGTGCCTGCAACCAAGGTGCATGCCCTTGACTGGAATTGAATCCGGGACCCTTCAGTCCGCAGGTCAACGCTCTATGCACTGAGCCTAACCAGTTAGGGCTCCAGTACTAATTACTTTTAAAACTCTTTTTGTAAAAAGAGAGATTAAATTTTGGAGGTATTTCAGGATCCATTGGAATAATTTAGTCATTTTTTGGTCAATTAAAAAGTCTCTTAAATTTTAAATTTGGAAAGTTTGTAAAACAAGCTCCTATAATAATAAAAGTTTAATATGCTAATTAGACCAGATGTCCTTCCAGACAACCATCTGGACGAAGCCAGTGCTGCAAGGGAAGCCTGGGTTCCAGGTGCCAGAGGGAAGCCAGTGACGGCAGCCAGGGGAAGAAAGGCCTACTCTTGCATGAATTTTGTGCATTGGGCCTCTAGTAATTAAGTATTATGATATACATTTTGTAAAAACTAAGTAAGACGCCAATTAAACGTTAAAATAGTGTCAGTATGAAATATTTTATCCAGACTACAAGATTTTGTTTAATTTACATAAGTATTTAATTTCTTTAGGCCAGTAAATGAATATATCCTGTAATGCATTTGAAGAGAGAAAATGCACAACACATGCTAATACAAAGATGAACACATATCATACAAACGCTACAGACCATATACATAATTCAAGAGTAACTCACCTTCTTTGCTTAAATATATATTTCCATATTTTTTAATCCTCACCTGAGGAGCGAGGATATTTTTTCCATTGATTTTTAGAGAATGTAAGGGAGAAGTGAGGTGGGGAGAGAGATAGGAGAGAGGGAAACATCAATGTGACAGAAACAGAACTATTGGTTGCCTTCTACATGTGCCCTGACTGAGAGTGGGATCAGACTTGCAGCCCAGGTACATGCCCTTAACTGGGAATCAAACCTGCAACCCTCTGATGTACAGGACAATGCTGTAAACACTGAGCACACCACCCATGGCTGTATTTTTATTTTTTAAATTAAAAGTAATTTAATGTATGAGAATTTTTGGAAACCTCAATTTTCAGTGATAAGGAAACATTAAGCAACTAGAATTTCCTACAACTTTTATTAACGTATTTTATTATTTTAAATTTAGGCACCCAAATACCACTGCAATCTGGCCATTTTACAATGAGATTTCTAGTGATATCTCATAGTGTAAAGCAATATTCCTATTGCTTTACAGAAATAGGAAGTAACAGGATTTCTATCAGGAGTATTAGTGAGAGCTGGACTCTGGAAGTTTCTGGCCTTGGAGGCACATTTTCCCATGTTAATTGTAGTGGGTTGTTTTGAACATTGGCAGTCTGAGTAAATTCTCTAGGGAGGTAATGTAGTGGGTCAAAGTCTGCTGCTTATGAGTACCATGAGGCTCTTAGTCCTCAAGTAGCATTCAACCTTCTTACATGCCTTGGTTTCTCACCCTGGCTGTCTCATACAGCTGTGAGTGAGGACACGAAGCACCAGGTGACCAACCTTTATAAAGCATCCCTGGATGAGTCAATTTCTTAATTACAGTTGAGTTGGGGGCTCCCTATGGGGACCTTACACGTCATGAGGAATGACCTCTGACACCTCCATAAAGATTCTTAGTCATCTAAGAGCATCTGAGATTCGGCCTGGAGGGAGGACAAGTTCCTTATCTTCAGAGCTGAATGAGTTCAGCTCTCATTTATACTGCAAAAGCATTTGCTCAGATTCTCAGAAAGCAATTCCAATAGAAAAGGCAAATTTAAATACCAGCCAACCATTTTTCCTCCTGTCTCACCTTGTAGCCTGGATTCTGTTAACCCTTAACCTTGACAGGTTAGCATGTGGCCCATTTTCATCCACAAAGTGAAACAAAGGGAGGAATTAAAATAGAAGAAACAAGATCAAGGGGGCACTGGAGACACGTTCAAGGGGTTAGCCCGGGACAAGGGTTAGCCCGGGACAAGCTGCCGCTGCCCACTGATCTCCTGGTTGCAAGTCTCATAGGAACCTTTAGAGTTTAGGAGAAACAAAGTAAAAGTAGGAAATAAGAGAAGGGTACACACAGGTGTAAGGAACAACACACACATTTGTCTTAAGGTTTTTACCTGTTTCATTTGTTTGATTTTTTAAATATGATTTTATTAATTTCAGAGAAAGAGGGGAAAAAGAGAGAAACATCATCGATGTGAGAGATATATCAATCAGTTGCCTCTTGTTGAACCCACAACCTGGACATGTGTCCAAACCTGGAATTGAACAGGTGACCTTTTGATGCATGGGACAACATTCAGTGAAGGCAGTCACAATGGCCAGGACTAAGATTTTACCTGGTGGTTAACAGTGGCAATTTTAGAGGAGGCCTCAATGGAATATCTCAATAGAATATTCATCAACTCTCCAGATGTGTCATTTGATATGCTGATGTATTACAACGAATGTATACAGTGATGCGGGTCATTCTCTGATCAGGTTCACCTTAAAAAATGTCACTGGAAAGGGATTTGAACCACCATGGGTCTGCTGGGTATGGTCTGGAACATGTAACCCATTTGCTCCAAAGCTTCCTAGGTTAGGGAAGATAAGTTCTTATGATTTATTAGTTGTGCCTATAAATTACTAGGCCCTGTTAGAGTCTCAGATTTCCCATTCCACTTGTCAAGGAATTTTCCTAGCTTTTTAATAACATGCCTCAACTCTATATACTTGGGGAGTCTTGTTAGTATTGAATTAATCACAATGACCATCAGGTGACAGACACTAGACACCAGAGCCAAAATCAGGACCCCAAACACACACCCTGGACACCAGAATCTGTACCTTACAGTGACCACAAACCAAAAGCTGGACCCTGGCCCTGGGAATCAAACTCAAAGCGATTCCCCTGACTCAAGCATACTATGCAGCACAAAAGCCAGAAACCAGATGCCAGAGACTGACAGCTAATTCTTAAGACCACATTCCATACACCAGAATCTGAATCTATAGATGTACTTGGACCCCACACAAGAACCCAGAACACTAAGTAATACCCAAAGAGACCTAACACACCAGACACACAGCCGAATACACATTTGATCCGAAAGCACAGACCCTGGACATATAACAGGGATCTATAACTAAGATGCAATAGCCACAATGTGGAGTTGGAGACAGACCTTCACGTTGTACACAAATCCATGATTCAATAAAGAGAACCCATGTCAGTCTAAGCCCAAGCAGCTAGTTTCACAAATACTTTTGTATGCCAATGTGAATGTGTAAGAGGAAAAAGTAACTTGCAGAACTTCAAAATTCTACCAAACCGTGCAGCACTACACACAAAAGGATAACAGAATGAAAAAATAATAAAAATGCTTACCTTTGCTGGCAGGTGTCCATGGTCTCTCGGCTGCAGTGGTGTCAGAAGTTAACCATGTCGCAGCCAATAATTTCACAAGGCAGGCCCTTCACAACTGAGGGGGATTTTAAAAGTAATTATTTACCTCATACATTGTAAATTCTAACAGCTGGTATAATAACCAAATTGATATGATCAAATTAACAAGAGATGTACAATGCTTAATCCATGCACAAGGAAAACTCACATACAAATGAATACCAAAGACAACGAGGTAATATTAGGAAGAGCAAATGTTGGAAAATGGGGAAACAGGGTCTTAGATTGTAGAGGTGAAATGGGTAATATTTAGGAAACGTTCAGGATATGTGGCATGTTAGTTTTAGTTAGGTAATCCCAAAAGGTATATGATGAGGGGGGTAAGATAGGCATATCAAGAAACTCCTGGGAGCCTGGCTGGTGTGGCTCAGTGGTTGAGCATCAACCCATGAACCAGGAGGTCATGGTTCAATTCCCTGTTAGTGCACATGCCCAGGTTATGGGCATGATCCCCAGTGAGGGGCATGCAGGATGCAGCTAATCTCTCATCATTGTTTCTATCTCTCCCTCTCCCTTCTTCTCTGAAATCAATAAAATATATATTTTAAAGAAACCCCTGACCTCCCCCACACATAGACAGTACCATTGGTCAGTGTGTGCTCCACCCCAAGGCTCCCCACAGAGCTTTCACACAGCACATGCCCTACCCTGAGCCCAGGTCAGAGCTGCTCGTGTAAACTGGTATGCCCAGCCACAGGTCACAGGACCATGCTGCATGTGCACTGAGAGAGGGTTCTAGGGCACCATCCTGCCTTGAGTGCTGGGGCTGCATAGTGATTTGCATGACACAGGGCTCTGGGCCCTCACAGGACGTTGCACACCAGACAAACTGCATGCAACCCCACCACCCAGAGAATCTGAAGTGGACAACTTAAATACCAGAATCATGGGAGAAGGGTGAACAACTCAGAGCAGATGATAAAGGTGTGAAACTCAAGGCACACCCAGCCTCTGGTCTAGAGAGTCCCAGATCATTGGACCACTAGGGGATTCACCCCCTTGGATCCCAAGCAGGGAGCCCAAGTCCAGAAATAGGAGATAGCAAAAAGCTGTCAAAGAAAAACCACCAAAGGAAAGAAAAGGAGAAATCACCAGAAAAAGAACTAAATGAAATGGAGGCAAGCAATATGTCAGAGAAATAACTCAGAGTAAGGGTCATGCAGTTCCTAAACCAACTGGATGAGAAAATTACCAACATATTTAAGAATCAAGAAAAAATGAAGAATGATAGAGCTAAAATAAAAACCACATTGGAAGGTTTTGCTAGTAGACTAGAAAAAGCAAAGGACCAAATCAGTGAATTAGAAGACAGGGTTTAAATCATACCCATTCAGAGCAGCAATTGGAGAAAAACTATTAGAAATCAGGAGAAGAGCCTAAGGGAGATTTGGGACAACATGAAATGAAGCAACATCTATATAATAGGGGTGCTAGAAGGAGAAGAAGAGGAGTAAGGATTACAAAACCTATTTGAAGAAATAATGACAGAAAACTTCACTAAATTAGGGAAGAAAAAAGACACACAAGCAAAGAGAGTCCCAAACAAGATGAACCCAAAAAGACCCACACTAAGACACATCATAATTACAATGGCAATTGTTAGAGACAAAGAGAGAATCTTAAAGTCTGCAAGAGAGAAAGAGCGTCACGAACAAGGGATCTCCCATTAGACTATCAACTTACTTCCCAACAGAAACACATGCAGCCAGAAGGGAATGGAATGAAGTATATAAAGTGAATGACAAGGGAATGACTCCAAGAGTACTCTTTCCAGTGAGGCTATCATTTGAATTGAAAGGGAAATCAGGAGCTTCACAGACAAGAAAAGGCTGAGGAAGTTTATTCCTACCAAGCAGCAATGCAAGAAATACTAAAGGGACAAAGGAAGATGGCTGCCGATGTGAAGGCAGACTACAAGATAGTGCGTGAGTGAGAGAATGAAGGGACAGTATGTGGATCCCCGGGGAGTGTTTGTTTGTGAGTTGAGGGACAGTAATTCTCCAGAGGACTGTGGGGGATTGCTGGGCGGGGTCCCCTGACCAGGCAGCCTCAACTGCTTCTGGGATCCCTCCCGGAGCAACCGGCTCTGACATGGAGACTGCATGATCTTGAAGGGAAAAGTGGAGGTTGTCAGAAGCCTAAAATTACTGGGAATATACAACTGCACCCAGCGAAGAGCTGCAAATTAGGAACACTGGTCCCCAAGTTGTGCAAGCATGTGCATTCAGAGAAGCTCGGTGCCTCCTCACGGAAAGGTCCAATTTTGCCTGAGATAAGGTGAGGTCTGTGGTCCAGGCAGGAAGGGAAACACGTCCATGGGAGCCAGAGGATCCAGGGAAGTCTGCGTCCAGAAAGGTTCGCGGCCGTTGGGGCTGGTGTGATCCGCGAGTGTGGAAGGGGATCCTCAAGGCTGCTATGTTAGAAGGGAACTCTAAAAAGCAACCCTTAGCTGAACTGGGAGAAAAAGGCCAGCCTAAAAATATTAACAGTGTGCAGGCTGCTTTGACTTAAGGGGAAAAAAGGCTGCACAGATTTGCGCCGCAGCGCGGGAGTTCGGCACTTACACTGGCTCTTTTTTCTTTTCTCTTTAAATCCTTGCTTTTGATACATGGGATCACCCAATTGGGGACACTCTAAGAGATTGCAGGGGAAAGTTGTTTTTGGGGAACCTGGGGATCAGAGTGGGGAATAACCATCAGAGAACCGGCTCTGGGGCAGCCCATTCCCCCAAACCAGTATTAAGTGCCACAGGGAAAAAAAACAAAACTAAACAGTAGCTAGAGAGGACCTATAGACCTGGAGGTCAATCCAGAAACACTGCCACCCAGGGGCTAAAGCACAAATTGACTCTTGTGTAAACACAAATAAAGGAGTGTAAGAAACAATCATGTACTGCCTGCTTAAAAGTCAGGACTGTGGCCTACAACACTGAAGAGGAGTGAAACGCAGGGAACTTCAATACTTTCCTGACTAGGAAACAGGGGAGCCAAACAGAACAGTAGAAGAAGTGAATGACCTCCACTACTGAACATTTTTATTTTTATTTCATCTTTTACTTAAGAAACTAATTTTTTTCTTTTTTTCTCACTTGATTTTACCTTGTTAATTATTACATTTTTTAATCAGTATTAGAACTACTACTATTTTACCTTTTTTTAAAAGTGTCATTTTATTTTCTCTTTATTTTATTTTGGGATTAGTGTTCTAGATTCTATTTGCATCTTTCCTTTAGCATCATTTTACTTTATTGCAACTTTACCTTTATGCCAAAACTCTCTTCCTCATTTTCCCCTTTTATTGTCCTGTTTCTCTTACCCCATTGCTGATTTAGATTTTCCCCGTTCCTTCTTTTTACCCCCTGTTATAATTTCACCCTACTTATATATCTAATTTCCAATCCCCCTGTACTAAGTCCATACACACCTCTCTCTTCTCTTTCTTCACAATCCAATTTTTTTCTCTCTGTCCTTTTGTTGATGTTTGCTTGATTGTTGATTATATTGGGTTTTTTAATGCTGCTTTGTGAGATTGTTTCGCTTTTTCTTTTTGCTTTTTTTGTTTTGTTTTTGTTTGTTTCTTACTTCTGTTTTTCCTCGCCTCACTTGATATTAGTTGTTGTTTGTAGTTTGCATTCATCTCTAGGTATTTGTTGCTGGCATTTGTTGGGATTAGTGGTTGTTCTATTGGAGTTTTCTCTCCATATAAATAGTGCTTTCCCCTCTTCTTTTTTATTCTCTCTCTTTTCTCTCTTACCTTTCTTTTCCTTTTCCCAATTCCATTTTTTCTCTCTTCTTCTTTCTTTCTTATCCCCTAATTCTCTTTTCTCTGGTGGTCACCTTTATTGCGGGTATCATGAATACATTTAGTATAATGAATACATTTGTGTTCAGTGCCTTGTGTGTTGTGCCTTGTTGTGTTGTATTTTGTGACTTGAAATCAATGCAGGAGAGAGAGGACTACATAACCAGACACCCAGAGAAGAGAGATCATGGGGAGACAATGAAACAGCCTGCATATGAAAGAAAAGCAGGCATCACCTGCTTTTCTTTCATATGCAAATGAAATGAAGGCAAGCAACCTGTAAGAGAAAGAATTCAGAGAAATGGTCATAAGTTGGATGAAAAGAATGGAATACCAATTCAACTATATGAGTAAGAACCAAGAGGAAATGAAGAAGAACCAAGAAGAAATGAAAAATGACATTGCTGCTGTAAAGAATTCAATAGAAAGCATCAAGATTAGACTAGAAGAAGCAGAGGACTGCATCAGTGAGCTAGAAGACAAGATGGAAAAAAATACCCAAGTAGAGCAGCTTCTAGAAAAAAAATTAAAAAGCAGGAGGAAAGCCTATGGGAACTTTGGGACAACATGAAACAAAACAACATCCGCCTAATAGCGGTTCCAGAAGGAAAGGAAACTGAGCAAGGAATAGAAAACCTGTTTGAAGAAATAATGACAGAAAACTTCCCTGATATAGGGAAGAAAAAAACCCATCCAAATCCAAGAAGCTCACAGAGTCCCAAGCAAAATGAACCCCCAAAGACCAATGCCAAGGCACATTATAATTAAATTAGCAAACACCATCGACAAAGTAAGAATCTTAAAAGCGGCCAGAGAGGAGACAGAAAGTTAAATACAAAGGAACCCCCATCAGACTAGCAACTGATTTCTCAACAGAAACTCATCAGGCCAGAAGGGAGTGAAATGAAATATACAAAGTCATGCAAAGGAAGGGTGTGAACCTAGGAATACTGTACCCAGCAAGGCCATCAACCAAAATTGAAGGTGAAATCAGGAGCTTCCAGACAAAAAAAACTAAGTGAATTTATTACCACCAAAGCAGCAGTGCAAGAAATATTAAAGGGTGTGCTGTAAAAAAAAAGAAAAAAAAAGAAAAGAAATAGGAAGAAAAGAAGGAACACAGGGGTAAAGAATAAAAATGGCGGCAAATAAGTACCTATCAATAATAACTTTAAATGTAAATGGATTAAATGCCCCAATCAAAAGACATAGGGTAACAGATTGGATAAGAAAACAAGACCCACATATCTGCTGTCTACAAGAAACCCACCTAAGAAAAAAAGACACACACAGACTGAGGGTGAAGGGATGGAAAAAGGTTTTCCAGGCGAATGGAAATGAAAAAAAAAAAAGCTGGGGTAATAATACTTATATCTGACAAATTAGATCTCAAAGTGAAAGACATAACAAGCGATAAGGAACATCACTTCATAATACTAAAGGGAGCAACCAACAAGAAGAAATAACTCTGGTAAACACATATGTACCCAATACAGGAGCACCCAAATACATAAAAAAAAAATCCTGGAGAATGTCAATGGAGAGATTAACAGCAATACAATCATAGTAGGAGACTTTAATACTCCACATAGTAGGAGACTTTAATACTCCACTGGACAAATCCTCTAAACAAAACATCAGCAAAGAAACATCAATCCTAAATGACTCACTAGACCAGATGGAATGAATTGACATCGTCAGAACATTTTACCCCAAAGCCACAGAATATACATTCTTCTCAAGTACACATGGGTCATTTTCAAAGAAAGACAATATGTTGGGAAATAGGTAAAGTCTCTTCAAATTCAAGAAGATAGAAATCATATCAAGCATCTTCTCAGACCACAGTAGCATAAAACTGGAAATCAACTACAATAAAAACAATCCAAGGAAATCAAACACATGGAGACTAAATAGCATGCTGTTAAACAATGACTGGGTTACCAGAGAGATCAAGGAAGAAATAAAAAACACCGTGGCAACAAATGACAATGGAAACAGAACAATCGAAAATCTATGGGACACAGTGAAAGCAGTCTTGAGAGGGACATTCATAGCTCTACAAGCCTACTGCAAAGAACAAGAAACAAAGGTAATAATTTACTTAACCCTACAACTCAAAGAGTTAGAAAAAAGCAACAAGAAAAGTCCAGCGTAAGCAGAAGGAAGGAAATAATAAAGATCAGAGTGGAGATAAACAACATTGAAACCAAAGAAACAATACAAAAATCAACGAAAACAAGAGCTGGTTCTTTGAGAGGATAAACAAGATTGAGAAACCTCTAGCCAGGCTCACCAAGAATCAAGAGAGAGGACCCAAATAAACAAAATCAGAAATGAAAGAGGTGAAATAACAACTGATCCTGACAAAATACAAAGGATTGTTTAAAATACTACAAACAACTCTATTCCAACAAACTGGACAACCTGGAGGAAATGGACATATTCCTAGAAAAATATAACCTTCCAAAACTCAATCAGGAAGAATCTAAACAGCTCAATATGCCAGTAACTATGGAGGAAATTGAAGCAGTCATCAAAAAGCTTCCAGCAAACAAAAGCCTGGGGCCAAATGGCTTCACAGGAGAGTTTTACCAAACATTCAAGGAAGTAGTAAAACATATCCTCCTCAGAGTATTCCAAAAATTTAAGAGGAAGGAACACTTCCAAACACATTCTAGGAAGCCAGCATCACCCTAATACCAAAACCAGATAAAGACAACACAATGAAAGAGAGTTACAGGCCAATATCCCTCGTGAACATAGATGCCAAAATCCTCAACAAAATTCTAGCAAATCGGATCCAGCAATATATCAGAAAGATCATACACCATGACCAAGTAGGATTAACCCAGGGATGCCAGGATGGTACAATATCCACAAATCAATAAACGTGATACATCACATAAACAAATTGAGAGATAAAATTCACATAGTCATATCAATTGATGCAGAAAAAGCATTTGACAAAATCCAACACCCTTTCTTGATAAAACTATCAACAAGGTGGGAGTAGAAGGATAATACCTCAACATAATAAAAGCTATATATGATAAACCCACAGCTAACATCATACTCAATGGGCAAAAACTAAAACCATTTCCCCTAAGAACAGGAACAAGACAGGGATGCCACTCTCACCCATCCTGTTCAACATAGTACTAGAAATATTAGCCATTGCAATTAGACAAGAAGAAGAAATAAAAGGCATCCAAACTGGAAAAGAAGAAGTAAAGCTGTCCTTATTTGCAGATGACCCTGATATTGTACATAAAAAACCCGAAAGACTCCATCAAAAAACTAACAGACTTAATAAATGAATTGGGCAATGTAGCAGGATACAAAATTAATGCCAAGAAATCTATAGCATTTCTATACACCAATAGTAAACTTACAGAAAGAGAGACTAAAAAAGCAATCCCATTTACCATCGCACCAAAAAAATTAAGATACCTAGGAATAAATTTAACCAAGGAAGTAAAAGACCTATACGCAGAAAACTACAGGACTGAAAAAAGAGATAGAGGAAGACATAAATAGATGGAAGAACATACCATGTTCATGGATTGGTAGAATCATCATCATTAAAATGTCCATATTACCCAAAGTAATTTATAGATTCAATGCACTCCCTGTGAAAATACCAATGGCATATTTCACAGACCTAGAAAGAACTGTCAAAAAATTCACCTGGAATAAAAAAAGACCCCAAAATAGCCACAGTAATTCTGAGAAAGAATAAGTAGGAGGGATCTCAATACCAGATTTCAAACTGTATTACAAAGCCACTGTTCTCAAAACAGCCTGGTAGTGGCACAAGAACAGACATATAGATCAATGGAATAGAATAGAGAATCCAGATATCGACCCAAACCACTATGCTCAATTAATATTTGACAAAGGAGGCACGAACATACAATGGAGTGAAGGCATTCTCTTTAATAAATTGTGTTGGGAAAATTAGACAGACACCTGCAAAAAAATGAAACTAGATCACCAACTTACACCATACACAAAAATAAACTCAAAATGGATACAGGACTTAAACATAAGACAGGAAACTATAAAAATACTAGAGGAATCTACAGGCAGCAAAATCTCAGACATATGCTGAAAGAACTTCAGTGATACTACCCCTAGGGCAATGGAAAATAAAGAGAAAATAAACAAATGGGACTACATCAAAAGAAAAAGCTTTTTCACAGCAAAAGAAACTATCAACAAAACAACAAGAAACCCCACTGTATGGGAAAACATATTTGCAAATGTTATCACTGATAAAGGTTTAATCTCCAACATCTATAGGCAGCTTATACAACTTAAAAAAAGGAAGATAAATGATCCAATAAAAAAATGGGCAACGGACCTAAATAGAATCTTTTCAAAAGAAGACAGAAGGAAGGCCAAGAGACACATGAAAACATGCTCAAAGTCACTAATTATCTGAGAGATGCAAATCAAAATGACAATGTGGTACCATCTCACACCTGTCAGAATGGCTATTATCAACAAATCAACAAACGACAAATGCTGGCGAGGATGTGGAGAAAAAGGAACCCTAGTGCACTGCTGGTGGGAATGCAGACTGGTGCAGCCACTGTGGAGAACAGTATGGAGTTTCCTCAAAAAACTGAAAATGGAAATCCCATTTGACCCAGTAATCCCACTCCTTAGAATATATCCTAAGAAACTAGAAACACCAATCAGAAAGAATATATGCACCCCTATGTTCATAGCAGCACTATTTACAATAGCTAAGATTTGGAAAACAGCCTAGGTGCCCGTCAGCAGGTGACTGGATCAGAAAACTATGGTACATCTACACAATGGAACACTATGCTGCCATAAAAAAGAAGGAATTCTTACCATTTGTAGCAACCTGGATGGAACTGGAGAGCATTATGCTAAGTGAAATAAGCCAGTTAAGGAAAGAAAAATACCACATGATCTCACTCATTTGTGTTCAAAAAAAACACATTATAATCTGATAAACAAAAAGATAGATACAGAGGCAGTAAATCATCAAACAGAATGTCAAATTACATTGGCAAGGTTAGGGAGAGGTGGGGGAAATAAGAGATCAACCGAAGGACTTATATGCATGCATATAAGAATAACCAACGGATGCAAAGCATTGGGGGGTGAGGGCATGTATAGGAGTGGGGGAGGGGCGGGCAATGGTAAGATAGGTGCACATATACCTTAATAAAAAAATGGAAAAAAATAAAAATAATAACTTTTCTCTATTGAAGTAAAAAAAAAAAAAAACACACACACACACACACAATCCATATATATGCTGTCTACAAGAGACCCATCGCAGAACAAGGGACTCACACAGACCTCCAACTCAGTGTATAGTCATTTATTGGGATCCAGATATCCACAATAGTGCAGACCACCACTACACGACCCAGAGGTCGTGCCCCAGCTCCAAACCTTGGCCTTGGACCCTACAGCACTCATGGACCTGAATGGCCCTGCCAGGACCCAGGCCTCCTCCTGGGGCTCAAACTTACATCTTGGTCCCTGACCCTCAGGCAGGGCCCAGAAGGCCACTCTGAGGCCTAGACCTCGAACACAGTGTCAAGTCCTATGATGGGGTCCAGACATCCACAGTAGTGCAGACCACCATTTCATGAACCAGAGGTCCTGCTCCTGACCAAAACCACCGCCCTGGGACCGGAGGGCCCTTTAGTGCCCAAACCTCTCCCCCAGGACACAGACCCCCATCTGGGGCTCAGATCTACATCCGGGTCCCAGAACTTCATGCCGGGGCCCTAAAATTCCATCCTGAGGCCCAGACCTCCAACTGAGTGTACAATCATTTATCGGGGTCCAGACATCTACAGTAGTGCAGACCACCAATACATGACTGACAGGTCTGTTCCAGCCGAAAACCTCCGCCCTGGCCCATACAGCACTCTGGGGCCCAATCAGCCCTCCCACGACCCAGGCCTCCTCCTGGGGGTTACACCTACATCTGAGTCCTAGACCTTTATGGCGAGGACCAAAAGGCCCTACCGGGGATCACACTAGAACCCAGTGCCTAGTCCTTTATTGGGGTCCAAAAATCCAGGCTAGTCTAGACCACCATTTCATGATCCAGAGGTCCTGCCCCAGACCCAAACCTCACTCCTGGGTCCAGACAGCCGTCTGGGGCCCGATCAGCCCTCCCTGGACCCAGGCCTTCTCCTGGGGCTCAGACGTACATCTGGGTCCCAGACCTTAATGGCAAGGACCAGAAGGCCATTCCAGGGGCCCAGACTATAACCCAGTGCTTAGACCTTTATTGGGGTCCAAAAATCCAGTCTGGTCCAGACCACCATTTCATGATCCAGTGGTCCTGCCCCTGACTCAAACCTCCCACCTGAGCCCAGAGCACCCACTAGTGATCAGACTTCCCTCCCAGCACACAGACCTACATCTGGGGTTCAGACCTATATCTCGGTCCCAGACCTTCATGACAGGGCCCAGAAGACCATCCCAGGACCCCGCCCTCAAACACAGAATCCAGACTAGAATAAGGGGTCCAGATCTCTATCCGTAGTACAGATACCATTCCATAACCCAGATGTCCAGCTCAGGCACCAGACCTTCCCCTGTGGCCCTGACTTCCCTCCCTAGCCCAAACTGCCCTCCCAGGACCCAGACCTCAATCCGGGGTTCATACCTACATCCTCGTCCCAGAACCTCAGGAGGGGCACAAAACGTTATTGTGGGACCCAGACCTCGAACACAGTGTCTAGTCCTATAATGGAGTCCAGACATCCACAGTAGTACAGACCACGATTTTAAGGTTCAGAGGTCCTGCCCTTGACCCAAACCTCCGCCCTGGGCCCAGACAGCCCTGTAGTGCCCAAATCTCCCTCTAGGACCAAGACCTCCATCTAAGGCTCACACCAACATCCGGGTCCCAGACCTTCATGCCGGGACGCCAAAATGCCATCCTGAGGCTCAAGACCTCCAACTCAGTGTATCGTTATTTATCAGGGTCCAGACATCCACAGTAGTGCAGACCAGCACTACATGACCCAGAAGTCCTGCTCCAGACCCAATCCTCTGCCCAGGGCCCGATCAGGCCTACAAGGACCCAGGCCTCCTCCTGGGACTCAGACCTACATCCAGTTCGGACACCTTTATGGTGAGGAACAGAGGCCATTCTGGGGCTGAGACTAGAACTCAGTGCCTAGTCCTTTATTGGGGTCCAAATATCCAGGCTAGTCCTGTCCACCATTTCATGATCTGGAGGTCCTGCCCCTCACCCAAACCTCCACCCTGGGCCCAGACAGCCCTCTATTGCCCAAATCTCCCTCCCAGGACCCAGACCTCCATCTGGGGCTCACACCAACATCTAGGTCCCAGACCTTCATGTCAGGGCCCAAAAACGCCATCCTGAGGCCCAGACCTCCAACTCAGTGTATAGTCATTTATCGGGGTCCAGACATCCACAGTAGTGCAGACAACCAAAACATGATCCAGCCGTCCTGCCCCAGCCCCAAACCATTGCACAGGGCCCATACAGCCCTCCTGGGCCCTGTCAGCCCTTCCAGGACCCAGGCCTATGCCTGGGGCTCAGGCGTACATCGGGGTCAGAGACCTTTATGGCAAGGACCAAAAGTCCATCCAGGGTCGCAGACTGGAACCCAGTGCTTAATCCTTTATTGGCATCCAAAGATCCAGGCAGGTCCAGACCACCATTTCATGATCCAGAGGTACTGCCCCTGACCCAACCTCTGACCTGAGCCCAGACGGACCTCTAGTGCCCAAACATACCTCCCAGGAACCACACCTCCATCTGGGGCTCAGAACTACATCCGGGTCCCAGACGGTCATGCCAGAGCCAAACATGCCATCCTAATGCCCAGACCTCCAAATAAGGATATAGTCATTTATTGGGGTTCAGACATCCTAAGTAGTGCAGACTACCATAACATGAGCCAGAGGTCCTGCCCCAGTGCCAAACCTCCGCACTGGGCCCATACAGCTGCCCGGGGCCCCATCGGCCCTCCCAGGACCCAGGCCTCCTCCTGGGGCTCAGACCTACATTGGGGTCCCAGACCTTTGTGGCTAGGACAAGAAGTCCATCCGGGGGCCCAGACTAGAACCCAGTGCCTAATCGTTTATCGGGGTCCAAATATCCAGGCTGCTCCAGACCACCATTTCATAATCTAGAGGTCCTGCCCCTGACACAAACCTCCCTCTTGGGCCCAGACAGTCCTGCGGGGCTCGATCAGCCCTCCCAGGACCCAGACCTCCTCCTGGGGCTAAGACCTAAATCAGGGTCCCAGATCTTTAAGACGATGACCAGAGGGCCATTCTTGGGGCCCAGACTAGAACCCATGCCTAGACTTTTATTGGGGTCGAGACATCCACAGTAGTGCAGACCACCACTACATGAACCAGAGGTCCTGCCCCTTGCCCAAACATCCGCCCTGGACCCATACAACCTTCCGGGGCCCGATCAGCCCTCCCAGGACCTAGAACTACATCTGAGGCTAAGACCTACATCTTGGTTCCAGACCCTCAGGCTGGGCCCAAAAGGTCATTCCAGGGCCCAGACCTCGAACACAATGTCTAGTCCTATAATGGGGTCCAGACATCCATAGTAGTGAAGACTAACATTGAGGATCCGGAGGTCCTGCCCCTGACTCAAACCTCCTCCCTGGGCCCAGACAGCCCTCTAGTGCCCAAACCTTCCTCCCAGGACCCAGACTTCCACCTGGGGCTCAGACCTACATCCGAGTCCCAGACCTTCATGCTGGGGCTCAAAAATACCATCTTGAGGGCTGGACCTCCAACTCAATGAATAATCATTTATCGGGGTCCAGACATCCACAGTAGTGTACACCACCACTACGTGACCCAAAGGTCCTGCCCTAGCCCCAAACATCCGCCCTGGGCCCATACAGTCCTAAGGGGCCCGAACAGCCCTCCCAGTACCCAGGCCTCCTCCTGGGCCTCAGACCTACATCCGGTTCACAGACCTTTATGGCAAGGACCAGAAGGTCATTCCAGGGGCCCAGACTAGAACACAGTCCTAGTCCTTTATTGGGGTCCAAATATCCAGACTAGTCCAGACCACAATTTCATGATCCAGAGGTCCTGCTCCTTACACAAACCTTCCTCCTTGGGGCCAGACAGCCCTCTGGGCCGGATCAGCCCTCCAAAGACCCAGTCCTCCTCCTGGAGCTAAGACTTTCATCGGGGTCCCAGACCTTTAAGGCTGTGACCAGAAGGCCATTCCAGGAGCCCAGACTAGAACACAGTGCCTAGACATTTATTGGGGTCCAAATATCCAGGCTAGTCCAGACCACCATTTCATGATCCAAAGGTCCTGCCCCTGACCCAAAACTCCCTGGGCTCAGAGCAACCCCTAGCGATCAGATTTCCCTCCCAGCACCACACTTACAACTGGGGCTCAGACTTACATCCTGGTCCCAGAATAACATGCAGGACCCAGAAGGCAATTCTGGGTCCCAGACCTTGAACACAGTGTCTAGTCCTATAATGGGGTCCAGACATCCACAGTATTGAAGACCACCATTTCAGGATCCGAAGGTCCTGCCTCTGACCACACTTCCTCCCTGGGCCGAGACAGACCTCTAGTGCCCAAAACTCCCTCCCAGGACCCAGACTTCCATTTGGAGCTCAGACCGACATCCAGGTCCCAGACTTTCAGGCTGGGGCCCCAAAACGCCATCTTGAGGCCTAGACCTCCAATTCAATGTATAGTCATTTATCGGGGTCCAGACATCCACAGTAGTGTAGACCAACACTCCATGACCCAAAGTTCCTGACCCAGCCGCAATCCTCCGCCCTGGGCCCATACAGCCATCCGGGGCCAATCAGCCCTCCCAGGACCCGGGCCTACTCCTGGGGCTCAGACCTACATCAGGTTCACAGACTTTATGGCAAGGACCAGAAGGCCATTCCGGGGGCCGAGAATAGAAGCCAGTGCCTAGTCCTTTATTGGGGTCCAAATATCCAGGCTGGTCCACACCACCATTTCATGATCCAGAGGTCATGTCCCTGACCCAAACCTCCCTCCTGGGCCCAGAGCGCTCCCTAGTGAACACACCTCCCTCCCAGACTCCTACTGGGGCTCAGACCTACATCAGGGTCCCAGACCTTCATGGCTGGGCCAAGAAGGCCATCCAGGGGCTCAGGCCTCAAACAGAGAATCCAGTTTTATATTAGGGGACTAGATTTCCATCCGTATCCCAGACCACCATTCCATAATGCAGATGTTCAAGTGAGGTACTACACCTCCCTCACAGGTCCCAGACTTCCCTCCCAGGCCCGAACCACCATCTCAAGACCAAGACCTCCATCCCGGGCTCAGACCTACATCCGGGACTCAGGACTTCATGGCTGGGCTAAGAAGGCCATCCCAGGGCCCAGGCCTCAAACATTCAATCCAGTCTTGAATCAGGGGACCAGATCTGTATCCGTAGTCCAGAGGACCGTTACATAAACCCAGATGTCCAATTCAGGCACCAGACCTCCCCCCAGGGAACAGAAATCCCTCCCTGGCCTGAACCGCCCTCCCAGGATCCAGATCTCCATCCAGGGCTCAGACCTACATCCGTGTCCCAGACCCTCATGGCGAGGCCCAAAAGGCCATTCCGGGGCCCAAACCTCGAACACAGTGTCTAGTCCTATAATGGGGTCCAGACATCCACAGTAGTGCAGACCAACATTTCATGATCCTGCCCTGACCCAAACATCCTCTCTGGGCCTAGACAGCCCTCTCATGCCAAAACCTCTCTCCCAGGCTCAAGACCTCCATCTGGGCCTCTGACCTACATCCAGGTCCCAGACCTTCATGCTGGGGCCCAAAAACACCATCCTGAGGCCCAGACCTCCAACTCAATTTATATTCATTTACCGGGGTCCAGACATCCACAGTAGTATAGATCACCATTACATGACCCAAAGGTCCTGCCCTAACCCCAAACATCTGCCCTGGGCCTACACAGTCCTAAAGGACCTGATCGGCCCTCCCAGTACCCAGGCCTCCTCCTGGGGCTCAGACCTACATCCGGTTCAGAGACCTTTATGGCAAGGACCAGAAGGTCATTCCAGGGGCCCAGACTAGAACACAATCCTAGTCCTTTATTGGGGTCCAAATATCCAGACTAGTCCAGACCAGCATTTCATGATGCAGAGGTCCTGCCTCTAAACCAAACCTTCCTCCTGGGGCCCAGACAGCCCTCTGGGCCAGATCAGCCCTCCCAAGACCCAGGCCTCCTCCTGGAGCTCAGACCTTAATCAGGGTCCCAGACCTTTAAGGCAAGGACCAGAAGGCCATTCCGGGGGCTCAGACTAGAAGCCAGAGCTTAGACCTTTATTGGGGTCCAAATATCTAGGCTGGTCCAGAGTACCATTTCATGATCCTGAGTTCCTGCCCCTGACCCAAAACTCCTTCCTGGTCCAGAGCGCCCCCTAGTGAACACACCTCCCTCCCAGCATCCAGTCCTACATCTGGGGCTCAGACTTACATCAGGGTCCCAGACCTTCATGGCTGGGCCGAGATGGCCATCCAGAGGCCCAGTCCTCAAACACAGAATCCCGTTTATATCAGGGGACTAGATATCCATCTGTACCCCAGACCACCATTCCATAACGCAGATGTCCAGGTGAGGTACCAGACTTCCCCCCCAGGTCCCAGACTTCCCACATGGGCCAGAACCACCCTCTCAAGACCCAGACCTCCATGGGGGGCTCAAACCTACATCCGGGCCCCAGACCATCATGGCTGGGGTGAGAAGGTCATCCCGGGGCCCAGGCCTCAAACACAGATTCCAGCCTGAATCAGAGGACCAGATGCCTATCCGGAGTCCAGACGACCATTCCATAACCCAGATGTCCAACTCAGGCATTAGACCTCTCCTCTGGGCCCCAACATACTTCCCTGGCCCGAATCGCCCTCCCAGGACCCAGACCTCCATCCAGGGCTCAGACCTCCTACCGGGTTCCAGACCATCATGGTGGGGCCCATGAGTCCATTCCTGGGCCCAGAGCTCGAACCCAGTGTCTAGTCCTATAATGGGGTCCAGACATCCACAGTAGGGAAGACCACCATTTCAGGATCTGGAGGTTCTGCACCTGACCCAAACCTCCGCCTTGTCCCAGACAGCCCTCTATTGCCCAAACCTCACTCCCAGGACCCAGACTTCCATCTGGGGCTCAGACCTCCATCTGAGTCCCAGACTTTCAGGCTGGTTCCCCAAAACGCCATCTTGAGGCCTAGACCTTCAACTTATTGTATTGTCATTTATCGGAGTGCAGACATCCACAGTGGTGTAGACCAATACTACATGACCCAAAGTTCCTGCCACAGCCCCAAACCTCCCCCCTAGGTCTATACAGCTGTCCAGGACCCGATTAGCCCTACCAGAATCCAAGCCCCCTCTTGGGACTCAGACCTACATCTGGTTCACAGACCTTTATAGCGAGGACCAGAAGGCAATTACAGGGGCTGAGACCAGAAGCCAGTGCCTAGTCCTTAATTTGGGTCTAAATATCCAGGCTAGTCCAGACCAGCATTACATGATGCAGAGGTCCTTCCCCTGACCCAAACCTCCCTCTTGGGCCCTGGAAGCCCTCCGGGACCCAATCAGCCCTCCAAGGACCCAGGCCTCCTCCTGGAGCTCACACCTACTCCCGGTTCCCAGACCTTTATGGCGAGGACCTGAAGGCCATTCCAGAGGATGAGACTAGAAGCCAGTACCTAGTCCTTTATTGGGGTCCAAATATCCCGACTATCCAGACCACCATTTCATGATCCAGAGGTCCTGCTCCTGACCCAATCCTTCCTCCTTGGGCCCAGACAGTCCTCTGGGCCGGATCAGCCCTCCCAGGACTCAGGCCTCCTCCTGGGGCTCAGACTTTCATTGGGATCCCAGACCTTTAAGGCAAGGACCAGAAGGCCATTCCAGGGGCCCAGACTAGAATTTAGTGCCTAGACCTTTATTGGGGTCCAAATATCCAGGCTAGTCCAAACCACTATTTAATGATCCAGAGGTCATATCCCTGACCCAATCCTCCCTCTTCAGCCCAGTCCTACATCCGGGGCTCAGACCTTCATCCAGGTCGCAGACCTTCATGCTGGGGCCCCAAAACGCCATCTTGAGGCCCAGAGCTCCAACTCAGTGTATAGTTATTTATCCAGGTCTAGACATCCAAAGTAGTGCAGACCACCACTACAGGACCCAGAGGTCCTGCCCCTGACCCAAACCTTCATCCTAGGCTCATATAGATCTCCAGGGCCCAACCAGCCCTCCTAGGATCCAGGCCTTCTTCTTGGGCTCAGACCTACATTCAGGTCCCAGAGTTTTATCACAGACCAGAAGTCCATCTGTGGGCTGTGGGGAGCTGCCCCGGGCATACGGGGGTCCTAGAGATCTGAATGCAGACTCTAGACATAGCTCTCTGCTCTCTCACCCTTTAGTTTAATAAACAGCTTGGCTGGGAAAATGTTGACCTTAGTGCAAACATGCAAGATCTTGCAAGGCCTTGAAGGTTATTTTGATTGCTCAGAAGGTCTTGATTACTCAGAAGGTCTTGATTACTTAGAAGGTTGAAGAATAGTTAAGGTCAGTGACTGTGTTTGCAAAACCTGATTTGTGTAACTTTCTCCTCTGCTTGTGCTTAAATACTGTGGTGCAAATAAACTCGGGACTGCAGACTCAGGTCTCAGTCCTCCCAAACCCATCTGTTCTTGTCTGTCTTTTTCTTTATCCTCACCCCCTCATTCAGGTACCGTTCGTTGCTGGCAGGTTCCGGCGGTGGCGCCCGAACATGCGACCTGAAAACCTGGGATGAAGGTAGAGGACACTGCCCCGAGAGCAAAGAGGACGCGTCCGGAGTAAGGTAGGACCAGGAGGCAGTGAGTGTAATAGTTGGGAGTAACAAATATGGGGCAAGGGAATAGCCGAGCGCTGTTCGTTCAAGTTCTCAAGAATATGCTTCGTTCTAGAGACGTGAAAATGGGGCAGAAGCAGTTAGAAAAATTTTTATCCTTTATAGAAGAAGTGTGCCCCTGGTTCCCTGAAGAAGGGACAGTAAGTAGATCTTGAAACATCATTATCATGATAATTATGATCCAGGTCCCTGGATGCTTATGATGAGTACTAAATTAAAAAAGAGGATTAATTATGTGATCCTAACCAAAATTTTTCTATGCAAAAAACTAGTTTAATATCTAATTGATATCAACACAATTATAAAAAGTATTATAATCTTTAAATCATATACGGATACACACACACACACACACACACACACACACACACACACATATATAGATAGATAGATAGATAGATAGATAGATAGATAGATAGATATATTTGATGGGTTTTTTTCGTGTTAAAATTTCAAGGCTTTAACAGAGATGATTCTTGGAAAGCTCCAAGGGCCCGGAGTAATACAAGAAATTTATTCTCTCTTCTTAAAGGAAATATTTTAAATTTAACAGATCTAATATACTTGAAATTGCATGGAAAGCCTTATCAAATAAAAGTTAATAATTATATTTTAAATGTTATGAAGGTTTTTGCCTCTCAGAAGGGCAAAATCAATATATTTCTTAAATATAGTCAACATTTTCAACAGCGGTAGAATTTCAAGAAAGATAAAAGCCCCAAGCAGCCTGCATTTTGAATGGGCTGGGGGTGGGACAGTGTTTGTCCTTTTGGATCGGACCAATAAGTATCAGGCATATAAGTTTTACTGAATAAGTTTCTTTGCCTTTTAACTAAAGATACCTACTTAAGTTACCTTATAAATTAGCTTTTATAATATAATCAAGGTCTCATATAAATTAAGTTACATGAGAAGCCAATGTTTAAGTAATTGAATCCAAGTAAAATCTAAGAACAGTTAAGACAGCCACCATTACTGCCTGACTTTGGTAGCCGCCTGAATTCTTAACTAAGCTAGAGGCAAGGCAACATTTTTAGCTTGTGAATCAAATGTAAACATCAACTAAATTTGCTTTGCTTTTAAATGAAGATATCTACTTTAATTACTTAAATAAATTAGCTTTTTAAATTATAATCAAGGTTTTCAGCTAAATGAAAAGCCAATATTTTTATAAACAATTCTAATAAAGACCAGAATTAATTTTAAATATAAATAGAAAGAAGTTTAAAGGGATCCTAGATACAGGGGCTGATGTTTCGGTAATCTCAGAGCAGCATTGGCCCCCTCAGTGGCCTAAGCAATCGGCTATCACATCTCTGCAAGGAATTGGACAGGCTCGTAGTCCGGAGCAGAGTAGTGAATTATAGTCCTGGACGGATGAAGAAGGCCATAGCGGGAACTTTCAGCCATATGTACTACCTGGCCTGCCTGTTAATTTATGGGGAAGAGATGTAATGCAAGAAATGGGAGTGTACATCTACAGTCCTAGTGCTGCGGTGACGCAGCAAATGTTTGATCAAGGGCTATTGCCTCAGCAAGGTCTGGGAGTAGCTGGTCAGGGGATCACCGAGCCCTTACAACCCAGGCCTCGCCCACATAGAACCGGGCTAGGATATTTTTAGGAGGGGCTTTTGATTGTCCTGCAACCCACGCTGATCCTATTACATGGAAGTCTGATACACCAGTTTGGGTTGATCAATGGCCCCTAAATGAGGAAAATATTCAGGCTGCTGAGTTATTGGTGCAGGAACAATTAGACAGCGGTCATATAGCTCCCTCTAGCTCCCCTTGGAATTCTCCTATTTTTGTAATTAAAAAGAAGTCAGGAAAATGGAGATTATTACAAGATTTAAGAAAAGTTAATGAAACCATGGAACTTATGGGAACTTTACAGCCTGGGCTGCCATCTCCTATGGCCATACCAGGTAATACCTGTAAGATTATAATAGACTTAAAGGACTGTTTTTATACTATACCCTTAGCTCCACAGGATTGTAAGAGATTTGCTTTTAGTGTACCATCTACTAATTTTAGAGAGCCTATGAAAAGATATCATTGGCTTGTCCTGCCCCAAGGAATGGCTAATAGTCCTACTCTATGTCAAAAATATGTTGCCCAGGCTCTCAGAGCAACAAGAAAACAATATCCTACAGTGTACTTGGTACACTATGTAGATGATATATTACTAGCACATACCAATGAGGGACATTTACTTGCAGCTTTTGCCTGCATAAGTGAGGAACTCAAAAAGCGAGGACTTGTCATAGCTCCAGAAAAGGTACAAAAGACACCGCCTTATTCCTATCTGGGGTACCAATTGCAGAAGCATCGTTTTACTTCTCAGAAAGTGCAGTTAAGAAAGGATCATTTAAAAACACTCAATGACTTTCAAAAACTCTTAGGAGATATTAATTGGATTAGACCTTATCTTAAGATTACAACTGGGGAGCTTAAACCATTATTTGATATACTGAAAGGAGATTCTGATCCAACCTCACCCAGAGAATTAACTCCTGAAGGGCGTACTGCCCTCACCAGGGTAGAGGAAGCAATAACTACACAGCATATAACTTATTGTAATTATAGTCAAGAGTGGGATGCATACATTTTGTCAACCTGACACACCCCCACTGCAGTCTTATATCAGCAAGGTCCACTAATGTGGCTACACTTATCAACTTCTCCTTCTAAGGTACTTACTCCTTACCATGAACTGGTGGCAGTTTTAATTCATATGGTCAGAACTGAATCTTGCCAATTGTTAGGAAGAGAACCCCATTTTATTTGCTTACCTTTCTCTAAGCAACAACAGGATTGGTTATTTCAGCACAGTGATACTTGGGCTATCTCTCTTGCTAATTACACAGGAAGGTTAGATAACCACTGCCCCAATGATAAATTGTTACAATTTGCCAGTCTACATCAATTTGTTTTTCCTGGGAAAGTTTCTGCCATACCATTGGCAGATGCACTATTAATATTCACTGATGGCTCCTCCAATGGAACTGCAGCCTATACCATGTTGGGAGAAACTATTTCTTGGAAAATTGGGTGCCACTCCGCTCAAGAGGTCGAGCTACAAGCTGTTCTTACTGCTATGAAAAAGGTACCTAATCAGAGATTCAATTTGTATTCTGATAGTCAATATATAGTCAGAGCACTACAAATTATAGAAACTGTTCCTTTTATAGGGACCTCTAACAGCAATGTACAAAGTTTATTTAGGGCCATCCAGAAAGAAATCCAGCAAAGAACAAGAAAATGCTATTTTGGCCATATTCGAGCTCATACTGGCTTACCTGGACCTCTAGCTCAAGGCAATGATATAGTTGATCAGGCTACAAGAGTTTTGTTCACCCAAGAACAATTGGCAGAGCAATCTCATGCCATACATCAACAGAACAGTAACAGCCTCAGACTTCAGTTTAAAATTACCAGAGAAGCAGCTAGACAAATAGTTAATCAATGTCAGTCCTGCCCAGAATTACTCTCAGTACCACAACTAGGAGTCAATCCCCGAGGCCTACTACCCAACCATTTATGGCAAATGGATGTGACTCACATTCCTAGTTTTGGAAAATTGAAGTACATTCATGTTACAATTGACACATTTTCTGGGTTTATATTGGCCACTTTACAATCTGGAGAAGCAAGCAAGCATTGTATTGCCCATTGCTTGAAATGCTTTGCCACCATGGGACAACCTAAGAGTATAAAAACTGATAATGGGCCTGGTTATACTGGAAAGAGGTTCCAAGTATTCTGTACACAATTAGGAATAATTTATAAAACTGGAATTCCTTATAACCCTCAAGGACAAGGAATTGTGGAAAGAGCTAATAGTACTCTAAAGCAACAATTGCAAAAAATAAAAAGGGGGGAGCTGTACCCCCTGACACCACAGAATTACCTTAACCATGCCTTATTTATTTTAAATTTTTTAAATTTGGATTCTAATGGAAAATCTGCAGCTCATAGATTTTGGTGTACATCTTCCCAGCATACCTATGCACAGGTCCGCTGGAAGGATCCTCTTACAGGGCAATGGCATGGGCCCGATCCAGTACTAATTTGGGGACAAGGGCATGTTTGTGTTTTTCCACAGGATGCCAAAGGTCCGCGCTGGCTCCCGGAGAGGCTGGTACGTCAATCAGGATCAGAACTTGGAGGGAAAAATGAAGAAACTACGGCTGAATGATCCTGAACATCCAGAGCCCATGGCCTCCACCAAGAGGGCGGAATTACCCACTTGGGGACAAGTGAAGAATCTTACTTAGGGTGCCCAGCAGCTGGTTGCTAGCACTGGAAAGCCAGCTACACCTCAGAAAATACAGAAACATTTATTCGGTATTTGGCATTCTCAGAATATTTCCTTGGACTTACTGCAGCTACACAATGAGATACTAGGCATAAGAGATACACCTCCTTTAAATACTAACTTGGCTAAAGATGCTGAAGATTTTGTTCAAAGGTTGCTAGGACAAGTACCGTCCTTGACCAGTTTTCAACATCTTGCTATGATGGTGTTGGGACTTCTAGGTCTTGTAGGAATTATTCTATGCTGTGCTCCACTACTTCTCCATATGATTTTAGACAATATTGGCATAGTGAAAGCAGCCTTGCATTCTACTAATTTACAATTAAAAGCTCATAAGAATTCTCCTGTTTAATTAAAAGAGAAGGGGGAGATGTGGGGAGCTGCCCCGGGCATACGGGGGTCCTAGAGATCTGAATGCAGGCTCTAGACATAGCTCTCTGCTCTCTCACCCTTTAGTTTAATAAACAGTTTGGCTGGGAAAATGTTGACCTTAGTGCAAACATGCAAGATCTTGCAAGATCTTGAAGGTTATTTTGATTGCTCAGAAGGTCTTGATTACTTAGAAGGTTGAAGAATAGTTAAGGTCAGTGACTGTGTTTGCAAAACCTGATTTGTGTAACTTTCTCCTCTGCTTGTGCTTAAATACTGTGGTGGAAATAAACTTGGGACTGCAGACTCAGGTCTCAGTCCTCCCAACCCCATCTGTTCTTGTCTGTCTTTTTCTTTATCCTCACCCCCTCATTCAGGTACCGTTCGTTGCTGGCAGGTTCCGGCAGTGGGCCCACACTAGCACCTAGTTCCTAATCCTTTATTGGGGTCCAAGTATCGAGGCTAGTCTAGACCACCATTGCATGATCCAGAGGTCCTTCCCCTGACCGAAACCTTCTTCTAGGGCCCAGAGTGCCCCCTAGTGATCAGACCTCCCTCCCAGCACCAAGACCTACATCTAGGGTTCAGACCTACATCTGGGTCTGAGACCTTCATGGAGGGGTCAAGAAGTCCATGCAGGGGCCCAGGCTTCATACAAGAATCCACTTTTGTATCAGGGTTTTAGATCTCCATCCGTACCCCAGACCACCATTCCATAACACAGATGTCCAGGTCAGGTACTAGACCTCCCCTTCAGGGCCCAGACTTCCTTCCCTGGTCGAACCACCCCCTCAGGACCCAGACTTCCATCCGGGGCTCAGACCTACATCCAGTCCCCAGACCTTCATGGCAGGGTGAGAAGGCCATCCTGGGGTCCAGTCCTCAGACACAGAATCCAGTCCTGAATCGGGCAACCAAGTCTCTATCCATAGTTCAGATGACCAACCCATAACCCAGATGTCCAGCTCAGGCACCAGACCACCCACAGGGGCCCAGACCTCCCTCCCTGGCCCATACCGCACTCCTAGGACCCAGATCTCCAACCGGGCTCAGCCTACATCCTGGTCCCAGACCTTCAGGCGGGGTCCAGAAGGCCATTCTGGGGCCCAGACCTTGAACACGTGTCTAGTCCTATAATGGGGTCCAGACATCCACACCTAAGGACTGACTCCTACCTGGAAAGAACCACACACTGTCATCTTGACCACCCCCACAGCAGTCAATATTGATGGGATCCCGACGTGGCTTTATCACACTGGGCTTAAGGCAGCCCAGGCGGAATAAAGAATCCAAGACTCTTCATCAGACCCACTAGAGCTGAGACTCTCACATATACTCCTGGCCCTCATTCCGGGCTGTTATCTTATACACTGATTTATTAACTTTATTCAACAGTAAATTAATTCTATCAAGCTCCTGGTCCTCAGGGGTAAATATGATCCTCTCCCCAACAATGACCCACAAGAGTCAATGATTTGACTCAGTACATAAAACCAGTCGGGAATGAAGCATACTAGTAATCCCTCTTTTGGAAAACCTGCTATTTGAAAGTCTCTGCTATTTTTAGATAGTTCCTTGCTCTGTAAGTCAACTCTGTCATTTTTAGATGGTCTCTTATTCTGTAAATAACTTTGCTTTTTAGCTTAAATAATAGGAAAGATAAACTTAACTGCCTGACCTTGCAAGCTAGCCATCCAACGTAAGGGGCTAATACACTGATACTGATATGTACTCCCATACCAGGTGTCTGTATAGATATGATATGTACTCAAGGTTACAAGTTGTCTGTATAGATATGACAGGTGTTTGTTAGATATGATATATACTGAAGGTTACCAGCTGTCTGCAAAAATAACTTGCACAAAGACCTAGGATGGTATGAGAAGGAAATATTCCTTCCTGTGTTTGCTCAGAATTTAACAGAGGTGGAGAAACCAAGATGGCGGCATAGGTAAGCACCTAAACTGCTGCCTTGCACAACAATTTCAAAACTACAACAAAAGATAGAATGGAAACCATCCAGAACCACAGGAAAGCTGGCTGAGTGGAAATTCTACAACTAGAAGGAAAGAGAAAAGCTCATGGAGTCTTGGAGGAACGACAAAGGGTTGAGGTACAGCAAAGGGTTTTTGTGCGCACAGAGAGGAAGGACGGCTGAGAGCCTGGCTGACTTTCTCTGGTGAGAGGGGGAAGGAAGCCTCCGACTGCACTGAACCCCAGCTCCGACTGCACTGAACGCCGGGTGAGCCCCTGGGGACCCACGCTCTTACAGGGGGAATCTGGACTCTCGGGCAGAGGCTTGGGAGCCGGGGAAGGCAGAGGTCTGGAGGCAGGCGGGCGCAAGGGCAGGGCTGATGGGAAGCCAAGACTGTCTTCTCCACCCTGAGACTCCACCCCATCCAAGCTGATCACAGAGGCTTTTGCAATTTGGCAAGTCTAATCCTATAAGGCTGTCTCCAGCACTGAACTTCTCCCAGCGTAGACTCAGCTGATCCTCACAGCCAACTGCCCTGGAGGTCAATTCCTCCCAGTGATACCAACAACAATCAAGACTTAATTACAACAAGGCTGTACACACAGTCCACAAAGGGGTGCACCAAGAGTGTCCACCTCAGGTTAACTGGGGAGGCTGACCCACTGGGCCATACAGTAAACTTAGCACACAAAGCTACCCTACCAACTCAGGGAAGCAGTGAATATGCGGTGACAAAGAAACAGATCACAAACAAAAGAAATGGAGGAAAACAAACGACTGGATATAGAATTCAAAACCACGGTTATAAGGCTTTTCAAGATTATCCTAGAAAAGGCCAATAAATATAACGAGACCCTCGAAGATATGAAAAAGGACCAACTAGAAATTAAACATACACTGACTGAAATAAAAAATATTATATGGAGACCCAACAACAGACTAGAGGAACGCAAGAATCAAGTCAAAGAATTGAAATACTAAGAAGCAAAAAACACTCAACTGAAAAAGCAAAAAGCAAAAAAAAATCGAAAAAGTTGAAGATAGTGTGAGAAGACTCTGGGACAACTTCAAGCGTACCAACATCAGAATTATGGGGGTGCCAATAGAAGAGAGAGAGCAAGATACTGAAAACCTATTTGAAGAAATAATGACTGAAAACTTCCCCCACCTGGTGAAAGTCTATTTGACTTACAAGTCCAGGAAGCGCACAGAACCCCAAACAAAAGGAATCCAAAGAGGACCACACCAAGACACATCATAACTAAAATGCCAAGAGCAAAAGACAAAGAGAGAATATTAAAAGCAGCAAGACAAAAACAGTTAATTACCTACAAGGGAGCACCCATAAGACTGTCAGCTGATTTCTCAACAGAAACTATGCAGGCCAGACGGGAGTGGCAAGAAATATTCAAAGTGATGAATAGCAAGAACCACAACCAAGATTACTCTACCCAGCAAAGCTATCATTCAGAATTGAAGGGCAGATAAAGAGCTTTACAGATAAGAAAAAGCTAAAGGAGTTCATCACCACCAAACCAGTGTTATACGAAATGCTGAAAGGTATTCTTTAAGAAGAGGAAAAAGAAAAAAGTAAAGATAAAAATTATGAACAACAAACACATACCTATCAACAAGTGAACTAAAATCAAGTGAATTAAAAACCTGAGGAACAGAATAAACTGGTGAATATAATAGAATCAGGGGCATAGAAAGGGAGTGAACTGATAATTCTCAGGGGGAAAGGGATATGAGGGGTGCAAGAAGAGACTGGACAAAAATCGTACACCTATGGATGATGACAGTGTGTAAGGGCAGAAGGTGGGGGGGGGGAACTGGGTGGAGGGGAGCTATGGGGGGAAAAAAGGAGAAACAATTATAATAATCTGAATAAAGATTTATTTAAAAAAAAAAGAATTTGACAGAGGTATTCTGCTCTGAACCTGCATGAAATAAAGATGACTCCTAACCCATTAAGGCCTCTTTTCTAGCTCACTGATTTACGATACAAGAGCAGGTGATATTTAGGAAAAGCACAGCACACTTGGCAGGTTATGTTTATAAGACAACCCCAAAGCAACAGGACATGCACGGGTGGGGGTGGTCAACAGGCTCCTGCTTGGAGCCTTAAGGTTTAAAGCTGAGGCAATTAGGCTAACGTTCCCTCCTGAAACCAGGTATTTCCATGGAATTGTCTTAAGAAATGGGGGGAACTATAGGTTCTTTCTTAACTTACCTAACAGTTTAAAATCAACATGCACAATGCAAAGCTGTGGTCATATTTATTATTTCCACCTTTGGAATGGCTCCCCCCATAGCTCCCCTCCACCCAGTTCCCACATCCAGAAGCTAAACTAGTAGATTGTTCCAAATTTTATTGATAAAATCATCCAGTCCCAAAAATGTTACCTAGATAACTTGATAAATCTTAGTTCAGGACAGGGTGAAGTAGACGTACTTCCAAAGTTTACATTCTATAAAATATCTGGTTACTTGCTTATGTGGGAGAGAAACAAACTTTCCTCTAAACTCAAGGTTTTCTTCTGGTCTAATAATCAAATAGATATGACACAGATTAGCAACAGAAATAACCACCTGTAAGACATACGTATGGATGGGCCCCTCACATACATGAGAGAGTCGGAGACCCTGCCTGAGTCAGAGGCTGAAACAGAAAGAAAACGTGGGTGCATACACAAGGCATTCAGAGCTTGAAGCCTTCAAGTCCTTGCAAAATGACATGAGCAGATGCTTTAGTAGAGAGATGCTATTCCTAATATGTACACGAGGGGGCAGCAGAGAGGAGCATTTTCCTTGGCAGGAAAAGGGGCGGGGCCACAGGTTCTGTCTGAGTCCTGCTCCTTGATAAACAGCTTAAGATAAAGATTCCAAAAAGCAGCATCACTGTGGCAGAATGGTGATGCCTTCATAAGGAATGTGAGTTGTCTGTGACACCAGTATTCTTTAGATTGGTAAATGTATGAACAAATTCCTTTCTAGAAATATACTTCCTCATGGTACAATTTTTTAATGTTCCACAGGACATGTTTGCTAATAGTCCCAATGTCTTTAGTTCCTCTATAAAATGAAGCAAAGCATGAATAAATCTATGTTCAGTAACCCCACTCCTCACCAAAACTCTCACTATATCACAACACACAATAAACTAAAACACACACCGTTTCCCACACCAGCTATCCCCTGCTGGTCCTCTGTAGGCAGGCACTCTTTCTGCCTCATCTTTCCTCAGGTTTTGTGGAGATGACTCTGGTCCTATGGAAATGCCCCTGAGTGTCTGCTGAGGTACATGGACCGGCCTCAGCAACATGGTGCCACCTGAGGCAGAGAGAAGTGTCTCGGGCTCGCTTCCTGGCAGGGCTGAGCTGCCTGCGCATTCACTGGACGCCAGCACCACAGGCTGACAGCACAAGGGCCATGTGGGTCAGAGAGGAAACTCAGGTGCTCCCTGCAAAGAACATGACCCCCTGGGAGACGGAATTCCACGAGGAACCACTGCAGGCATCTGGATATTGTTGCTTTTCTTCTCAAATCTCATGCGTCACTCTCTAAGGACCGTTCTATACTGTAAATAAGAATCAGTGATCTTGACCTTTTAGTTTCCAGAATTCACCATCAAGTTTCACTCTTTGAAATTGTAGCATTTGTCATATTGTGACTTTCTCAGATTACCTACAGGGGACACAATTTCATTTACATAAACTTCTGATTTCTAGAACACCATGCGTCCAGACCCTAACCTCATTTTAAATGCAAAGAAAGTTTTTCCTACTTTATTGAATCATTAAAAAACTTAAAACTAAGAAAAAGAATTTTTCTACCTCCTCACGTTATATTTCTTCATGTTTTTTTCCAAGCTTAAACTGCCTACATATGTGTGGCAGTTTTTTTGCATTTAATCATCACTAATTAGAGAGAGAGAGAGAGAGAGAGAGAGAGACGGGGGGAGATAAACAGAGAAACATCCATGTGACAGAGAAACATGAATTGGTTGCTGGGATCCCAGCCTCACCCTTTGTTGTGCACAGGAGGACAATCCAGCCTCCAACAGCTCTACACAGGTTTCTATGTGGCTAACACACAGCATCATTGTTCTTGTAAAGCTGGGGAGAGGGAAACAAAAAGCAGCTTAGCACAGAAGAAGGAACAGGAGAGGGCGAGGAGGGGCACATTGGCTCTCTAGACAGGAGCCTAGGGACGCTGTGGCTCCTGGAGAAAGAAAACTCCAAGTGACAAAAGTGAGCAGAGAAAACTGGCCTCATGGCCCACAACAAATACTTTTGCGGCCCAGCCAATATAACAGTATGTAAGAAATGTTTCAATAAAAATTTCATAATTTAATTTTCATAATTTCCTATTATACATAATAACAAACTACAACGTTTACTAATGACTGATTACTACAATTGTGTTGCATTCATTTCCCTTACGTGTTTACACACAGGCGCACCATTTCTCTCCACTAATACTAGCAGTGAATATTTTAGCAGCCTATGGCCATGTCATTAGCCTTGGATTGACTTGCTTGGTGTGCGCAACAGGAAATATTTTGCTTTCGGAGAACAAGAAAAATAGGTTTATTTGTGATGCGCTTATTAATTTGTGCAGTTATTGAGTGCCTGGTAAGTTAATGTTCAAGAAAAATACTAATTTTTATTAAAATGTGCGGCGGGAGGGCCAGATATGGCGGGGATCTCCCTTTTCCGCGTCCAGCACGGAAAGAGATGAACCGGTTCTGAGTGGAGGCGGCTGGGGATTGAGAAATAAAAGAAAGAACAAGACACAGAGATAGAAGGAAAAAAGCTGGGACTGGGTGGGACCGCCTTCCTCTCTGATGGAGGGACAGGGGTGCAGAGCCAAAGCAGCAAGTTTATTTTATTCCCCCAAATACCATGGGGTTTCACCAGAATTTAGGATCAAAGGAGATTATTTGCATTCTTGAGCAGGCCCCAGCATTCCTGGTGCTTGACTGGATTTACATATCAAAGTCACAGTACCTGACACCTGGGCAAAATTAAGAGTCAGTACTGATAATGCATCCACCTTTTTGGTGAATGTGTATCCAAGATGAGGCTCTGCCTGTGGCCTTGGACTCAGCTGACAATAATTTAAAGAAATGCCCATGTGCCTTCCCAGGGGGCCCTCTACAAAAATGTTCTATTATTCTATGTTAATGATGACTCATTTATTTCAGCCCTTTGTATTCAGCATATCTCTATAGGAATAAACCTATGTTTCTGTGGAAATGGAAGCTTTTGTTTGTTTGTGGCCCGCATAAACTCACACCTTGTTTATTTGGCCCCTGTTAACCTTTGAGTGTGACATGCTTATTCTAAATAGTTTGCTTTTGCTGGGCCTGCTTGGCCTTGACCCCTCACTCCCTGTGCCATTGTCCTTGCACCATATCAGAGGAGGACTCTTTTGTTATTCTGTGCCCTGACATCGCTGAGGCACAAAAGAGAACACATGAGAAACCCCATGCGTTGCCTTTCCTTTAAGGCTTCAAGCTGATGCCTAAGTGCACTTTTTGAAAGAAAGAGTATCTTCAGAGAGCAACATGAAGACCATTCTTTTTTAAAAATATATTTTTATTGATTTCAGAGAGGAAGGAAGAGGGAGAGAGATAGAAACATTAATAATGAGAGAGAATCATTGATGGCTGCCTTCTGCATGTCCCCTACTGGGGACCGAACCCACAACCTGGGAATGTGCCCTTGACTGGAATTGAACACAGGACCCTTCAGTCCTCAGGCCAACACTGAATCCACTGAACCAAACCAGCCATGGCTGAAGCTGCTTCTTAACAACACAGAAGTAATTTCAATTGTCTAGTCTGCTTTTCCTCACACTGCTTTAGATCTATGGCTGGGACTTTGACCTGCCTTATTCACCTTTGTAGACCCTGTGAGCACATAATACATGTTTGCTGAATGATTCACTGAAGAAAAATGACCATTGAAGATCATTACTATGTTCCAATTGTGTGAG
Source organism: Corynorhinus townsendii (assembly GCA_026230045.1). Classification (NCBI taxonomy): domain Eukaryota; kingdom Metazoa; phylum Chordata; class Mammalia; order Chiroptera; family Vespertilionidae; genus Corynorhinus; species Corynorhinus townsendii. The sequence continues at coordinate 283,984 of JAPDVU010000028.1, read as the reverse complement.
GTTTTTTGTTTTTTTAATCTGGGCATGTTCAAAACTTTGATTTTTTTCAAAATATATTTTTATTGATTTGAGAGAGAGGAAGCGAGAGGGAGAGAGAGAGAGAGAGAGAAATATCAATGATGAGAGTCCCCTGACTATAGAATTGAACTGTGACCTGCCTGGTTCATGAGTTGATGTTCAAACACTGAGCAACATTGGCCTGGCCAAATCTTTGATTTTTATACCACTTTAGCAAACTACCAAAAAAAGAAAATTAAAAAAAATAAAGACAGAAAGCAGGACAAGCATGGTGCCCAGCAGTTTTTTGTTTGTTTGTTTGTTTTTTTACTCTTTTACATGTGAAAGATATTTTAAAGCATTATCTCAAGACAATAGTTTTTCATTTCTTATTCATAAACTTCATTATTGTCTATGTGTCAGGCACAATTTAGTACAAAAACCAAACTAAATTATTAACCTATTTTGTGAAATGAAACCTAAACCAATTTGCATTTTTTCAATAAGCCATTGTTACTAGAGTGCCAAACAGATCCAGATATTAAACAATTAACAAAACATTACCAAAAAGTTATTTCCTTTTAGATGACAGACCATCTTTGAAAATGACTGGAAAATGATTTTCTAGCAAAAGAAGCGACCCCAAGAAAAAAACCGATCGCCCTAGCAATAAGCTGTGAAAGTGACAGCAAGGACCCCTCCCGGGAGTGCTGAGCTGACCCCTGAGCACTGCCTCCTGGGGTCCAGCCTGAGGCGCTCCTCCAACCCCCACTCTCTCTACAGGACCAGCAACTTGGGGAGGAGGGCTGCAGCCCCTCCCCCCAGCCTCACCCCGCCCAGTCGGTCACTCCTCCCCAGGTCACCCCTCAGGGGCTCACCCCTCACAGGCTCAACCCTCCCCTCCCAGGTCACTGCTCCTGGGTCACTGCTCTTGGCCCCTCCTCCTAGGTCCTCTCCTCCTGGTTCCCGCCTCTCGCTCCCAGCACTGGGTGACTGTCTGCCCCCCCACCCAGCAGTGTTGCCTGCACCTCCTTGGGCACCTCAGCAGCCATGGCTGCAGATGGGGCAGATGAGCGCTTGCTTCTGCTTGTCGCCCCCCACTCGAGACACGTCACACCCCCCGCCCCTCTGCGCTTACCAGGAAAGCAGCCCGCGATGTGAGACTCACATTGCCCTTCCCACCTGCGGGCCCAGCTGGAGAGGGCGCTGTCTCCTGGGGGAGAGGAGCATTGTGGCGGAGGGGAACCGAGCGGAAAGAAGGGCGCTGTCTGGGGTGAGGGGGAAAGAGGGGCGCTGTCCGGGGTGGGGGGAAGAGGGGCGCTGTCCGGGGTGGGGGGGGAAAGAGGGCGCTGTCCCCAGCAGGAGAGGAGCATTGGGGGGAGAGGAAAGGGGGGAAGCGCGCTGTCCCGGGGTGGGGGGTGGGGGCGCTGACTGCCTGTGGCTGCAGACTTTCTGGTGTGTGTGTGAGAGTGTTTGTGCGACCCCTACCCCCACCCCCGCCCCGACCTGGGTGCTGGGTGCCATGGGCATGTGGAGCCAGCCTTGCAGATTCAGAGGAGACTGGGGCCTTGGGGAGGCGGGCGCTCCGGGTCCAGCACAAAACCTTTCAGCTGCGGAGGAGCCTGGGTGTTCTGCTCACCTTGGCTTTTATCCTTCAAAAAGTTAATTTGAAAAATGTGCGTCTGCTAGGTTCGCGCCCACCAATACTTGGCTCAGTCTGGGGAATTGCCTTAACAACGGGACAGAGTTAATCAATTTTCCTGTTAGGCCCGGGATTCCTGCCTCTCCTTGTTACTGCTGCTTGGGAATGAGGAGGGAGAGAGGGAAGATGGGGTGTTTTTGATATATATCTAGGTGAGATGGAAATTAACTTTAATAAGTAAACAAAGTTAATACTGTGTAGATGTCTATCCATTTTTCTTCTCTAGATAGAATCCAGAAAGAATTGATAGCTTTTTGGGAACTGGAGAAAGAAGGATCTATTTACCAAATTATTAAATTTATTCAAAGATCTTTGTTGTAAGCCTTTTAGTTCACTTGTGTGGGTAAAATAAGGTGGGGTCAGAAGTATAGAAAATGGAGGGCAATACTTCAAAAAACACTTAAGAGTAGTGAGCTTGGTCAAAAAGGGCTCTTGCAAATGTAGCTTAAGTGCATCTGTCTTTTCCAGATGAATGTGAGAGGTTTAAAAACCCTAGGAGGTACACGTCAATGTTTTTGACAATCTGGGCAGATCGTGTTTCTTGTACACACTTTTTCCAAGTCCCAGCTGGAATTGGGACAGCTGTGCAGCAGGTTTAATTTGTGTCGTATTTAAACGTTTTTGCTTAACACATGATAGCTTGAAAAGCAACTACTGAGATCTTAATCCACACTTAGCAAGAAGCAGGAAAGTGAAAAGAAGTTTAACTGTGAATATTTCAACGTGATCAATGAGTGAGAAATAAGGTACAAAATCAGACAGCAACTCACCCGAGAAAGCACACGGTCCTGCTCTGGGTCAGCATTAAACTCTGCCAGAGGATGCCAAGTGGAGAACTTCCTTCAATGGGCACATTTGATATTGATATCTCACTGTTATCTAAATATTATGGTCTAGAGTATGTTTAACTACTTATCAATTAATGTTTCAACTTTATCAAGCCACCCTTTTAACACAAAATATAGAGGAGGAGTTTGGGTTTAACGAACTTCCTATAATAGATTTCATGTCCTCTATGTTGCATCTATGTTTTTGATCAAATACTGGCTAGATTATTCCACCAAATAGTCATACTCATAGGTCTGCCTTTAGACTTCATCATTTGTCATATATTTGTTTAGTCTGATAAGACTTCTCAAACTGCAAAATAAGGTACAAGTTTCAGTTCAGCCACTGAGAAGAAGTTTCATTCCAGAAAACTTTTAAGAACCAAAGAAATTCAAGTGTTAAAAAACTGAATTGGACTGAGTACATTTTAAAGATATTGGCTTTATTCAATGATTCATGGCTCTGGCAGCATCCCATCCAGCCAATAGAAGGGAGCGCTGAGGAGCTGTGCCAATGAGAGCCTGTTGTAGGTAGAAGGAGGCGAGAACAAGGAAATCATATAGCAAAGCATGGACTGGCTGTGACCAGGACACTTTCCTCGGGGATGGCAGATGACCTCACAGTGCTGGCCTGGCAGCTCCGCACTGACTAGTTTACCCTCCCATTTCCGGGAGAGGCTACATGTGTGATTGTCTCCTTTTGGTGACATGGGGCTGAGCATAAGTTGCTCCATGGGGGGCCTGTTGTCTTGTTTCTAACAACTGCAAATGACAGCCAACTTTACTGCAGATCACCTACTTATCCACTTAATGGGAGAGCAAACCCAGCTGTAATAAGCATTAGTAGCTCTTTACTTGTAATAATAACATTTCATCTTCCCGAAACAAATGTTTGTGACAAAAAATCAAGCCCTTATGAATGTGGTTTTGGCCCAAGAAATGCTAAAGGGACTGTTGAAACAGAAGAAATAGAAAGAGAGGGAGGAAAAAAAGCATAAAGAATAAAAATGGCAACCAACAAGTACCTATCAAGTACCTTAAATGTAAACCGATTAAATGCTCCAATGAAAAGACACAGGGTAGTTAAATGAATACAAAAACATGACCTACATATGTGCTGTCTACAAGAGACCCACCTTCAAAAAAAGGACTCACACAAACTGAAACTGAAGAGATGAGAAAATAATTTCCAGGAAATTAGAAATGAAAAGAAAGCTGGGGGAGCAATATTCATATCTGACAAAATAGACTTCAAAGTGAAGGCCATAATAAGAGATAATTAAGGTCCCTTCATAACACTAAAGCAATTGATATAACAAGAAAATATAACTCTGGTAAACATGTATGCACCCAATACAGGAGCACCCAAATACATAAAAAAAAAATGCTCCTGGATGAGATCAACAGTAATACAATCATAGTATGGGACTTTAACACTGCACTGATATCACAGGATAGATATTCTAGGCAAAAAAATCAGTAAGGAAATAGCAACCTTACATGACACACTAGATCAGATGGAATTAATTGACATTTTCAGAACATTTCATTCTAAATCTAAAGAATAAAAAAAATAAAGCTAAAGAATATACATTCTTCTCAAGTGCACATGGGACATTTTCACAGATAGGCCACATATTAGGACACAAGCTAAGTCTCTACAAATTCAATATTGAAATCATATCAAGCATCTTCTCAGACCACAATGGCATGAAATTAAAAATCAGCTACAATAAAAACACTAAAAAACAATCAAACACATGTAGACTAAATAGCATGCTATTAAACAATAAATGGGTTACCAAAGAGATCAATGAAGAAATAAAAGACATACTGGAAACAAATGAAAGTGAACACACAACAAACCCAAATCTATGGGACACAGCAAAAACAGCCTTGAGAGGGAAGTTCATAGCACTACAGGCCAATTTCAAAAAAAAAAAAAAAGAAGAAAAGAAAAGAAAAAGAAAGAAAAATTTGTAATCAGTTATCTAACCCTAAAGAAAAGTACCTGACTAAGTAGAAGGAAGGAAATACTTCCTTCCTTCAGAGCATAAATAAATGACATAGAGACTAAAACAAAACAAACAAAAAAAGAGCAATGAAACCAAGACCTGGTTCTTTGAAAGGATAAACAAGATTGATGAACCTTTAGACAGACTCATCAAGAAACAAAGAGAGAACCCAAATAAATAAAATCAGAAGTGAAAGAGGTGAATTAACCACTGACCCCACATAAATACAAAGAATCATAAAAAGTACTATGAATGACTTTATTCCATAATAATGGACAACCTGGACAAAATGGACATATGCCTAGAAAAATTCCAATCTTCCAAAACTCAATCAGGAAGAATCAGAAAATTCTGATAGGCCAATAATGACTGATGAAATTGAAGCTGTAAAAAAAAAAAAAAAAAGTTAGCAAACAGAAGCCCTGGCCCAGATGGCTTCACAGGGGAGTTTTACCAAACATTCCAAGAAAAACTAACACCGATACTTCTCCAACTGTTCCAAAAAATTCAAGAAGAAGGAACACTTCCAAGCACTTTCTATGAGACCAGCATTACCCTAATTCCAAAACCAGATAAAGATGCTACAGAGAAAGAGAACCACAGACCAATATCCCTGATGAACATCGATGCTAAAATCCTCAACAAAATATTAGCAAATTGGATCCAACAATACATTACAAAGATCATACACCATGACCAAGTGGGATTTTTCCACTTGGGTATGCAAGGTGGTACAATATTCACAAATCAATAAATGTGTTGCATCACATGAACAGATTGCGAGACAAAAATCACATGATCACATCAATTGATGCAGACAAAGCATTTGACAAAATCCAACACCCTTTCTTGACAAAAACTCTTGGCAAAGTGAAAATAGAGGGATCAGATCTCAACATAATAAAAGCAATATATGAAAAACATACATCATACTCAATGAACAAAAATTAAAAACATTTCTCCTAAGAACAGGAACAAGGCATGGATGCCCTCTTTCACCACTCATAGCATTAGAAGCCCTAGACAGAGCAATTAGACAAGAAGAAATAAAAGGCATCAAAATTGGAAAGGAGAAAATAAACTGTCATTATTCACAGATGACATGATATTATACATAAAAAACTCTAAAGATTCCACCAAGACTGGGCAAGTCCACACCGGAGGTTACGTCACCGCTTCTGGCTGTCCACCTGGCCGGCCCCCTGATGACGTAACCAGGTCCAGCTTGCATTCAGACCCCAGCGCACTTGCCTCACGTGACCAACTTCCGACTGGCACCTGGCCCCACCCCCTCATGATGTAAACAGGTCTGGCTGCCCAACTGACCCTACTGCCCAGGCTCACGTGACCACAACCGGGTATGCTGGAGGCCCTGGATCACATGACCAACTTCAGGCTGGCACCTGGACCATCCCCCAGATGACTTAAACATGTCTGGCTGCCTACCAGACACCTCCCCCCACCCCGACCACCGAGGGATCACAGGACACTTCCGGGTATTTCCCAGGCCCTGGCAACGCTGACCAACATCCAGTAGGCCACCTGGACCCTCCCCTTGTTTTCTAGACACCCCTCCTTGTTCACCGGAGCACTGAGGCACACTGTTACAGCTTCATGGCTCCTCAGGTAGAGGGTGGACTTCCCAAATCGTTGGAAGTTGGGTTAAAAGCCTAAAACCCACAGCCCCAGATCACCATCTCCTCATAGGCTGCCTCCGATCTATCGAGAGGGCGGTAAGCAGGGGGCCTCCAGCCCTCTTTCAGAAAAGCCATGGACGTCCATCTGCTTCGGGACTCCGCATTGTCCCCAACATGGGGACATCTCACCCTGGAATGGTGTTCAACCCAGACAAAACTGACTGCGGGCTTTGAAATCCGGGCCAGAGTTGTGTTAAGCCCCAGACAACCGTTTTCCTTCTTGCAGCCAATTCCAGGACCCTCCAGTGTCAATAACAGGTGGCGGGCCCTAAGGGCCAGCTTTCGGCCTCACGGCAAACACCCTTCCTTGAGGACATGGACCTTCTTGGTGCCATCCAGGATCCAGACAACAGGGAAATGGGGCTTTGGCGACCCCTTGTGAACCTCCTCCGCATTAGGTGGCCCCACCAACCTATGCACTAGACCACATCCAACTGTTGACCAGGCCTCAATGGCTGGCTCACCTGACCCTTCCATACGTTGACCTGGACATTCCACCCTGGAGGAATTCTGGCTGTCCACCTGACTGGCCCCCTGATGATGTAACCAGGTCCAGATGGCATTCGGACCCCAGCGCCCTTGGCTCATGTGACCAATTTCGGTTTGCACCTTGCCGCTTCCCCTGATGACGTAAGCAGGTCCAACTTCCCAACCGACCCCACCTCTCCTGGCTTACGTGACCAAGTCCAGGTATGCCCAAGGCCCTGGTTCACGTGAACAACTTCAGGCTGGCACCTGGCCCCTCTCCCTGATGACGTAAACAGGTCTGGCTGCCCACCTGACCCTAATGCCCCTGGCTCACATGACCACAACCAGGTATGCCCAAGGCCCTGGCTCACATGACCAACGTCATTCTGGCACCTGGACCATCCCCCTGATGACTTAAACAGGTCTGGCTGCCCACCAGATCCTCCCCTCCCCATCGCCTAGGGATCACAGGACATTTCCGGGTATTTCCCAGGCCGTGGCAATGCTGACCAACATCCAGTTGGCCACCTGGGCCCTTCCCCTTGTTTTCAAGACACGCTTCTTGTTCGCCGGAGAACTGAGTCACACTGTCTGGGCTTCTTGGCTCCTCGGGCAGAGGGTGGACTTACCAAATCACTGGAATTTGGTTTAAAGGCCTAAAACACACAGCCCCAGATCACCTTTTCCTCAGAGCCTGCCTATGATACGTGGGGAGGGCATCAAGCAAGGGGCCACCAGCCCTCATTCAAAAAAGCAATGAGTGTGCAGCTGCCTCGGGACTCCGCATCATCCCCAACATGGTGGCATCTCACCCAGGAGTGGCCTTCGACCCATACAAAAAAGCCCCCGGGCTTTGAAATCCAGGCCAGAATTGTGTTAAGCCCCAGAAAACAGTTTCTCTTCTGGCAGCCAACTCTAGGCCCCTCAATAACTGGTGTCAATAATGGGTGGTGGAGCTTGAGGGCTAGTTTTAAGCCACACTCATAGCAAAGCCCTTCCTTGAGGACACAGACCATCTTGGTGCCATCAAGTGTCTGGACCACAGGGAAGTGTAGCTTTGGCGACCCCTCGTGACCCTCCTCCACATAGGTGGCCCCACCAGCCGATCCACTATGCCACCTCCAGCTGTTAACCAGGCCCCAAGCACTAGCTCACCTGACCACTTTTGTGTGTTCACCTGAGCAAGCCCACCCCGGCGGTTATGTCACCGTTTCCGGGGGTCCACAGGGCCCCTACCCCTGAAGACGTAACCAGGTCCAGATGGCCACCATACCCCAGTGTCTCTGACTCATGTGCCCAATATCTGGATTGCACCAGGCCCTTCCCCCTGATGACATAAAAAGATACAGCTGGCCACCAGACTCCACCGCCCCTGGCTCACGTGACCACGTCTGGGTATGCCCGAAGCTCTGGCTCACATGACCAATTCCAGCTGGCACCTGGACCCTCACCCTGATGACATCATCAGATCCAGCTAGCACCAAACCGCCCTACCACCCAGGGATCACAGGACACTTCCGGGTATTTCCCAGGCCCTGGCAGCACTGACCAACATCCAACAAGCCACCTGGGCTCTCTCCCTTCTTTTTGAGACACTGCCCCTTGTTCGCCTGACCACTGAGCCACACTGCCCGGGCTTCTTGGCTCCTCAGGAGGACGGTGGACTTCCCAAATCACAGGAAGTTGGGTAAAAGTCCTAAAACCCCCAGCTCCAGATCACCTCCTCTTCATACTCTGCCTCCAATCCCGTTGAGAGGGCGGCATGCAGGGGGCCGCCAGCCCTCCTTCAAGAAAGCCATGAGGGTACATCTGCTCTGGACTCTGCATCATGCTCAGTATGGGATCATCGGACGCTGGAATGGCCTTCGACCCAGAAAAAAACTGAACCGACCCCACCTATGCTGGCACATGTGACAACATCCTGGTACCCCTAAGGACCTGGCAAAGGGGGCAAACTTCAGGCTGGACACTGGGCCCTCCCCCTGATGACATAAGCAGGTCCTGCTTCCTAACGGAACCCACCTAACCTGGTTCACTTGACAATATCCGGGTATGTCCAAGGACCTGGCTCACGGGGCCAACTTCAGGCTGGCACCTGGGCCCTACCCCTGATGACGTAAAGAGATGTGGCTCCCCCCCTCGGCCCGCACAGCCCAGGGATCAAAGGACATTTCTGGGTATTTCCCAGGCCTTGGCACCTCTGACCAACCTGCAGTTGGACACCTGGACGCTCGCCCATATTTTTGAGACACCGCGCATCATTCACCGAAGCACTGAGCAACACTGCCCGGTCTTGTGTTAACACCCAGACAAACTTTTCGCCTCTTTAGGAAACTCCAGTACCCTCCAGTGTCATTAATGGGTGGGGTGACCTGAGAGCCAGCTTTCGGCCTCCCTCAAGGCAAGGCCCTTCCCTGAAGACATGGACCTTCTTGGTGCCATCCAGGGACCAGGAAAAAAAGGGAAGTGAGGCTTTGGCGACTCAGTGTGACCCTCCTCAGAATTAGGTGACCCCACATATCTACCCCCTAGAAAACCTCCAGCTGTTGATAGGACCTCAAGCGTTCGATCACCTGACCCTTATGTGTGTTGACCTGGGCAAGTCCACCCAAATTGTTTCGTCACGGCTTCTGGCCGTCAACCTAGCTGGCCCCTGATGACGTAAGCAGGTCCGGCTTCCCAACCGACCCCACCTATGCTGGCACCTCTGACAACATCCTGGTACCCCAAAGGACCTGGCAAAGGGGGCAAACTTCAGGCTGGCCCCTGGGCCCTGCCCCTGATGACATAAGCAGGTGCTGCTTCCGACGGAACCCACCTAACCTGGTTCACTTGACAACATCCGGGTATTCCCAAGGACCTGGCTCACGGGGCCAACTTCAGGCTGGCACCTGGGCCCTACCCCTGATGACGTAAAGAGGTGTGGCTCCCCGACCCGCCCGCACCGCCCTGGGATCACAAGACACTTCTGGGTATTTCCCAGGCCCTGGCACCTCTAACCAACCTCCAGTTGGACACCTGGACGTTCCCCCATGTTTTTGAGACCCCGCGCGTCTTTCGCCGGAGCACTGAACCACCCTGTCCGTTCTTGTGTTAACCCCCAGACAAACTTTTCGCTTCATCGGGAAACTCCAGTACCCTCCAGTGTCGTTAATGGGTGGGATGCCCTGAGGGCCAGCTTTCAGCCTCCCTCTAGGCAAAGGCCCTTCCCTGAAGACATGGAGCTTCTTGGTGCCATCCAGGGTCCAGGAGAAACAGGTAAGTGGGGCATTGGCGACCCCTTGTGACCCTCCTCAGAATTAGGTAACCCCACCTGCCTATCCACTAGAACACCTCCAGCTGTTGATAGGGCCTCAAGCATTCATTCACCTAACCCTTCTGTGTGTTGACCTGGGCAAGTCCACCATGGCGGTTACGTCATCTTTTCTCGCCATCCACCTGGCCGGGCCGCTGATGACATAACCAGGCCCAGGTGGCGTGGGGCCCTGAAGCCCTGGGCTCACTTGACCAATTACAGTGGGCACCTGGCCCCTCCCCCTGATGACTTAAGTAGGTCCAGCTTACCAACCGAACCCTTTTCCTCTGCCTCACCTGACAACATCCTGGTTCCCCTAAGGACCTGGCAAAGGGGACAAACTTCAGGCTGGCACCCCTGATGACATAAGCAGGTCCTGCTTCTGAACAGACCCTACCTACCCTGGCTCATGTGACATCTAGGTATGCCCAAGGACCTGGCAAAGGGAGCCAACTTCAGGATGGCACCTGGGCCCTTCCCCTGATGACTTAAAGGGGTGTGGCTCCCCACCAGAACCACCGCCTAACCCCCACCGCCCAGTGATCACAAGACTCTTCTGGGTATTTCCCAGGCCCTGGCACCTCTAACCGACCTCCAGTTGGACACCTGGACGTTCCCCCATGTATTTTAGACACCGGCGTCATTTGCCGGAGCACTGAACCACCCTGTCCGCTCTGGTGTTAACCCCCAGACAAACTTTTCGCTTCTTCAGGAAACTCCAGTAACCTCCAGTGTCATTAATGGGTGGGGTGCCCTGAAGGCCTTCTTTCGGCCTCCCTCAAGGCAAAGGCCCTTCCCTGAAGACATGGAGCTTCTTGGTGCCATCCAGGGACCAGGAGAAACAGGTAAGTGGGGCATTGGTGACCCCTTGTGACCCTCCTCAGAATTAGGTGACCCCACCTGCCTATCCACTAGAACACCTCCAGCTGTTGTTAGGGCCTCAAGCATTCATTCACCTAACCCTTCCGTGTGTTGACCTGGGCAAGTCCACTATGGTGGTTATGTCATCTTTTCTCGCCATCCACCTGGCCGGGCCGCTGATGACATAACCAGGCCCAGGTGGCGTGGGGCCCTGAAGCCCTGGGCTCACTTGACCAATTACAGTGGGCACCTGGCCCCTCCCCCTGATGACTTAAGTAGGTCCAGCTTACCAACCGAACCCTTTTCCTCTGCCTCACCTGACAACATCCTGGTTCCCCTAAGGACCTGGCAAAGGGGACAAACTTCAGGCTGGCACCTGGGGCCTCCCCCTGATGACATAAGCAGGTCCTGCTTCTGAACAGACCCTACCTACCCTGGCTCATGTGACATCTAGGTATGCCCAAGGACCTGGCAAAGGGAGCCAACTTCAGGATGGCACCTGGGCCCTCCTCCTGATGACGTAAGGAGGTGTGGCTCCGCACCTGAACCACTGCCCAGAGATCACAGTACACTTTTGGGTATTTCCCAGGCCCTGGCACCTCTGACCAACCTCCAGTTGAACACCTGGACGTTCCCAATTTTTTTGAGACACCGTGCGTCATTCGCCAGAGCTCTGAGCCTCATTTCCCGGTGTTGTGTTAACCCCTAGACAAACTTTTTGCTTCTTCAGGAAACTCCAGTACCTTCCAGTGTCATTAATGGGTGGGGTGCCCTTAGCGCCAGCTTTCGGCCTCCCTCAAGGCAAAGGCCCTTCCCTGAAGACATGGAGCTTCTTGGTGCCATCCAGGGATCGGAAAAAACAGGTAAGTGGGGCATTGGCAACCCCTTGTGACCCTCCTCAGAATTAGGTGACCCCACCTGCCTATCCACTAGAACACCTCCAGCTGTTGATAGGACCTCAAGCATTCGTTCACCTAACCCTTCCGTGTATTGACCTGGGCAACTCCACCATGGCGGTTACGTCATCTCTTCTCACCTTCCACCTGGCCGGAACCTAATGACATAAGCAGGCCCAGATGGCATGGGGGCCATGGAGCCCTGGGCTCACTTGACCAATTACCGCGGGCATCCGGCCCCTCCCCCTGATGACTCAAGCAGGTCCAGCTTCCCTACTGACTCAACCACCCCTGCCTCACGTGACAACATCCTGGTATGTCCAAGGACCTTGCAGAGGAGGCCAACTTCAGGCTGGTACCTTGGCCCTCCCCCTGATGAAGTAAAGAGGCGTGGCTGGCCACTGGAACCCCCACGCGGCCTCCACGCTCAGGGATCACAGTACTCTTCCGGGTATTTCCCAGGCCATGGCACATCTGACCAACCTTCAGCTGGACACATGGACCCTCCCCCATGTTTTTGAGATACCGCTCATCTTTCACCGCATCACTGAGCCACACTACCCCGGGTTGTGTTTAGCCCCAGACAACTGATTCCCTTATTGCAGCAAACTCCAGTCCCCTCCAAAGTCTTTAATGGGTGAGGGGCCCTGAGGTCCAGCTTTTGGCCTCACTCAGGGCAAGCACCTTCCCTGAGGACATGGGCCTTCTTGGTGCCATACAGAGATCAGGAAAAACAGGGAAGTGGGTCATTGGCGACCCCTTGTGACCCTCCTCCGAATTAGTTGACCCCACTTGCCTAGTCACCATAATACCTCCAGCTGTTCACAGGGCCTCAAGCATTCCCTCACCTTACCCTTCCATGTGTTGACTTGGGCAAGTCCACCCCGGCTATTATGTCTCCACTTGTGGCTGACCACCTGGCCATCCCGCTGACGACTTTACCAGGCCCAGGTGGCATGCTGACCCTGGAGCCCTGGGCTCAAGTGAGCAGTTAGTGAGGGCACCTGGCTACTCTGCCTGATGATGTAAGCAGGTCCTGCTTTCCAACCCACCCCACCTCCCCTGGCTCACGTGACAAATCCGGGTATGCCCAAGGATCTGGCTCACGGGGCCAACTTCAGGCTACACCTGGGCCCACCCCCAGATTAAATAAAGAGGTGTGGCTTCCCACCCAAACCCGCACCCAGCTCCCACTGCCCAGAAATCACAGGACTCTTCTGGGTATTTCCCAGGCCTGGCACCTCTGACCAACCTCCAGTTGGACACCTGGACCCTCCCCCATGTTTTTGAGACAAAGCTCATTGTTTGCCAGAACACTGAGCCACACTGCGGGCGATTGTGTTAAGCCCCAGACAACCGTTTCTTTGCTGGCAGCAAACTCCAGTCCCCTCCAGTGTCATTAATAGGTGGGGCGCTCTGAGGGCCAGTTTAACACTCACTCATGGCTAATGCCCTTTCCTGAAGACATGGACCTTCTTGTGACCCTCCTCCGAATTAGGTGACCCCACCTGCCTATCCACTAGAACACTTCCAGCTGTTGACCGGAAGTGTCAAGTGTTAGCTCACCTACCCCTTCCTTGTGTTGATCTGGGCAAGTCCAACCTGGCAGTTATGTTACCGCTTCTGGCCGAACGCCTGGCTGGCCCCCTGAAGACGTTACCAGGCGAGGTGGCTTGCAGACCCTGAGCCCTGGGCTCACGTGACCTATTACCGCTGGCACCTGGCCCTTCCCTGTGATGACATAAGCAGGTCCTGCTTCCCAACTGACCCCACCTCCCCTCGCTCATGTGACAACATCCAGGTATGCCCAAGCACCTGGCTTATGGGGCCAACTTCAGGCTGGCACCTTGGCCCTCCCCCTGATGAAGTAATTAGGTGGGGCTGGCCACCCGAACCTCCACGCCCCCCACCACCCAGGGATTACCGGACTCTTCCTGGTATATCCTGGTACCTGGCACCTCTGAGCAACCTCCAGTTGCACACCTGGACCCTCCCCCATGTTTTTGAGACACCGCTCATCCTTCACCTGAGCCCTGAGCCATACTGCCCGGGCCTGTGTTAAGCCCCAGACAACCGTTTCCCTTCTAGCAGCCAATTCAAGTTCCTCCAATGTCATTAATGGGTGAGGCATCCTGAGGGCCAGCTTTTGGCCTCACACAGGGCAAAGGCCCTTCCCTGAAGACATGGACCTTCTTGGTGCCATCCAGGGATCAGAAAACAGGGAAGTGGGGCATTAGCGACCGCTTGTTACCCTCCTTTGAATTAGGTGACCCCACCTGCCTATCCACTAGAACACCTCCAGCTGTTCACAGGGTCCCAGCGTTCACTCACCTGACACTTCCGTGTGTTGACCTGGGCAATTCCACCCCGGCAGTTAAGTCACCGCTTCTTCCTGTACACCTGGCCCGCTCCCTGATGATGTAACCAGGCCCAGGTGGAGTAAGGACCCTGGAGCCCTGGGTCAAGTGAGCAATTACCAAGGGCACCTGGCCCCTCTCCCTGATAATGTAAGCAGGTCCGGCTTCCCAACCGACCCCACCTCCCCTGGCTCACGTGACAACATCCTGGTATGCCCAAGGACCTAGCTCATGGGGCAACATTAAGCTGGCACCTAGGCCCTCCCCTTGATAAAGTAAAGAGGTGTGGCTCACCACCCTAACCCCTGCCCAGCACCCAACGCGGAGGGATCACAGGACACTTCCGAGTATTTCCCAGGACCTGGCACCTCTGACCAACCTCCAGTTGGACCCCTGGACCTCCCCCATGTTTTTGAGACAAAGCTCGTAGTTTGCCAGAACACTGAGCCACACTGCCCGGGATTGTGTTAAACCCCAGACAACCGATTCCCTTCTTGCAGCAAACTCCAGTCCCCTCCAGTGTCACTAATGGGTGGGGTGCCCTGAGGGCCAACTGTCAGCCTCACTCAAGGCAAAGGCCCTTCCCTGAAGACATGGACCTTCTTGGTGACATCCAGGGACCAGGAAAAACAGGGAAGTGGGGCTTTGGCGACCCCTTGTAACCCTCAGCAGAATTAGGTGACCCCACCTGCCTATCCACTAGAACACCTCCAGCATTTGACAGGGCCTCAGCATTCACTCACCTGACACTTCCTTGTGTTGACCTGGGCAAGTCCACCCTGGCAGTTACGTCACCGCTTCTGGCCGAACACCTTGTCGGCCCCCTGAAGACAACCAAACCCAGGTGACTTGTGGACCCATTGCTCTGGGCTCACATGACCATTTACAGCGGGAGCTTGGCCACTCCCCCTGATGACATAGGCAGGTCCTGCTTCCCAACTGACCCCACCTCCCCTGGCTCACGTGACAACATCCGGGTATGCCCAAGGACCTGGCTCACGCGGCCAACTTCAGGTTGGCACTTGGGCCCTCCCTCTGATGACATAAAGAGGTGTGGCTGCCCACCTGAATCCTAGCCTGGCCCCCATCACCCAGGGATCACAGGACACTTCTGGGTATTTCCAAGGCCCTGGCACCTCTGACCAACCTTCACTTGTACACCTGGACCCTCGCCCATGTTTTTGATACACCAGTCGTCGTTCACTGGAGTACTGAACCACACTGCCCGGGCTTGTGTTAAAACCCAGAAAACCGTTGATGTAAAGGTATGGGTTAGGTTTTAGGTTAGTGTTTGGGTTAGGGTTTAGGTTAGGGTTTGGGTTAGGGTTTGAGCTAGGGCTAGGGATAGGGTTAGGTTTAAGGCTAGGCTTAGGGTTAGGGTTAGGTTTAGGATTAGGGCTCGGGTTAGGTTAGTGCTAGGGTTAGCGTTAGGATTTCGGTTATGGTTAAGGTTAGGATTAGGGTTAGGGTTACATTTAGGGTTAGGGTTAGGGTTTAGGTTAGGGTTAGGGTTAGGGTTAGGGTTAGGGATAGAGCTAGGGTTAAGGTTAGGGCTATGGTTAGTGCTAGGGTTAGTGTTAGGGTTAGGATAGGGGTAGGGTTAGGTTTAGGGCTAGGATTACGGTTAGTGTTATGGTTAAGTTTAGGGTTAGTGCTATGGTTAGGGTTAGGGCTAGGGTTAGGGTTAGAATTAGCTTTCGGGTTAGGGCTAGAGCTAGGGCTAGGGCAAAGGTAGGGCTCAGTCTAGGGCCAGGGTTTGGTTTAATGCTAGTGTCACGGTTAAGGCTAGAGTTAGGGCTGTGGCTAGGACTCATGTTAGGTTTATGACTCATGCTCAGGATCGGGCTAGGGTTAGGGTCACCGCTAGGGTTAAGGTTAGGGTAAAGGTTAGGGTTATGGCTAGGGCTAGGGCTAGGGCTAGGTTTAGGGTTTGGGCGAGGGTTAGATTTGGGGATAAGGCTATGGTTAGGGTTACGTCTAGGGCTCCTTTTAGGGCTAAGGCTCGTGTTAGGTTTCGGGTTAGGTTTTGGGTTAGGGTTAGCGTTAAGAGTTAGAGTGTATAACACTTGGAATTCACAATGAATGAGCTAGAATCACTGGACAAATGTGATTGAAACACTGAGAAGTCACAATTTCAGGCTAAGGAAATATTTAGGATTATGCTTGAAAAACTAGGAATACATGTTCAAAGACCTTTAATATCTGAAGGAAACTGTTTAGTCACTGGAATAGTGTGTTCAAAGAGCTGAGAACTGAGTTGGATAATGGTTTTTTTCTAATTTAGTCTGAATGAGTTGTGCTTTTGAAAGTAGGTTGGTGAAACACTTAAACATTCATTTTCATAGGGCCCAGATACCTATATGAAAATGCGAAAATTCTCACAGCTAAAAATGACAGACCAGGGAAATGTTTAGGAATGTGTCTGAAACACTTGGAATACATTTGTAGAACCTTAATACCTCTAGTGCACTGATGAAATACTGAGAATTTATACTCAAAGACCTGTGAAAGGTATGATTGACTTCAAAATACTAATTATTCACTTTAAAAGAGATAGTATATATGGAAAAACGGTGTATAAATACTTGGAATTCACAATGAATGACTCTGAATCACTGGATAAAAGTCAATCCAACACTCAGAATTCACAATGATAGACTAGGGAAATATTTAGGAATGTGCTTCATTTTCATAGGGCTCAGATACCTTAAAAAGCTATTTTCATACAGCTGATATGACAGTTTAGGGTTAGGGTTAGGGCTAGGGTTAGGTTTAGGGTTAGGGTTAGGGTTAAGGCTAAGGCTGGGTTAAGTCTAGGGTTAGGGTTAGGGTTACGTTTAGAGTTAAGGCTAGGGCTAGGGCTCGGGTAAGGGCTAGGGTTAGAATTAATGTTAGGGTTAAGACTAGGGCTAGGGCTAGGGCTAGGACTAGAGCTAGTGTTAGCGGTAGGGTTTGATTTAGGTTTAGGGTTAGGGTGTATTAACCTTTGAAATTCTCAATGAAAGAGCTTGTATCACTGGACAACAGTGAATCAAACTCTGTGAATTCACAATGATAGACCAGGGAAATATTTTGGAATGTCCATGAAACACTAGGAATACATGTTCAAAGAGCTTTTGTATCTGAAGGAAACTGTTTAGTCACTGGAAAATCGTGTTCAAATAGCTGAGAACTGAGTTTGATACTGGTTACATTTATAATTCAATCTCAGTGAGTTGGTGATTTTGAAAGAAGGTTGGTTAAACATTTAAACATTCATTTTCATAGGACTCAGATACCTTAAAAATTTATTTTCATACAGCTGATATGACAGTTCAGGGTTAGGGTTAGGGTTAGAGTTAGAGCTAGAGCTAGGGTTAGGGTTAGGGCTAAGATTGGGCTAGGGTTAGGGTTTGGGTTAGGGCTGGGGTTAGGTTTAGGAATAGGGAAAGGGTTAAAGTTAGGGTGAGGGTTAGGGTTAAGGTTGGGGTAAGGCCAGGGCTGGATTAGGGTTAGGGATAGGGTTAGGGATAGGGCTATGGCTCGTGTTAGGGCTAGGGCTCGGGCTAGAACTAGGGTTAGGGTTTGGGTTAGGGCTAGGGTTAGTTTAGTGTTAGGGTTAGGGTTAGGGCTAGGATTAGGGATAGGGCTAGGGCTTGTGTTAGGGTTAATGGTAGGGCTAGGGCTAGGGTTACGGTTTGGGTTAGGGTTAGGGTGTATAAACACTTGGAGTTCACAATGAATGAGAATGACTGTACAAAAGTGATTGAAACACTAAGAATTCACAATGGTAAGCTAAGTAAATATTTAAGAATGTGCATCAAACACTAGTATTACATATTCTAAGAGCTTTAATATCTGAAGGAAACTGTTTAGTAACTGGGAAATCATGTTCACAGAGCTGAGAACTGAGTTCGATTCTGGTTACATTTGTACTTTAGTAAATGAGTTGGCGTTTTTGAAAGAAGGTTGGTTAAACAGTTAAAGATTCATTTTTATAGGGCTCAGATACACTAAAAAGTTATTTTCATACAGCTGATATAACAGTTTAGGGTTAGGGTTAGGGTTAGTGTTGTAATTAGGGTTAGGGTTAGGATTAGGGCTAGGTTTAGGGCTATGGCTAGGGCTAGGGCTCGTGTTAGGGCTAGGGATCAGGCTAGCGCTAGCGTTTTTGTTGGGGTTAGGGTTAGGGCTAGAGCTAGGGTTAGTGCTATGGTTAGAGTTAGGACTAGGGTTAGTGGTACAATTAGGGTTAGGGTTAGGGCTAGGGCTCAGGCTAGGGCTAGGGTTAGGGTTTGGGTTGGGGTTAGGTTTAAGGTAAGGTTTATGGTGTATAAACACTTGGAATTCACAATGAATGAGCTAGAATCATTGGACAAAAGTGAATGAAACACTGAGAATTCACAATGACAGGCTAAGGAAATATTGAGGAAAACATTCATTTTTATAAGGCTCAGATACCTTAAAAAGTAATTTTCATACAGCTTATATGACAGTTTAGGGTTAGATTAGGGTTAGGGTTAGGATGTATAAATACTTGAAATTAAGAAAGAATGAGCTTGAATCACAGTAGAAATGTGAAACAAACACTGTGAATTCACAGTGATAGACTAGGGAAATATTTAGGTTGTGCTTCATACACTAGAAATACATGTTCAAAGAGCTTTAATATCTGAAGGACACAATTTAGTCACTGTGGAATTGTGTTCAAACTGTAGTGACCTGAGTTGGATACTGGTTAGATTTATAATTCAGCTCAATGAGTTTGCGTTTTTGAAAGAAGGTTGTTAAACATTTAAACATTCATTTTCATAGGGCTCAGATACCCTCAAAAGTTACTTTCATACAGCTGATATGACAGGTTAAGGCTAGGATTAGGGCTAGGGCTGTGTTAGGGTTAGGGTTAGGGTTAGGCTAGGGCAAGGGCTAGGGCTGGGTTAATGTTTGGGTTCAGGTTTGTGTTCAGGTTAGGGTTACGGTTTGGATAAGGGTTATGGTTTTGGCTAGGGCTAGGGTTAAGGTTAGGGTTAGGGTGTATAAACGCTTGGAATTCACAATGAACGAGCTTGACTACTGGACAAACTGAATCAAACAATGAGAATTCAATGGCAGAATAGGAAAATAGTTAGGAATGTGCTTGAAACACTAGGAGTACATGTTCATAGAGCTTTTATATGGGAAGGACACTGTTTAGTCACTGGGAAATCATGTTCAATGAGCTGAGAAGTGAATGTGATACTGTTTCCATTCAATTCAGTCTAAATGAGTGGCCAATTAAAGAAGAACGTTGGTTCAACACTTAAAAATTCATTTTTATAGAGCTGATATGATAGTATGAAAGTATTCAAAACTCACAAATCACAAAGATAGGCTAGTGTTCAAATGAGTAATAATTTACATTTAAAGAGCTGTTATATAATGAAAAACTGTATGAACACTTGGAATTCACAAAGAATGAACATTTTCATACATGCTCAGATACCTGTATGAAAATGTTCAAACTCTAAGTGCTCAAAATGCCAGACCAGGGAATTGTGTAGGAATGTGTCTGAAACAGTTGGAATAGGTTGGTAGAACATTAATATTTCTAGTGTAGTGTTGAAATAGAGAGAATTTGTATTCAAAGGGCTGTGAAAGGTAGGGTAGTCTTTAAAATAGAAATAATTTACATTTATAGAGTGGGTATATATGGGAAAACGCTGTGTAAACACTTGGAATTCAAATGAATGAACTTGAAACACTGGAAAAAATGAATCAAACACTGAGAACTCAATGGCAGAACAGGGAAATATTTAAGATTGTGCTTAAAACACTAGGAGCAAATGTTCATAGAGCTTTTATATTGGAAGGACAGTGTTTATTCACTGGGAAATCGTGTTCAATGAGCTGAGAAGTGAATGTGATTCTGTTTCCATTCAATTCAGTCTAAATGAGTTGTCGATTTTGGAAGAATGTTTTTTGTTTGTTTGTTTGTTTGTTTATTGTTTGAAGTATTACAAATAGTAGTACAGATGTCTCTTTTTTTCCCGCCATTGACACACCCCGGCCTCCCCTACCCCCCCCCCCCCCCCCCGTACATGCCTTCACCTGCCCCGCCCCCCAGTGTCTTGTATCCATTGGTTATGCTTATATGCATGCGTACAAGCCCTTCTGTTGATCTCTTACAGCCCCTCTCCCCCAAATTCCCCTACCTTCTCACTGTAGTTTGACAGTCTATTCAATGCTTCTTTGCATCTGTATCTATTTTTCCCCCATTTCTTTCCTTTAAAAATTCTTGCCTCTGCAGACTAGAAATAAACATATAATAACAAAAAATGTTTGAGTCCCAATTTCAGTGTCCAACAGTTTTGAGTCCCCGTTTCAATGTCAAACAGTTCCTTATGTGTACATGTCAGCAATGATATCTGGATGGTGGGCACATGGTGGCAAAGCAGGTCTGACCCTCTCTGGTTTGGTCCTAGGCAACCTGCAGCGATACCCAGATGCTGACTGCTAGAGAGTCAAGGCGTCGTCAGCGTCTTCCATCTCTGGACTGTTTCTCCTCTTGTCTTTGTGGTTGGAGCAGACCTGCCAATTCCTCTCTGTTGCAGGAATCCACATGGTCTTGGAGTTGTTTTTGATGAACAGGAACAGATCCAGAGGCTGAGAAACGTCTATCAGAACGTCATACCTCAGGTAAGGTAGGAGAGGGTGGGGGTAAGGTGGAGAGATCAACCAAGGGACTTGTGTGCACGCATATGAACCTAATCAATAGAAGAATGTTGGTTAAACACTTAAAACTTCATTTTTATAGAGGTGACATGGCAGTATGAAAGTACTCAAAACTGTTACAAATCACAATGAGAGTTAGGCTAGTGTTCAAATGAGTGATAATTTACATTTAAAGAGCTGTTATACAATGAAAACCTGTATGAACATTTGGAATTCAGAACGAATGAGCTTGAATCACTGAAGAAATGTGAATCAAACACTGAGAATTCACAATGATAGGCTATGGAAGTATTTAGGAATGTGCTTGAAACACTAGGAATACATGTTCATAGAGCCGTAATAGGGGAAGTACACTGTTTAGTTACTGGGAAATTGTGTTTCAAGAGCAGAGAAGTGAGTGCAATACTGTTTCCATTTATAATCAGTTTAAATGAGTTGGCATTTTAGGAAGAAATTTGGTGAAACATGAATTCATTTTCATAATGCTGATATAACACTATAAACGTATTCAAAACTCTTAGAAATCAAAATGATAGTTAAGCTATTGTTCAAAGAAGCAATAATTTACATTTAAAGTCTTGTATATTTGGTAAAAACGCTGTATAAATACTTGGAATTCACCATGACTGAGCTTGAATCACTGGACAAAAGTGAATAAAACATTAAAATTCACAATGAAAGACAAAGGAAATATTATTTTTTCATTTTGTATTAAGGCACTATATGTGTACATATCTTACCATTCCCCACACACACTCCACTCCCATACATGCCCTCACCCCCCCCAATGTTTTGCATCCGTTGGTTATTCTTATATGTATGTATATAAGTCCTTCAGTTGATCTCTTATTTCCTCCACCTCTCCCTAACATTCCCCCAGTAATTTGACAGTCTGTTTGATGCTTTACTAATCTGTATCTATCTTTTTGTTCATTAGTTTATAATGTGTTTTTTATTATCCACAAATGAGTGAGATCATGTGGTATTTTTCTTTCATTGACTGGCTTATTTTACTTAGCATAATGTTCTCCAATTCCATCCAGGTTGCTACAAATGGTAAGAATTCCTTCTTTTTATGGCAGCATAGTATTCCCTTGTGTAGATGTACCAAAGTTTTCTGATCCAGTCATCTGCTGACGGGCACCTAGGCTGTTTCCAAATCTTAGCTATTGTAAATTGTGCTGCTATGAATATAGGGGTTCATATATCCTTTCTGACTGGTGTTTCTAGTTTCTTAGGATATATTCCTAGGACTGGGATTACTGAGTCAAATGGGATTTCCATTTTCGGTTTATTGAAACTCCATACTGTTCTCCACAGTGGCTGCACCAGTCTGCATTCCCACCAGCAGTGCACGAAGGTTCCTTTTTCTTCACACCCTCGCCAGCACTTGTCATTTGTTGATTTGTTGATGACAACCATTCTGACAGGTGTGAGATGGTACCGCATTGTCGTTTTGATTTGCATCTCTCGGATAATTAGTGACTTTGAGCATGTTTTCATGTGTCTCTTGGACTTCCTTCTTTCTTCTTTCGAAAAGTTTCTATTTAGGTCCGTTGCTTATTTTTTTATTGGATCAATTATCTTCCTTTTATTAAGTTGTATAAGCTGCATATAGATGTTGGAGATTAAAACTTTATCAGTGATAACATTTGCAAATATGTTCTCCCATACAGTGGGGTTTTTTGTTATTTTGTTGATGGTTTCTTTGGCTGTGAAAAAGCTTTTTATTTTGATGTAGTCCCATTTGTTTATTTTCTCTTTATTTTCCATTGCCCTAGGGGTAGTATCACTGAAGAAGTTTTTTGGCATATGTCTGAGATTTTGCTGCCTGTGGATTCCTCTAGTATTTTTATGGTTTCCTATCTTATGTTTAACTCCTGTATCCATTTTGAGTTTATTTTTGTGTATGGTGTAAGTTGGTGATCTAGTTCAGTTTTTTTCATGTATCTGTCCAATTTTCCCAACACAATTTATTGAAGAGACTGTCTTGACTCCATTGCTCGTGCCTCCTTTTTCAAATATTAATTGAGCATAGTTGTTTGGGTCAATATCTGGATTCTCTATTCTATTCCATTGATCTATATGTCTGTTCTTGTGACAGTACCAGGCTGTTTTGAGAACAGAGGTCTTGTAATACAGCTTAAAATCTGGTATTGAGACCCCCCTACTTTATTCTTCTCTCTCCGGATTTCTGTGGCTTTTCGGGGTCTTTCTTTATTCCAGATGAATTTTTGGAGAGTTCATTCTAGGTCTGCGAAATATGCCGTTGGTATTTTAACAGGAAGTGCATTGAATCTATAGATTGCTTTGGGTAGTATGGACATTTTAATGATGTTGATTCTACCAATCCATGAACATGGTATGTTCTTCCATCTATTTACATCTTCCTCTATCTCTTTTTCCAGTGTCCTGCAGTTTTCCACGTATAGGTCTTTTACCTCCTTGGTTAAGTTTATTTCTACGTATCTTAATTTTTTGGTGCGATGGTAAATGGGATTGCTTTTTTAAAACGAGGGAAATATTGAGGAAGGTGCTTGAAACAGTAGGATTACAAGTTCATAGAGCCTTAATATATGAGGGACACTGTTTCATCACTGGGAAATCATGTTCAAAGAGTAGAGAACTGAGTTGGACACTGGCTAATTCAGTCTTAATGAGTTGGTGTATTTGAAAGAAGGTTGGGCAAACACTTAAACTTTCATTTACATAGGGCTCACATTCCTGTATGAAAATGTGAAAACTCTGAGAGCTCACAATACCAGGCTAGAAAACTGTCTGGAAATGTGTCTGAAACACTTGGAATACTTTTGTAGGACCTGAATATCTCTACTGCAGTGTTGAAATGCCAAGTATTTGTATCCAAAGAGCTGCGAAAAGTAGGATAATATTTAAAACAGAAAAATTTACATTAGTAGAGTTGTTATATATATAAAAAGGAAGTACAAACACTTGGAATTTGCAGTGAATGAGCTCGAATCACTGGACAAAGTGAATCAAACACTGCGAATTCACAAAGAAAAACTGGGGAAATATTCAGAAAAGTGCCTGAAACAGTAGGAATATATGTTCACAGAGTCTTAATATCCGAAGGACACTGTTTGGACACTGGTAAATTGTGTTCAAAGAGCAGAGGAATAAGTTCAATACTCTTTACTTTTGTAATTCAGTATAAATGAGTTGGTGTTTTC
This sequence comes from Corynorhinus townsendii, assembly GCA_026230045.1. Classification (NCBI taxonomy): domain Eukaryota; kingdom Metazoa; phylum Chordata; class Mammalia; order Chiroptera; family Vespertilionidae; genus Corynorhinus; species Corynorhinus townsendii. The sequence goes on along the minus strand of JAPDVU010000028.1, from coordinate 259,988 downwards.
GAAAAAAGTTGGTATAACATAAATTCATCTGCCTACAGCTGATATAACACGGTAAAAGTATTCAAAACACTTAGAAATCAAAATGCTAGTCAAGCTAGTGTTCTGAGTAGTAATAATTTACATTTAAAGTATGGTATATTGGGAAAACGCTCTATAAATACTTGAAATTCTCAAAGAATGAACATGAATCACTGGACAAAAGAGAATCAAACACGGAAATTCACAACAAAAGACTAGGGAAATATTAAGAAAGGGGCCTGAAAGAGTAGGAATACATGTTCATAGAGCCTTAATATCTGAAGGACACTGCTTCATCATTGGGAATTCATGTTAAAAAGCAGAGAACTGAGATGGATACTGGCTGCATTTATAATTCAGTCTACATGAGTTGGCGTATTTGAAGAAGGTTGGTCAAACACTTAAACTTTAATTTTGATAGGGCTAACAATCATTTATGAAAATGTGAAAACAAAACTCACAATAAAAGACCAGGGAAATGTCTAGAAATCTGTTTGAAACCTTTGGAATACTTTTGTAGAACCTGAATTTCCCTAGTATTATGTGGACATACCAACTATTTGTATCCAAACAGTTTACAAAGCTACAATACTGTATAAAATAGAAAAAAAATCATCGCTATAGAGCTGATATATATGCAAAAAAGATGTACAAACACTTGGATTTGGCAGTAAATGAGACTGAATCAATGGACAAAGTGAAATAAACACTGAGAATTCACAAAGCAACACTAGGGAAATATTGAGGAAGGTGCCTGAAACAGTAGGATTACACGTTCATAGAGACTTAATATGTGAAGGACACTCTTTAGTCACTGGAAAATTGTTTTCAAAGAGTAGTGAGTGAGGTTATCTCTACTTTTGTAATTCAGTATAAATGATTTCGCATTTTAGGAAGAAAGTTTGTGAAACATGACTTCATTTTCATGGAGCTGATATAACAATATAAAAGTATTGAGAACTCCGAGGAATCCAATTGAGAGTTAAGTTAGTGTTTACAGTGGTAATAATTTACATTAAAATTCCGGTATATTAGGGAAAACGCTCTATAAATACTTGGAATTCTCAGTGAATGAGCTTGAATCAATGGACAAATTGAATCAAACACTGAGACTTCACTAAGAAACACTTGTGTCATATGGAAGAAGGTGCCTGAAACAGAAGAAATACAATTTCATACAGCCTTAATATGTGAAGGGCACTCTTTAGTCACTGGAAAATTGTTTTAAAAGAGTAGTGAGTGAGGTTTTCTCTACTTTTGTAATTCAGTATAAATGAGTTGGCGTTTTAGGAAGGAGGTTGGGGAAATGTGACTTCATTTTTGTGGAGCTGATATAACACTATAAAAGTATTCAAAACTCCTTAAAAATCCAACGAAGAGTTAAGCTAGTGTTTACAGAAGTAATAATTTACACTTCCATTCTGGTATATTTCGCAAATCTCTATAAATACTTGGAATTCTCAGTGAATGAGCTGAATCACTGGACAAATTGAATCAAACACTGAGACTTCACAAAGAAAGACTAGGGATATATGGAGGAAGGTGCCTGAAACATGTTCATATAGGCTTAATATCTGAAGGACACTGTTTCATCATTGGGAAATCTTGTGAAAAAGAAGTGAACTGAGAAGAATACTGGCTACATTTATAATTCAGTCCAAATGAGTTGGCGTATTTGAAGAAGGTTGGTCAAACACTTAAACTTTCTTTTTCATAGAGCTCACAATCCTATATGAAAATGTGAAAACTGAGATCTCACAATAAGAGACCAGGGAAATGTCTAGAAGTGTGTCTGAAACACTTGGAAAACTCTTGTAGAACCTGAATATCTCCACTGCTGTGTTGACATACCAACTATTTGTATTGAAACAGCTGCGAAAGTTAGGATAGTGTACAAAATAGAAAAAAATCACTTTTATAGAGCTGGTACATATGCAAATACGATGTAAAAACACCTGGAATTTGCAATGAGCTTGAATCACTGGACAAAGTGAAATAAACACTGAGAATTCACAAAGCAACACTAGGGAAATATTGAGGAAGGTGCCTGAAACAGTAGGATTACACGTTCATAGAGACTTAATATGTGAAGTACACTCTTTAGTCACTGGGAAATTGTGTTCAAAGAGCAGAGAAGTGAGTGCAGTTATCCCTGCTTTTGTAATTCAATATAAATGAGTTGGCGTTTTAAGAAGAAAGTTGGTGAAACATGACTTCATTTTCATGGAGCTGATATAACATTATAAAAGTATTCAGAACTCCTAGAACTCTAATTGAGAGTTAAGTTAGTGTTTACAGTAATAATAATTTACAGTAAAATTCTGGTATATTTGGCAAAACGCTCTATAAATACTTGGAATTCTCAGTGAATGAGCTTGAATCACTGGACAAATTGAATCAAAAACTGAGAAATCACAAAGATTTACTAGGGAAATATTTAGGAAGGTTTCCGAAACGGAAGGAATGCATGTTCATTAGAGGCTTAATATCTGAAAGACACTGTTTCATCATTGGGAAATCATGTTAGAAAGAAATGAACTGAGATGGATACTGGCTACTTTTATAATTTAGTCTAAATGAGTTGGAATACATGAATGAAGGTTCGTTAAACATTTAACTCTCCTTACCATAGGGCTCACATTCCTTTATGAAAAGGTGAAAACTTTGAGACCACCAATAACATACCAGGGAAATGGCTACAAATATGTGTGAAACCTTTGGGATACTTCTGTAGAACCTGAATATCTCTAGTCCAGTGTTGACATACCAACTATTTGTATCCAAAGAGCTGCGAAAGTTAGGATAGTCTATAAAATAGATAAAAATCACCTCTGTAGAGCTGGTATATATGGAAATATGATGTAAAAATACTTGGAATTCACAGTGCATGAGGTTGAATCACTGGACAAACTGAAATGAACACAGAGATTTCACAAATAAGACTAGGCAAATATTCAGGAAGGTGCCTGAGACAGTAGCAATACAGGTTCATAGAGCCTTAATATGTGAAGTACAGTGTTTACTCATGGGGAAATTCTGTTCAAAGAGCTGAGATTTGAGTGCCATACTTTAACTTTTTTAATTCATTATAAACGAGTTGACGTTTTAGGAATAAAGTTGGTGAAATATGATTTCATTATCATAGAGCTAATATAGCATTATAAAAGTACTCAAATCTCTTAGATATCAAACTGATAGCCAAGCTAGTGTTCAAAGTAGTAATAATTTAAATGTAAAGTCTGGAATATTTGGCAACATTCTCTACAAATACTTGGAATTCTCAGTGAATGAGGTTGAATCACTGGACAAATTGAATCAAACACTGAGACTTCACAAAGAATCACGGGAAATATTTGGATGGTGTCTGAAACAGTAGGAATACAATTTCGTAGAGCTTTAATATGTGAAGGACACTCTTTAGTCACTGGAAAATTGTGTTCAAAGAGCAGAGAAGTGAGTGCGGTTATGTCTCCTTTTGTAATTCAGTATAAATGAGTTGGCGTTTTAGGAAGAAAGTTCGTGAAATACGAATTTATTTTCATAGACTAATATAACATTATAAAAGTATTCAAATTTCTTTGAAATCAAAATGATAGGCAAGCTAGTTTTCAACGTTGTAATGCTTTACATGTAAAATCTGGAATATTTGGCAACATTCTCTACAAATACTTGGAATTCTCAGTGAATGAGGTTGAATCACTGGACAAATTGAAGAAAAAACTGAGAATTCACAAAGAATGACTAGGGAAATATTTAGTACGGCCCGAAACCGAAGGAATGCAATTTCATAGAGCCTTAATATGTGAAGGTCACTGTTTAATCACTGGGAAATCGTGTTCAAAGAGCAGAGAAATGAGTGCAATACTCTGGTATTTCAGTCTAAATGAGTTGGCGTTTTAGGGAAAAACTTTGGGAAACATAAATTCATCTGCCTAGTGCTGATATAACACTATAAAAGTATAATAAACTCTTAGAAATCTAAATGCTAGTCAAGCTAGTGTTCAGAGTAGTAATAATTTAAATTGAAAGTCCTGTGTATTAGACACAACACTCTCTAAATACTGGGAATTATCAGTGAATGAGCTTGAATCTCTAGACAAATTGAAATCAACAGTGAGATTTCACAAAGAAAGACTAGGGAAATATTTAGGAAGATGTCTGAAACAGTAGTAATATATGTTCATAGAGGCTTAATATCTGAAGGACACTGTTTCATCATTTGAAAATCATGTTAAAAAGTAGAGAACTGAGATGGATACTGGCTACATTTATAATTCAGTCTAAATGAGTTGGCGTATTTGAAGAAGGTTGGTCAAACACTTGAGCTTTCATTTTCATGGAGCTCACAATCCTATACAAAAATGTGAAAACTGAGATCACACAATAACAGACAAGGGAATTGTCCAGAAATGTGTCTGAAACACTTGGAATACTCTTGTAGAACGTGAATATCTCTACTGCTGTGTTGACATATCAACTATTTGTTTTGAAACTGCTGCGAAAGTTAGGATAGTGTATAAAATAGAAAAAAAAACACCTTTATAGAGCTGGTATATATGCAAATATGATGTACAAACACTTGGAATTCGCAGTCAATGAGCTTGAATCACTGCACAAAATGAAATAAACAATGAGAATTCACAAAGAAACACTAGGGAAATATTGAGGACGGTGCCTGAAACAGTAGGAATACACGATCATAGAGCCTTAATATGTGAAGGACACTCTTTTGTCACTGGGAAATTGTGTTCAGAAAGCAGAGAAGTGAGTTCGGTAATCTCTACTTTTGTAATTCAGTATAAATGAGTTGGCATTTTTAGGAAGAAAGTTGGTGAAATAAGACTTCATTTTCGTGCAGCTGATATAACAGTATAAAAGTATTCAAAAGTCCTAGAAGTCCAATTTGGAGTTAAGCTATTGTTTACAGTAGTAATAATTTACATTTAAATTCCAGTATATTTGGCAAAATGCTCTATAAATACTTGGAATTCTCAGTGAATGAGCTTGAATCACTGGACAAATTGATTGAAAAACTGAGAATTCACAAAGAATGACTAAGGAAATATTTAGGAAGGTGTCTGAAACAGAAGGAATACAATTTTATAGAGCTTTAATATGTGAAGTATACCCTTTAGTCACTGGAAAATTGTGTTCAAAGAGCAGAGAAGTGAGTGCGGTTATCTCTACTTTTTTAATTCAGTATAAATGAGTTGGCGTTTTAGGAAGAAAATATTCAAAAGTCCTAGAAATCGAATTGAGAGTTAAGCTAGTGTTTACAGTAGTAATAATTTAAATTTAAATTCCAGTATGTTTGGCAAAATGCTCTATAAATACTTGGAATTCTCAGTGAATGAGCTTGAATCACTGGACAAATTGAATTAAAAACTGAGAATTCTCAAGGGATGACTAGGGAATATTGAGGAAGGTGCCTGAAACTGTAGGAATACAATTGCATAGATCCTTAATATGTGAAGGACACTCTTTAGTCACTGAGATTTCGTGTTCAAAGAGCAGAGAAATGAGTGTAATACTCTTGTATCTCAGTCTAAATGAGTTGGTGTTTTAGGGAAAAAGTTAAGAAAACATAATTTCATCTGCCTAGCGCTGATATAGCACTATAAAAGTATACAAAACTCTTAGAAATCAAAATGCTAGTGAAGCTAGTGTTCAGAGTAGTAATAATTTAAACTGAAAGTCCTGTATATTTGACACAATGTTCTATAAATACTTGGAATTATCAGTGAATGGGCTTGAATATCTGGACAAATTGAAATTTCACAAAGAAAGACTAGGGAAATATTTAGAAAGGTGCCTGAAACAGTAGTAATACATGTTCATAGAGGCTTAATGTCTGAAGGACATTGCTTCATCATTGGGAAATCATGTTAAAAAGCAGAGAACTGAGATGGATACTGGCCACATTTATAATTCAGTCTAAATGAGGTGGCGTATATGAAGAAGGTTGGTCAAACACTTAAACTTTATTTCCATAGAAGTTACAATCCTTTATGAAAATGTGAAAAGAGAACTCACAATAACAGACCAGGGAAACTCGTTTCCCCATTCTCTGAACTCCTGGCCAAGGAAGGTCAGGATTCCAGGGGCCCAGGAGCCTGGGGGGCCGACGTGATGAACCTGGGGGGCTGATGCGGAGAGCCTGGGTGCTTATGCCTGACAACCCTGCCAGTGATGAGCAGTGAGGAAAAGTAGGACTCACTTCTAGTCCATCATTTTATTACAAACCCATCCTTGTCTACAAGAATCAATGGCTATTTAATACACACCTCAAAGTACTCGGAAAAGAGACCATGTTAGCATACCTAATTTTTTCTCGGTACATTAACTTAAAAGGAAAACATATTTATAAATCTCAAATCACCAGGTTTAGTACATCCCAGGAAGAGCCCCTTAGTAAACAATAGGAAACAAAATGCTGTGTCAGGAACCCAGCCACATACACACAGCAAGTGAGGCTCCCCAAGAGTAAGAATGCCAATTAATGTAAATATAGGGTGTCCCTCGCAAAAGGTACACACTTTAACAGCTGATAATTCACTTAATTTTCACTCTTTTTCCGGTTTAACTGATTTGAAGAAATGGGTGAAGACAGACTAAGCTTTGAATGAAGAAAATTTCTTCACGAGGCTTTTCATGGGGATACACAAAAGTTAAAGTTTAGGGTACACAATGCATAACAGTTGAGGAATGGAGGGAAGCTATTGAAAGAGATGCACACAAATACCAATTGAAGGAAGGATTCTTGGTGTTTTGTGACTCCATGGCTCATGTGAGTTCTGGTCCGGGCACTGCTGCTACTGAAGCAATGGAATCACAAACATCAAGAATCACTGTGTTCTGTGTTTCTGTGCACCCTCTGTCCACAGAGGCCCTGGATGCCCGGACTGTGGCCACTCTGCACCATGCACTTCATCCTGTATGTGTCCCCATAAGAAAGTCCAGAGAATACATCTTTGTTCAGAGCTTAGCCTGGCTTCACCCATTACAATTCCATTAACCCTGAGAAGGAGTGAAAATTGAGTTATCAGCTGTTAATGTGTGTGTACATTTTAGGAGGACACCCTGTAGTACATATATTTTGGGGACACCTTGCAGCACATATATATCACGATTGTGTATAGCTGTATTTAATATATTAAATTTGGTTTCTACCCCAGGAAGTCACTCAGAAATACTACTACTCGCCTCTTCTATAGCAGAAGCTGGAGCAGGACCTGGCTGAGCACTTTATCCCCCTTAGCCCGCAGCCTTGCCGACATGGGAACCTCCATCGACTTAACTATTTTCTCCCTGCACTTAGCAGGCGTTTCACCAATCTTGGGTGCTATTAATTTTATTACCACTATTATTAATATAAAACCACCAGCCCTTTCCCAATATCAAACACCATTATTTGTCTGATGAGTTTTAATTACAATTGTTTTACTCCTGCTCTCTCTCCCAGTCCTAGCTGCTGGAATTACTGTATGAGTAACAGACTGGAACTTAAACACTCGTGGTTTTTTATCCTGCTGGAGGAGGAGACCCCATCTTATATCAACATTTATTCTGATTTTTTGGTCATGCAGAAGTTTATATTCTTATCCTCCCTGAATTTGAAATTATTTCACACATTGTCACATTATTTAGGGAAAAAAAGGCCCTTTCAGGTATATAGGAATGGTATGAGCTATAATATCCATTGGATTTTATTGTCTGAGCCCATCACCTATTTATGTATGGTAGGTATGGATGTTGACGCATAAGCATAGTTTACATCAGCCACTATAATCATTGCTATCCCAACTGGAGTGAAAGTATTTAGCTGCTTAGCAACCCTTCTTGCCTTCTTGGGGGTAACATTAAATGATCTCCAGCTATACTCTGACCACTGGGCTTTATCTTTCTATTCACAGTAGGGGGTCTAATGAGCATCATACTCAACATACATAAAAGTTGAAGTTTAGGGTACACAATGCACAACAGTTCAGGAATTGAGAGAAGCTATCGAAAGAGATGCACACAAATACCAACCAAAGGGAGGATTCTTGGTGTTTGTGATTCCATGGCTCACGTGAGTTCTGGTCCAGGCACTGCTGATGAAGCAATGGAATCACAAACATCGAGAATAGCTGCTTAGCTATTCTGTGCACCCTCTGTCCACAGCGGCCCTGGATGCCTGGACTGTGGCCCGCTCTGCACTATACACTTCATGTAGTAGCACATTTGCACTATGGCTTTCCTATGGCAGCTGTACTTGCTATTAAAGTGGATTCATACACTGATTTCCCTCATCTTCAGGTTATATATTAAACACAACCTGAGAGCAAAGATTCATTTCTTGATTACATTTGTAGTCCTTAGTATAACCTTATTCCCTCAACATTTCTTAGGCTTATCAAAAATATCTTGATGCTACTCTGATTACTCAGACACTTATACAACTTGAAATACTGTATCATCTATAGGTTCATTCATTTCACTAATTGCTGTTATACTTACAGTCTGCATGATATGAGAAGCATTTGCGTCTAAACCAGAAGTCTTAATAGTAAAATTACCAACTAATCTTGCATGGCTACACAGATGTCCTCCACCTTAGCACACATTTGAAGAGCCTACAGACAGAAATCCTAAGTAAGAAAGGAAGGAATCAAGCCCTCTTAAATGGATTTCAAGCCAATGTCATAGCCATACTGTCTTTCTCTATAATTGAGATATTAGTAAAATTTATGTAACTTTGTCAAAATTCAATTATAAGTGGAACCCCTATATATCTCTATGACATATCCATTTCAGCTAGGCTTCCAAGACACAGCATCATCAACTATGGAAGAATTATCACACTTCCAAGATCAGACCTTAATAATTGTTCTGCTAATTAGCTCTCTTGTACTACACATTATTTCAATTATATTGCCATCCTGACTCATACAAGTACTGTAGATGCACAAGAAGTAGAAACAATCGGAACAATGCTACCAGCTACTCTTCTAATTACAATTGCCCTACCTATTAATTCTTTATACAATAGACAAAATTAACAACCCTTTTATAACTATTAAAACAATAGGCCCCCGATGGTACTGAAGCAATTAATATACAGATTATGAAGACCTTAATTTTGATTCAAACATACTCCCCACATCTGACATAAACCCAGAGTTTGATAACCAAGTAGTATTACCTATAGAGATTACAATTCGAATATTAACCTCATCCAAAGATGTACTACACTCATGAGCTATCCCTCCACTAGGATTAAAAACAGATGTTATTCTGGGCCCTGCCCAAATCAAACAACACTCCTATCCACCCAACACGGCTTATATTACGGGGAGTGCTCTGAAATCTGTAAATCTATCATAAAGTTTATGCCAATAATTCTTCAAATAATCCCACTAAAATATTTTGAAAATGATCATCCTTCTTACTGTAATTTTATTAAAAAGCTAATTAGCATTAACCTTTTAAGTTGGAGATTGGAAGTTTAAACCTTCTTTCTCTCTTTTTTAAATCTTTATTGTTGAAAATATTTACATATATCCCTCTTTATTATTAACCTCTTAATGATATGCCACAATTAGATATATTAACTTATCACAATTTTATCAATAATTCTTAGATTATGTATAACTAGAGGCCCAGTGCATGAAATTCATGCACTGGAGCGGGGGGGCGGGGTGTGTGTCCCTCATCCCAGCCTGCACCCTCTCCAATCTGGGACCCCTTGGGGGATGTCTGACTGCCGGTTTACGCCCAATCCCTTGTGCCTACACCGATAGTCAAATATCCCTCTCACAATCTGGGACTGCTGGCTCCTAACCGCTCACCAGCCTGCCTGCCTGATTGCCCCTATCTTCTTCTGCCTGCCAGCCTGATCAACCCCTAACCACTTCCCTGCCAGCCTGATTAACACCTACCTGCTCCCCTGCTGGCTCAATTGCCCCCAACTGCCCTCCCCTGCCAGCCTGATCTTGTCCCCAATGGCCCTCCCCTTCCAGCCTGTTCTTGCCCCCAACTGCTCTCTCCCCTGTTGGCCTAATCGCCCCTATCTGCCTTCCCCTGCCGGCCTGATCTTGCCCCCAACTGCCTTTCCCTGACAGCCTGACCACCACTAACTGCCTCTGCCTGGCTCATCACTCCTAACTGCCCTCTTCTTCCGGCCAATTTAGTTCTGATTGGTCAGTTTCTATGCCAGTCAGCATCAAAAACTCCACCTCCTAGGCAGCCATTGGGTCCTTGCAATTCACCCAGATTTGGTTGTGATTGGTCGGTTTCTAAGCCAGTCAGCATCTCTGGGCCTATCTTCAGGCCTGATCATAGAGGCAGGGCTGATTAGCAGCTGACCCAGGCTGCTGGCAAGCAGCTGAACTGCCTGACCTCTGAGAGAGAGAGAGAGAGAGAGAGAGAGAGAGAGAGAGAGAGAGAGAGAGAGAGAGAGCCTTATCTGCTGGCGAGGGAGAGAGAAGCAGGGTCTTATCACCCTGCTTCTCTATCCGGGCCTTGCCAGCAGCCAATGCCACTGCTGATCAGCCCCGCCTCTCTCTCTCTGAGAGGTAAACAGTTCAGTCCGCTCACCTGCTACACCCGCAGCCTGGTGGTCAAGCCTCCCAGTTGCTGTGGATGTGACAGACCCAGGGTTTTTATATATTAGGATAATATAACTTAAAATTTCAAAACACTCTTACTATTCAAACCAAGAACCTCTAACAACTAAATTGCTAAAACATTCCACCCTTTGAGAAACTCAAATCTATTTGCCTCTTTCATTACCCCTATGATAATAGGCTTATCCTTTGTCTTTTTACTTATATTTCCAAATATGTTCTTTCCATCAACTACATAGTTTATATTAATAACTTCCTAGTCACAATTCAACAATGACTTATTCACTTAACAACAACACAAATATTAATTCATAGTAAAAAGGGCCACACTTGAAAGCTTATATTAATCTTACTCATTATATGTTTTGGTTTAACAAACTTATTAGATCTTTTACCCCATTCATTTACTCCTACTGCTAAACTGCCAATGAATCTTGGAATAGCTTTCCCTCCACTAATATGAGCACACAGTAATTTTTGGCTTTTGACATAAAACCAAAGCACACTTGCACACTTTTTACTACAAGGAACCCCAATTCCCGTTATCTCCATATTAGTAATCCTCAAAACAATCAGCCTATTCACGCAATCAAATAGTACTAGCAGTACCACTGACAGCCAACATTACTGCAGATCACCTACTTATCCACTTAATGGCAGAGCAACCCCAGCTGTACTAAGCATTAGTATAACCAGCACCCTCATGACATTGATTGTTCTTATCCTATTAACTATTCTAGAATTTGCAAGTAGCTCTAATTAAAGCTTATGTATTCACCTTACTGGTTAGTCTTCATCTCCATGACAATGGTTAGTGACCCACCAAATGCACGCGTATCACATAGTCAACTCAAGTCCCTTATGACTTACAGGAGCCCTATCAGCCCTCGTCATAACAGCAGGCTTAGTTATATGATTTCACTTTAACTCACCATTATTATTAACTGTAGGCCTGGATATAATATATTAACCATTTACCCTTGATGATGAGATACTGTTTGAAAAAGCACAATTTTTTACTTTTTGGAATTTAATCTTTATTTACAGGAGACTGCAAGATATGAAATTCCACATAGATGTAAGAAACCTAGAGAATGGAAGCTTCATACAATATGTACAGTTTGGAACTGTTCAAGTATAGATTTGTTATAAAAAGTGCTACAATAACAAACCACATTTAAAAAGAGTTCTTAGTAGAGAAACAGTAAGACATACTTATACCAATCATAGTACACAACAAACAACTTTCTGCTTTAGTTGTACAGTCTAAAAGTTGAAGGTCCCAGAAGTGCCATCCTGAACTTGGAATGTATAACCTGCAGAGATAGTTTCTGGCACAACATTTTGATCTTCCTCTTCCTCTACAGAGAAATATTTCTCAATCAAGTTTAGTGAAGCTTTGTACACAGACTCATTTTCATGGTTTTGTGGAGCTTCAGTTTTGTCCAAACCTCCACATTCTTCAATCATTATACTTAGTTTCTCAGTTTCACCTAGTTTCTCGGCAGCCTGAAAGATATTTGAAATGGCATCCAGAATAACCAGAATAATCTTGGTATCTTTCGCAGTTAAAAGGTTCATCAGTGGTTCTATTATGCCACAATGAACGAGGTATACAATTTGTTCAACTGTTCCACCACTTGTATAGTTGGTCACAGCCCATACAGCTTCCTTTTGTGTCTTAAAGTCTGCCTTCGAAAGAAAAACAATGAGGAATGGGACTAATCCATGATTCACAACTTGCTGTATCTGGTCCTGGCGGCCAGCTGTGATGTTTGACATTGTCCATGTAGCTTCCTTCTGAATATTAGTTTTGGAGTTCATTAGCAGGCTGGGAAAGACAGCAAGTGCTCCCGCATCTATTACAACCTGCGTCTGTTCATCTGTCCCAGTGACAATATTTCCTATGGCTCTTAGTGCAGGGGTCACAATTGGCAATTCAGTAGCTCCTAAGAGCTTCACAATTTGGGGCACAACTCCTGTTTTCACAACCATTTCAATCCGTTCATTTGGACCATCAGTAAGGTAGGAAATGGCCCAGCAGCTATCTGCTAATACTTCTGGATCATCATGGTGTAAGAGACAAACTAAAGTAGGAAGAATCTGCTCAACAGCATCTAACGGGGGTACAGGATTCTTGTTGCGACAAAGGTTTGAAAGTGTCCAGGTCAGATTACGTAAGTAACCACATGCTAAAGATGACATATCAGGAACTGCAAGAAGAGCCAACAGTGGGTCAACTGCACCATACTTGATAACCAAGTCTCGGAAAACTGAACCATCACCTGCAATGTTTCCTAGAGCCCATACGGCTTGTTCACTGATGTGAGCGTGGGGAGATGCCAACAGAGAAATGAATGCTGGGATAGCACCTCCATCTACTATAGCCTTGGTCTGTTCTGAAGTCCCAGAAGCAATGTTAGTGAGGGACCAAGCAGATTCAAACTGGATGGGACTACAATCAGTTCTGCCCAAGAAGGACACAAATTTTGGGATCAAACCAGCCCGGATTATGTTTTCTATGGATGGCTGTTTTTCCCTAGAAAGCAGTTTCCTTGCAGCCTGAGTAGCTTGAAGCTGGCTTTCCAAATTGTTGCTATTTATGCCTTTGACAATGTCCTCAACAGATGAATTTACAGTGCCCTGGTTGTTGCAGTTTTCCTGCAGTGGAGAAGTAGCATCATCAGGAAATGAGCTCACATTTCTCCTCTTCAGCATCTGGTCATCCTTTTTAGCTTTCCTCAGCTCCACATTAACTTCTATTCATTGCCGCCTCATTTCTGTACTGTCTTTCCCCTTGTTCTTGAATCTGTTAAGGCGGGCAGCTGGCGAATTAGCATTCTCGTTGGTGGACATGGTTATGAGACAAAGGGAGAAGCTCTACACAGCCGGCTCAGGCTTTCACAGGAGATGGTGAGCGGAGGACAGGCTGCGGTTCGGTTGCTCCGAGAAAGCACATTTTAAGGCCATCATACACCAATTGTACAAGAAGGACTCCCTTACGACATAATTTTATTTATTGTTTCTGAAGTATTTTTCTTTTCAGGATTTTTCTGAGCTTTCTATCATTCAAAGCTAGTCCATACTCCAGAAATAGGTGAATATTGATCCCCATCAGGCATCAATCTTCTTAATCTCTTAGAAGTACCTCAGGTAAATACATCTGCTCTAGCATGTCTATTACTTCAGCTCATTATAGTTTAATATTAGGGAGTTGCAAGCACATGGTTCAAGTACTATTCATTATGATTTGTGTAGGCTTGTACTTCACATTACTTCAAACCTCAGAATATCATGAAACATCATTTTCTATTTCAGATGGTGTCTACAGGTCAACATCTTTAATAGCCACAGGCATTATTGGCTCTACCTTCTTTATTGTATGCCTCCTACACCAACTAAAATTCCATGTCACATCTCATCATTTTGGATTGGAAGTTGCTGGCTGATAGTGACACTTTGTAGGTGTCATATGACTATTCTTATAGTCCCTATTTATCAATGAGGATCCTATTCTTTAGTATTAATTAGTACAACTGACTTCCAACTAGTTAGTTTTGGTAAAATCCAAAAAAAGAATAATTAACCTTGTACTTACTTTATTTATCAATACTAGCATGTTTACTTGTAATAATCACATTTTATCTTCCCCAAACAAATGTTTATGCCAAAAAAAAGTAAGCCCTTATGAATGTGGTTTTGACCCAAGAAATGCTAAAGGGGCTGTTGTTAAAAGAAGAAATAGAAAGAGAAGGATGAACACAGGCATAAAAAATAAAAATGGCAACCAACAAGTACCTATCAAGTGCCTTAAATGTAAATGGATTAAATGCTCCAATCAAAAGACACAGGTTAGCTAAATGAATACAAAACCATGACCTATAGATATGCTGCCTACAAGAGACCCACCTTAGAACAAAGGACTCACACAAACTGAAAGTGAAGAGATAGGGAAAAAATTCCAGGAAAATAGAAATGAAAGGAAAGCTGGGGTAGCGATACTCACATCTGACAAAATAGACTTCAAAGTGAAGGCCATAATAAGAGATAATGAAGGCCTCTTCATAACACTAAAGGGATTGATACAACAAGAAAATATAACTCGGGTAAACATGTATGCACCCAATACAGGAGCACCCAAATACATAAAAAAAATGCTCCTGGATGAGATCAACAGTAATACAATCATAGTATGGGACTTTAACACTGCACTGACATCACAGAATAGACATTCTAGGCAAAAAAATCAGTAAGGAAATAGAGACCTTACATGACACACTAGATCAGATGGAATTAATTGACATTTTCAGAACATTTCATTCTAAATCTAAAGAATAAAAAAAATAAAGCTGAAGAATATACATTCTTCTCAAGTGCATATGGGACATTTTCACAGATAGGCCACATGTTAGGACACAAGCTAAGTCTCTACAAATTCAAGAATATTGAAATCATATCAAGCATCTTCTCAGACTACAATGGCATGAAATTAAAAATCAGCTACAATAAAAACACTAAAAAACAATAAAATACATGTAGACCAAATAGCATGCTATTAAACAATAAATGGGCTACCAAAGAGATCAAAGAAGAAATAAAAACATACTGGAAACAAATGAACACACAACAAACGCAAATCTATGGGACACAGCAAAAACAGCCTTGAGAGGGAAGTTCATAGCACTATAGGGCAACCACAAAAAAAAAAAAAAAAAGAAAGAAAAAGAAAGAAAGAAAGGAAGAAAGAAGGAAAAAGTTGTAATCAGTTATCTAACCCTAAAACTTAAAGAATTAAAAAGAGAACAACAAGAAAAGACCAGAGTGAGTAGAAGGAAGGAAATAATAAAGATCAGAGTAGAAATAAATGAAATAGAGACTAAAACAAACCAAACAAAAAAAGAGCAATAAAACCAAGAGCTGGTTCTTTGAAAGGATAAACAAGAAACTTTAGCCAGAATCATCAAGAAACAAAGAGAGAAAGCCCAGACTCTGGTTATCACTGCAGAAAAAAAAGAGAGAGAGAGAGAGAGAGAGAGAGAGAGAGAGAGAGCGCCCAAATAAATAAAATCAGAAATGAAAGAGATAAATTAACCACTGACCCCACATAAATACAAAGAATCATAAAAAATACTATGAATGACTTTATTCCAAAATAATGGACAAAATGGACATATTCTTAGAAAAATTCCAATCTTCCAAAACTCAATCAGGAAGAATCAGAAAATTCTGATAGGCCAATAATGACTGATGAAATTGAAGCAGTACTAAAAAAAAGTATATATTCAGAAAACAGAAGCCCTGGCCCAGATGGCTTCACAGGGGAGTTTTACCAAACACTTCAAGAAAAGTTAACACATATACTTCTCCAACTATTCCAAAAAATTCAAGAAGAAAGAACACTTCCAAGCTCTTTCTATGAGACCAGCATTACCCTAATTCCAAAACCAGATAAAGACGCTACAGAGAAAGAGAACTACAGACCAATATTCCTGATGAACATAGATGCTAAAATCCTCAACAAAATATTAGCAAATTGGATCCAGCAATATATAACAAAGATCATACACCATGACCAAGTGGGATTTTTCCACTTGGGTATGTATGCAAGGTGGTACAATGTTCACAAATCAATAAACATGTTGCATCACATGAACAGATTGCAAGACAAAAATCACATGATCACATCAATTGATGCAGACAAAGCATTCGACAAAATCCAACACCCTTTCTTGACAAAAACTCTTGGCAAAGTGAGAATAGAGGGATCAGATCTCAACATAATAAAAGCAATATATGACAAACTACATCATACTCAATGAACAAAAACTAAAACCATTTCTCCTAAGAACAGGAACAAGACATGGATGCCCTCTTTCACCACTCTTGTTCAACATAGTATTAGAAGCCTTAGCCATAGCAATTAGACAAGAAGAAATAAAAGGCATCTAAATTGGAAAGGAGAAAATCAACTGTCATTATTCGCAGATGACATGATATTGTACATAGAAAACCCTAAAGACTCTATGAAAAAAATGACTAGATTCAATACATAACTTCAGAAATGTAGCAGGATACATAATTAACACCCAGAAATTGATGGCATTTTTATACACCAACAATGAACTCTCAGAAAGAGAAAGCAAGAAAACAAAACCAGAAAATTACGATAATTAGGAATAAACTTAACAAAGGAGGTAAAAGACCTCTACTCAGAAAACTGTAGGACATTGGGAAAAAAAATAAGGAACATATAAACAAGTGGAAGAATATACCATATTCATGGATTGGTAGAATCAACATATTAAAATTTCATACTACCCAAAGCAATCTATAGATTCAATGCAATTCCTATTAAAATACAAAATACCTATTAAAATACAAGGAAAGTGAAAGAGAAACAGCACCAGCCCTGGCCTGGCAGTTTCACCACCCCCTCTGCCCTTCCACTGCAGGCAGGAGCAGCGCCTCTCCAGTACTAATTTACTTTTTTTATTTTTATTTTTTATTGATTTTACAGAGAGGAAGGAAGAGGGATAGAGAGTTAGAAACATCCATGAAAGAGAAACATCAATCAGCTGCCTCGTGCACACCTCCCACTGGGGATGTGCCTGCAACCAAGGTGCATGCCCTTGACTGGAACTGAACCCAGGACCCTTCAGTCTGCAGGCCAACACTCTATCCACTGAGCCTAACCAGTTAGGGCTCCAGTACTAATTACTTTTAAAACTCTTTTTGTAAGGAGAGAGATTAAATTTTGGAGGTATTTCAGGATCCATTGGAATAACTTAGTCATTTTTTGGTCAATTAAAAAGTCTCTTAAATTTTAAATTTGGAAAGGTTGTAAAACAAGCTCCTATAATAATAAAAGTTTAATATGCTAATTAGACCAGACGTCTTTCCAGACAACCATCGGGATGAAGCCAGTGCTGCAAGGGAAGCCTGGGTTCCAGGTGCCAGAGGGAAGCCAGTGACGGCAGCCAGGGGAAGAAAGGCCTACTCTTGCATGAATTTTGTGCATTGGGCCTCTAGTAATTAAGTATTATGATATACATTTTGTAAAAACTAAGTAAGATACCAATTAAACTTTAAAATAGTGTCAGTATTAAATATTTTATCCACACTACAAGATTTTGTTTAATTTACGTAAGTATTTAATTTCTTTAGGCCAGTAAATGATTATATCCTGTAATGCATTTGAAGAGAGAAAATGCACAACACATGCTAATACAAAGATGAACACATATCATACAAACGCTATAGACCATATACATAATTCAAGAGTAACTCACCTTCTTTACTTAAATATATATTTCCATATTTTTTAATCCTCACCTGAGGAGCGAGGATATTTTTTTCCATTGATTTTTAGAGAATGGAAGGGACAAGTGAGGTGGGGAGAGAGATGGGAGAGAGGGAAACATCAATGTGACAGAAACAGAACTATTGGTTGCCTTCCACACGTGCCCTGACTGAGAGTGGGATCAGAGCTGCAGCCCAGGTACATGCCTTAACTGGGAATCAAACCTGCAACCCTCTGATGTACAGGACAATGCTGTAAACACTGAGCACACCAGCCATGGCTGTATTTTTATTTTTTAAATTAAAAGTAATTTAATGTATGAGAATTTTTGGAAAACTCAATTTTCAGTGATAATGAAACATTAAGCAACCAGTATTTCCTACAACTTTTATTAACATATTTTATTATTTTAAATTTAGGCACCCAAATTACCACTGAAATCTGGCCATTTTACAATGAGATTTCTAGTGATATCTTCCTATTTCTGTAAAGCAATAGGAAGTAACAGGATTTCTATCAGGAGTATTAGTGAGAGCTGGGCTCTGGAAGTTTCTGGCCTTGGAGGCACATTTTCCCATGTTAATTGTAGTGGGTTGTTTTGAACATTGGCAGTCTGAGTAAATTCTCTAGGGAGGTAATGTAGTGGGTCAAAGTCTGCTGCTTATGAGTACCATGAGGCTCTTAGAACTCAAGTAGCATTCAACCTTCTTACATGCCTTGGTTTCTCACCCTGGCTGTCTCATACAGCTGTGAGTGAGGACATGAAGCACTAGGTGACCAACCTTTATAGGGAATCCCTGGATGAGTCAATTTCTTAATTACAGTTGAATTGGGGGTTCCCTATGGGGACCTTACGTCATGAGGAATGACCTCTGACACCTCCATAAAGATTCTTAGTCATCTAAGAGCATCTGAGATTCGGCCTGGAGGGAGGACATGCCCCTTATCTGCAGAGCTGAAGGAGTTCAGCTCTCATTTATACTGCAAAAGCATTTGCTCAGATTCTCAGAAAGCAATTCCAATGGAAAAGGCAAATTTAAATACCAGCCAACCATTTTTCCTCCTGTCTCACCTTGTAGCCTGGGTTCTGTTAACCCTTAACCTTGACAGGTTAGCATGTGGCCCATTTTCATCCACATAGTGAAACAAAGGGAGGAATTAAAATAGAAGAAACAAGATCAAGGGGGCACTGGAGACACGTTCAAGGGGTTAGCCCGGGACAAGGGTTAGCCCGTGACAAGCTGCCGCTGCCCACTGATCTCCTGGTTGCAAGTCTCATAGGGACCTTTAGAGCTTAGAAGAAACAAAGTAAAAGTAGGAAATAAGAGAAGGGTACACACAGGTGTAAGGAACAACACACACATTTGTCTTAAGGTTTTTACCTGTTTCATTTGTTTGATTTTTTAAATATGATTTTATTGATTTCAGAGAGAGAGGAAAAAAGAGAGAAACATCATCGATGTGAGAGATATATCAATCAGTTGCCTCTTGTTGAACCCACAACCTGGACATGTGTCCAAACCTGGAATTGAACAGGTGACCTTTTGATGCATGGGACAACATTCAGTGAAGGCAGTCACAATGGCCAGGACTAAGATTTTTCCTGGTGGTTAACGGTGGCAATTTTAGAGGAGGCCTCAATGGAATATCTCAATAGAATATTCATCAACTCTCCAGGTGTGTCATTTGATATGCTGATGTATTACAACGAATGTGTACAGTGATGGGGGTTATTTTCTGGTCAGGTTCACCTTAAAAATATCACTGGAAAGGGATTTGAAGCAACATGGGTCTGCTGGGTATGGTCTGGAACATGTAACCCATTTGCTTCTAAGCTTCCTAGGTTAGGGAAGATAAGTTCTTATGATTTATTCGTTGTGCCTATAAATTACTGGGCCCTGTTAGACTGTCAGATTTCCCATTCCACTTGTCAAGGAATTTTCCTAGCTTTTTAATAACATGCTTCAACTCTATATACTTGGGGAGTCTTGTTAGTATTGAATTCATCACAATGACCATCAGGTGACAGACACTAGACACCAGAGCCAAAATCAGGACCCCAAACACACACCCTGGACACCAGAATCTGTACCTTTCAGTGACCACAAACCAAAAGCTGGACCCCGGCCCTGGGAATCAAATTCAAAGCTATTCCTCTGACTCAAGCATACTATGCAGCACAAAAGCCAGAAACCAGATGACAGAGACTGACAGCTAATTCTTAAGACCACATTCCATACACCAGAATCTGAATCTATAGCTGTACTTGGACCCCACACAAGAACCCAGAACACTAAGTCATACCCAAAGAGACCTAAACACCAGACACACAGCCGAATACACATTTGATCCAAAACCACAGACCCTGGACATATAACAGGGATCTATAACTAAGACGCCATAGCCACAATGTGGAGTTGGAGTCAGACCTTCACGTTGTACACAAATCCATGATTCAATAAAGAGAACCCATGTCAGTCTAAGCCCAAGCAGCTAGTTTCACAAATACTTTTGTATGCCAATGTGAATGTGTAAGAGGAAAAAGTAACTTGCAGAACTTCAAAATTCTACCAAACCCTGCAGTACTACACACAAGGATAACAGAGTGAAAAAATAATAAAAATGTTTACCTTTGCTGGCAGGAGTCCATGATCTCTCAGCTGCAGTGGTGTCAGAAGTTAAACATGTCGCAGCCAATAATTTCACAAGGCAGGCTCTTCACAACTGTGGGGGATTTTAAAAGTAATTATCTACCATATACATTGTAAATTCTAACAGCTGGGATAATAACCAAATTGATATGATCAAATTAACAAGAGATGTACAATGCTTAATCCATGCACAAGGAAAACTCACATACAAATGAATACCAAAGACAACAAGGTAATATTAGAAAGAGCAAATGTTGGAAAATGGGGAAACAGGGTCTTAGATTGTAGAGGTGAAATGGGTAATATTTAGAAAAAGTACAAGATATGTGGCATGTTAGTTTTAGTTAGGTAATCCCAAAAGGTATATGATGAGGGGGGTAAGATAGGCATATCAAGAAATTCCTGGTAGCCTGGCTGGTGTGGCTCAGTGGTTGAGCATCAACCCATGAACCAGGAGGTCATGGTTCCATTCCCTGTTAGTGCACATGCCCAGGTTGTGGGCATGATCTCCAGTGAGGGGCATGCAGGAGGCAGCTGATCTCTCATCATATTTTCTATCTCTCCCTCTCCCTTCTTCTCTGAAATCAATAAAATATATATTTTAAAGAAATCCCTGACCTCCCCCACACACAGACAGCACCACTGGTCAATGTGAGCTCCAACCCCAGGCTTCCCACAGATAGGTCACACGGCACATTCCCTACCCTGAGCCCAGGTCAGAGCTGCTCATGCGACCTGGTATGCCCAGCCACAGGTCACAGGACCATGCTGCATGTGCACTGAGAGAGGGTTCTAGGGCACCATCCTGCCTTGAGTGCTGGGGCTGCATAGTGATTTGCATGACACAGGGCTCTGGGCCCTCACAGGACGTTGCACACCAGACAAACTGCATGCAACCCCACCACCCAGAGAATCTGAAGTGGACAACTTAAATACCAGAATCATGGGAGAAGGGTGAACAACTCAGAGCAGATGATAAAGGTGTGAAACTCAAGGCACACCCAGCCTCTGGTCTAGAGAGTCCCAGATCATTGGACCACTAGGGGATTCACCCCCTTGGATCCCAAGCAGGGAGCCCAAGTCCAGAAATAGGAGATAGCAAAAAGCTGTCAAAGAAAAACCACCAAAGGAAAGAAAAGGAGAAATCACCAGAAAAAGAACTAAATGAAATGGAGGCAAGCAATATGTCAGAGAAATAACTCAGAGTAAGGGTCATGCAGTTCCTAAACCAACTGGATGAGAAAATTACCAACATATTTAAGAATCAAGAAAAAATGAAGAATGATAGAGCTAAAATAAAAACCACATTGGAAGGTTTTGCTAGTAGACTAGAAAAAGCAAAGGACCAAATCAGTGAATTAGAAGACAGGGTTTAAATCATACCCATTCAGAGCAGCAATTGGAGAAAAACTATTAGAAATCAGGAGAAGAGCCTAAGGGAGATTTGGGACAACATGAAATGAAGCAACATCTATATAATAGGAGTGCTAGAAGGAGAAGAAGAGGAGTAAGGATTACAAAACCTATTTGAAGAAATAATGACAGAAAACTTCACTAAATTAGGGAAGAAAAAAGACACACAAGCAAAGAGAGTCCCAAACAAGATGAACCCAAAAAGACCCACACTAAGACACATCATAATTACAATGGCAATTGTTAGAGACAAAGAGAGAATCTTAAAGTCTGCAAGAGAGAAAGAGCGTCACGAACAAGGGATCTCCCATTAGACTATCAACTTACTTCCCAACAGAAACACATGCAGCCAGAAGGGAATGGAATGAAGTATACAAAGTGAATGACAAGGGAATGACTCCAAGAATACTCTTTCCAGTGAGGCTATCATTTGAATTGAAAGGGAAATCAGGAGCTTCACAGACAAGAAAAGGCTAAGGAAGTTTATTCCTACCAAGGCAGCAATGCAAGAAATGCTAAAGGGACAAAGGAAGATGGCTGCCGATGTGAAGGCAGACTACAAGATAGTGCGTGAGTGAGAGAACGAAAGGACAGTGTGTGGACCCCTGTGGAGTGTTTCTTTGTGAGTTGAGGGAGAGTTATTCTCCAGAGGACTGTGGGGGATTGCTAGGTGGGGTTTCCCTGACCAGGCAGCCTCAACTGCTGATGGGATCCCTCCCGGAGCTACCGGCTCTGACATGGAGACTGCACGATATTGAAGGGAACAGTGGATGTTGTCAGAAGCCTGAAATTCGTGGGAATATACAAATGCACCCAGTGAACAGCTGCAAACCTTGGAACACTGGTCCCCAAGTGGTGCGAGCATGTGGATTCAGAGGAGCTCGGTGCCTCCTCATGGAAATGTCCAATTTTTCCTGAGATAAGGTGAGGTCTGTGGTCCAGGCAGGAAGGGAAACACGAAAACGGGAGCCAGAGGATCCAGGGAAATCTGTGCCCAGAAAGGTCCGTGGCTGTTGGGGCTGGCGTGATCCACGAGTGCGGAAGGGGATCCGCAAGGCTGCTATGTTAGAAGGGAACTCTAAAAAGCAACCCTTATCTGAACTGGGAGAAAAAGGCCAGCCTAAAAATTTTAACAGTGTGCCAGCTGTTTTGACCCAAGGGGAAAAGGCTGCACAGACTTGCGCCGCAGCGCGAGAGTTCGGCACTTACACTGGCTCTTTTTTCTTTTCTCTTTAAATCCTTGCTTTTGATTACTAAGCCCAATACATGGGATCACCCAATTGGGGACACTCTAAGAGACTGCAGGGGAAAGTTGTTTTTGTGGAACCTGGGGATCAGAGTGGGGAATAACCATCAGAGAACCGGCTCTGGGGCAGCCCATTCCCCCAAACCGGTATTAAGTGCCACAGGGAAAACAAAAACTAAACGCCAGCTAGAGAGGACCTATAGACCTGGAGTTCAATCCAGAAAAACTGCCACCCAGGGGCTGAAGCACAAATTGACTCTTGTGTAAACACAAATAAAGGAGTGTAAGAAACAATCATGTATTGCCTGCTTAAAAATCAGGACTGTGGCCTACAACACTGAAGAGGAGTGAAACGCAGGGAACTTCAATACCTTCCTGACTAGGAAACAGGGGAGCCAAACAGAACAGTAGAGGAAGGGAATGACCTCCACTACTGAACATTTTTATTTTTATTTCATCTTTTACTTAAGAAACTAATTTTTTTTCTTTTTTCCTCACTTGATTTTGCCTTGTTAATTATTACATTTTTATTTTTAATCAGTATTAGAACTACTATTTTACCTTTTTTAAAAGTGTCATTTTATTTTCTCTTTATTTTTTTTTGGGGATTAGTGTTCTAGATTCTATTTGCATCTTTCCTTTAGCATCATTTTACTTTATTGCAACTTTACCTTTATGCCAAAACTCTCTTCCTCATTATCCCCTTTTATTGTCCTGTTTCTCTTACCCCTTCGTGCTTTAGATTTTCCCTGTTCCTTCTTTTTACTCCCTGTTAAAATTTCACCCTACTTATATATCTAATTTCCAATCCCCCTGTGCTAAGTCCATACACACCTCTCTCTTCCCTTTCTTCACTATCCAATTTTTTTTCTCTCTGTCCATTTGTTGTTGTTTGCTTGATTGTTGATTATATTGGGTTTTTTAAATGTTGGTTTGTGAGATTGTTTCGCTTTTTCTTTTTTTTTTTTTGTTTTGTTTTTGTTTGTTTCTTGCTTCTGTTTTTCTCGCCTCACTTGATATTAGTTGTTGTTTTTAGTTTGCATTAATCTCTAGGTATTTGTTGCTGAGATTTGTTGGGATTCGTGGCTCTTCTATTGGAGTTTTCTCCCCATATAAATAGTGCTTTCCCCTCTTCTTTTTTATTCTCTTTCTTTTCTCTCTTACTTTTTTTTTCTTTTCCCAATTCCATTTTTTCTCTCTTCTTTCTTTCTTATCCCCTAATTCTCTTTTCTCTGGTGGTCACCTTTATTGCGGGTATCATGAATACATTTAGTATCATGAATACATTTGTGTTCAGTGCCTTGTGTGTTGTGCCTTGTTGTGTTGTATTTTGTGACTTGAAATCAATGCAGGAGAGAGAGGACTACATAACCAGACACCTAGAGAAGAGAGATTGTGGGGAGACAATGAAACAGCCCGCATATGAAAGAAAAGCAGGCATCACCAGAAAAGAAAGCAAATGAAATGAAGGCAAGCAACCTGTAAGAGAAAGAATTCAGAGAAATGGTCATAAGGTGGATGAAAAGAATGGAAGACCAATTCAACAATAGGAGTAAGAACCAAGAGGAAATGAAGAAGAACAAAGAAGAAATGAAAAATGACATTTCTGCTGTAAAGAACTCAGTAGAAAGCATCAAGATTAGACTAGAAGAAGCAGAGGACTGCATCAGTGAGCTAGAAGAGAAGATGGAAAAAAATACCCAAGTAGAGTAGCTTCTAGAAAAAAATTAAAAAGCAGGAGGAGAGGCTATGGGAACTTTGGGACAACACGAAACAAAACAACATCCACATAATAGGGGTTCCAGAAGGAAAGGAAACTGAGCAAGGAATAGAAAACCTGTTTGAAGAAATAATGACAGAAAACTTCCCTGATATAGGGAAGAAAAAAAACCATCCAAATCTAAGGAGCTCACAGAGTCCCAAGCAAAATGAACCCCCAAAGACCAATGCCAAGGCACATTATAATTAAATTAGCAAACACCATCGACAAAGTAAGAATCTTAAAAGCGGCCAGAGAGGAGACAGAAAGTTAAATACAAAGGAACCCCCATCAGACTAGCAACTGATTTCTCAACAGAAACTCATCAGGCCAGAAGGGAGTGGAATGAAATATACAAAGTCATGCAAAGAAGGGTCTGAACCCAAGAATACTGTACCCAGCAAGGCTATCAATCAAAATTGAAGGTGAAATCAGGAGCTTCACAGACAAAACAGGACTAAGGGAATTTATTACCACCAAACCAGCTGTGCAAGAAATGTTAAAGGGTGTGCTGTAAAAGAAAAGAAAAAAGAAAAGAAATAGGAAGCGAAGAAGGAACAAAGGGGTAAAGAATAAAAATGGCGACAAATAAGTACCTATCAATAATAACTTTAAATGTAAATGGATTAAATGCCCTAATCAAAAGACATAGGGTAACAGATTGGATAAGAAAACAAGACCCACATATCTGCTGTCTACAAGAAACCCACCTAAGAAAAAAAGACACACACAGAGGGTGAAGGGATGGAAAAAGGTTTTCCAGGCGAATGGAAATGAAAAAAAAAAAGCTGGGGTAATAACACTTATATCTGACAAAATAGATCTCAAAGTGAAGGACATAACAAGCGATAAGGAAGGTCACTTCATAATACTAAAGGGAGCAATCCAACAAGAAGAAATAACTCTGGTAAACACATATGCACCCAATATAGGAGCACCCAAATACGTAAAAAAAAAACAACTCCTGGAGAATGTCAATGGAGAGATTAACAGCAATACAATCATAGTAGGAGACTTTAATACTCCACTATCACCATTGGACAAATCCTCTAAACAAAACATCAGCAAAGAAACATCAATCCTAAATGACTCAGTAGACCAGATGGAATTAATTGACATCTTCAGAACATTTCACCCCAAAGCCACAGAATATACATTCTTCTCAAGTACACATGGGTCATTTTCAAAGAAAGACGATATATTGGGACATAAGCAAAGTCTCTTCAAATTCAAGAAGATAGAAATCATATCAAGCATCTTCTCAGACCACAGTAGCATAAAACTGGAAATCAACTACAATAAAAACAATCCAAAGAAATCAAACACATGGAGACTAAATAGCATGCTGTTAAACAATGACTAGGTTACCAGAGAGATCAAGGAAGAAATAAAAAAACCATGGCAACAAATGAAAATGAAAACACAACAATCAAAAATCTATGGGACACAGTGAAAGCGGTCTTGAGAGGGAAGTTCATAGCTCTACAAGCCTACTGCAAAGAACAAGAAACAAAGGTAATAAATTACCTAACCCTACAACTCAAAGAGTTAGAAAAATAGCAACAAGAAAAGTCCAGCGTAAGCAGAAGGAAGGAAATAATAAAGATCAGAGCAGAGATAAACGACATTGAAACCAAAGAAACAATACAAAAATCAACAAAACCAAGAGCTGGTTCTTTGAGAGGATAAACAAGATTGATAAACCTCTAGCCAGGCTCACCAAGAATCAAAGAGAGAGGAGCCAAATGAACAAAATCAGAAATGAAAGAGGTGAAATAACAACAGATCCTGCCAAAATACAAAGGATTGTTTAAAATACTACAAACAACTCTATTCCAACAAACTGGACAACCTGGAGGAAATGGACATATACCTAGAAAAATATAACCTTCCAAAACTCAATCAGGAAGAATCTAAACAGCTCAATATGCCAGTAACTATGGAAGAAATTGAAGCAGTCACCAAAAAGCTTCCAGCAAACAAAAGCCCGGGGCCAAATGGCTTCACAGGAGAGTATTACCAAACATTCAAGGAAGTACTAAAACATATCCTCCTCAGAGTATTCCAAAAAATTTAAGATGAAGGAGCACTTCCAAACGCATTCTATGAAGCCAGCAACACCCTAATACCAAAACCAGATAAAGACAACACAATGGAAGAGAGTTACAGCCAATATCCCTCGTGAACATAGATGCCAAAATCCTCAACAAAATTCTAGCAAATCGGATCCAGCAATATATCAGAAAGATCGTACACCATAACCAAGTAGGATTAACCCAGGGATGCAAGGATGGTACAATATCCGCAAATCAATAAACGTGATACATCACATAAACAAATTGAGACAT
This sequence comes from Corynorhinus townsendii, assembly GCA_026230045.1. Classification (NCBI taxonomy): domain Eukaryota; kingdom Metazoa; phylum Chordata; class Mammalia; order Chiroptera; family Vespertilionidae; genus Corynorhinus; species Corynorhinus townsendii. Next base: position 232,646 of record JAPDVU010000028.1, on the reverse strand, counting down.
AAATCACATAGTTATATCAATTAATGCAGAAAAAGCATTTGACAAAATCCAACACCCTTTCTTGATAAAAATTCACAATAACGTGGGAGTAGAAGGATCATACCTCAACATAATAAAAGCTATATATGATAAACCCACAGCTAACATCATACTCAATGGGCAAAAACTAAAACCATTTCCCCTAAGATCAGGAACAAGACAGGGATGCCACTCTCACCACTCCTGTTCAACATAGTACTAGAAGTATTAGCCATTGCAATTAGACAAGAAGAAGAAATAAAAGGCATCCAAACTGGAAAAGAAGAAGTAAAGCTGTCCTTATTTGCAGATGACTTGATATTGTACATAAAAATCCCGAAAGACTCCATCAAAAAACTAAGAGACTTAATAAATGAATTAGGCAATGTAGCAGGATACAAAATTAATGCCAAGAAATTTATGGCATTTCTATACACCAATAGTAAACTTACAGAAAGAAAGACTAAAAAAGCAATTCCATTTACCATCGCACCAAAAAAATTAAGAATAAATTTAACCAAGGAGGTAAAAGACCTATACGCGGAAAACTACAGGACACTGAAAAAAGAGATAGAGGAAGACGTAAACAGATGGAATAACATACAATGTTCATGGTTTGAGAGACTCAACATCATTAAAAAGTCCATACCATCCAAAGCAATCTATAGATTCGATGCACTCCCTGTTAAAATACCAACAGCATATTTCACAGACCTAGAAAGAACTGTCTAAAAATTCACCTGGAATAAAAAACGACCCCGAATAGCCACAGTAATTCTGAAAAAGAAGAATAAGTAGGAGGGATCTCAATACCAGATTTCAAGCTGTATTACAAAGCCACTGTTCTCAAAACATCCTGTACTGGCAGAAGAACAAACATATAGATCAATGGAATAGAACAGAGAATCCAGATATCGACCCAAACCACTCTGCTCAATTAATATTGGACAAAGGAGGCATGAACATACAATGGAGTCAAGACAGTCTCTTCAATAAATTGTGCTGGAAAAATTGGACGGATACCTGCAAAAAAATGAAACTAGATCACCAACTTACACCATACACAAAAATAAACTCAAAATGGATACAGGACTTAAACATAAGACAGGAAACCATAAAAATACTAGAGGAATCCACAGGCAGCAAAATCTCAGACATATGCTGAAAGAACTTCTTCCCTGATACTACCCCTAGGGCAATGGAAGCTAAAGAGAAAATAAACAACTGGGACTACATCAAAATAAAAAGCTTTTTCACAGCAAAGGAAACCATCAACAATATCTCAAGAAACCCCACTGTATGGGATAACATATTTGCAACTATTATGACTGATAAAGGTTTAATCTCCAACATCTATAGGCAGCTTATACAACTTAATAAAAGGAAGATAAATGATACAATAAAAAAATGGGCAACGGACCTAAATAGAATCTTTTCAAAAGAAGACAGAAGGAAGTCCAAGAGACACATGAAAACATGCTCAAAGTCACTAATTATCTGAGAGATGCAAATCAAAACGACAATGCAGTACCATCTCACACTTGTCAGAATGGCTATCATCAACAAACCAACAAACGACAAGTGCTGGCGAGGATGTGGAGAAAAAGGAACCTTCGTGCACTGCTGGTGGGAATGCAGTCTGGTGCAGCCACTGTGGAGAACAGTGTGGAGTTTCCTCAAAAAACTGAAAATGGAAATCCCATTTGACCCAGTATCCCACCTAGGAACATATCCTAAGAATCTAGAAACACCAATCAGAAAGGATATATGCACCCCTATGTTCATAGCAGCACTATTTACAATAGCTAAGATTTGGAAACAGCCTAGGTGCCCGTCAGCAGATGACTGGATCAGAAAACTATGGTACATCTACACAATGGAACACTATGCTGCTATAAAAAAGAAGGAATTCTTACCATTTGTAGCAACCTGGATGGAACTGGAGAGCATTATGCTAAGTGAAATAAGCCAGTTAATGAAAGAAAAATACCACATGATCTCACTCATTTGTGGATAAAAAAAACACACATTATAAACTGATGAACAAAAAGATAGATACAGAGGCAGTAAAGCATCAAACAGAATGTCAAATTATAGCGGGAAGGTTAGGGAGAGGTGGGGGAAATAAGAGACCAACCGAAGGACTTACATGCATGCATATAAGAATAACCAAGGGATGGAAAACATTGGGGGGTGAGGGCATGTATGGGAGTGGGGTGGGGGGGCAATGGTAAGATAGGTGCACATATAATACCTTAATTTAAAAAATGAAAAAATATAAAAATAAAAATAAACTTTTCTCTATTGAAGTAAAAAAAACAACAACAACACACACAATCCATATATATGCTGTCTACAAGAGACCCATCGCAGAACAAGCGACTCACACAGACCTCCAACTCAGTGTATAGTCATTTATTGGGATCCAGATATCCACAATAGTGCAGACCACCACTACACGACCCAGAGGTCATGCCCCAGCCCCAAACCTTGGTCCTGGGCCCTACAGCACTCAGGGACCTGAATGGCCCTGCCAGGACCCAGGCCTCCTCCTGGGGCTCAAACCTACATCCTGGTCTCCGACCTTCAGGCGGGGCCCAGACCTCGAACACAGTGTCAAGTCCTATGATGGGTTCCAGACATCCACAGTAGTGCAGACCACCATTGCATGATCTAGAGGTCCTGCCCCTGACCCAAACCTCCGCCCTGGGACCGGAGGGCCCTTTAGTGCCCAAACCACTCTCCCAGGACACAGACCCCCATCTGGGGCTCAGATCTACATCTGGGTCCCAGAACTTCATGCTGGAGCCCTAAAATTCCATCCTGAGGCCCAGACCTCCAACTCTGTGTATAGTTATTTATCCAGGTCTAGACATCCAAAGTAGTGCAGACTACCACTACAGGATCCAGAGGTCCCGCCCCTGACCCAAACCCTCATCCTAGGCTCATATAGATCTCCGGGACCCAACTAGTCCTCCCAGGATCCAGGCCTTCTCCTTGGGCTCAGACCTACATCCAGGTCCCAGACTTTTATCACGGAGCAGAAATCCATCCGTGGGCCCACACTAGAACCTAGTTCCTAATCCTTTATTGGGGTCCAAGTATCGAGGCTAGTCTAGACCACCATTGCATGATCCAGAGGTCCTTCCCCTGACCGAAACCTTCTTCTTGAGCCCAGAGTGCCCACTAGTGACCAAACCTCCCTCCCAGCACCGAGACCTACATCTAGGGCTCAGACCTACATCCGGGTCTGAGACCTTCTTGGAGGGGACAAGAAGACCATCCAGGGGCCTAGGACTCATACACGAATCTACTTTTGTATCAGGAGATTAGATCTCCATCCGTACCCCAGACCACCATTCCATAACACAGATGTCCAGGACAGGTACTAGACCTCCCCTTCAGGGCCCAGACTTCCTTCCCTGGTCGAACCACCCCCTCAGGACCAGACATCCATCTGGGGCTCAGACCTACATCCAGTCCCCAGACCTTCATGGCAGGGTGAGAAGGCCATCCTGGGGCCCAGTCCTCAGACACAGAATCCAGTCCTGAATCGGGCAACCAAATCTCTATCCTTAGTTCAGATGACCAACCCATAACCCAGATGTCCAGCTCAGGCACCAGACCACCCACAGGGGCCCAGACCTCCCTCCCTGGCCCATACCGCACTCCTACGACCCAGATCTCCATCCGGGTTCAGACCTACATTCTGGTCCCAGACCTTCAGGCAGGGCCCAGAAGGCCATTCTGGGGTCCAGACCTCGAACACAGTGTCTAGTCCTATAATGGGGTCCAGACATCCACACCCAAGGACTAACTCCTACCTGTAAAGGACCACACACCGTCATCTTGACCACCCCCACAGCAGTCAATGTCGATGGGATCCCGATGTGGCTTCACACTGGGCTTAAGGCAGCCCAGGCGGAATAAAGAATCCAAGACTCTTCATCAGACCCACTAAAGGTGAGACTCTCACATATACTCCTGGCCCTCATTGCGGGCCATTATCTTATACACTGATTTATTAACTTTATTCAACAGAAAATTAATTCTATCAAGCTCATGGCCTTCAGGGGTAAATATGATCCTCTCCCCAACAATGACCCACAAGAGTCAATGATTTGACTCAGTACATAAAACCAGTCGGGAATGAAGCATACTAGTAATCCCTCTTTTGGAAAACCTGCTATTTGAAAGTCTCTGCTATTTTTAGATAGTTCCTTGCTCTGTAAGTCAACTCTGTCATTTTTAGATGGTCTCTTATTCTGTAAATAACTTTGCTTTTTAGCTTAAATAACAGGAAAGATAAGCTTAACTGCCTGACCTTGCAAGCTAGCCATCCAACGTAAGGGGCTAATACACTGATACTGATATGTACTCCCATACCAGGTGTCTGTATAGATATGATATGTACTCAAGGTTACAAGTTGTCTGTATAGATATGACAGGTGTTTGTTAGATATGATATATACTGAAGGTTACAAGCTGTCTGCAAAAATAACTTGCACAAAGACCTAGAATGATATAAGAAGGAAATACTCCTTCCTGTGTTTGCTCAGAATTTAACAGAGGTGGAGAAACCAAGATGGCGGCATAGGTAAGCACCTAAACTGCTGCCTTGCACAACAATTTCAAAACTATAACTAAAAGATGGAATGGAAACCATCCAGAACCACAGGAAAGATGGCTGAGTGGAAATTCTACAACTAGAAGGAAAGAGAAAAGCTCATGGAGAATTGGAGGAATGGCAAAGGGTTGAGGTATGGCAAAGGGTCTTTGTGTGCACAAAGAGGAAGGATGGCTGAGAGCCTGGCTGACTTTCTCTGGCGGGAGGGGGAAGGAAGCCCCCGACTTCACTGAACCTCTGCTCCAACTGCACTGAACCCTGGGCGAGCCCCTGGGGACCTACGCTCTTGCAGGGGGAATCTGGAATCTCGGGCAGAGGCTCGGGAGCCGGGGAAGGCAGAGGTCTGGAGGCACGTGGGTGCAAGGGCAGGGCTGATGGGAAGCCAAGACTGTCTTCTCCACCCTGAGACTCCACCCCATCCAAGCTGACCACAGAGGCTTTTGCAATTTGGCAAGTCTAATCCTATAAGGCTGTCTCCAGCACTGAACTTCTCCCAGCGTAGACTCAGCTGATCCTCACAGCCCACTGTCCTGGAGGTCAATTCCTCCCAGTGATACCAACAACAATCAAGACTTAACTACAACAAGGCTGTGCACACAGTCCACAAAGGGGTGCACCGAGAGAGTCCACCTCAGGTTAACTGGGGAGGCCGACCCACTGGGCCATATAGGAAACCTAGCACACAAAGCTACCCTACCAACTCAGGGAAGCAGTGAAAATGCGGAGACAAAGAAAGAGATCACAAACGAAAGAAGTGGAGGAAAACAAACGACTGGATATAGAATTCAAAACCACGTTTATAAGGCTTTTCAAGAATATCCTATTAAAGGCCGATAAACATAACGAGACCCTCGAAGATATGAAAAGGACCAACTAGAAATTAAACATACACTGACTGAAATAAATAATATTATACAGAGACCCAACAGCAGACTAGAGGAACGCAAGAATCAAGTCAAAAAATTGAAATACTAAGAAGCAAAAAACACTCAACCGAAAAAGCAAAAAGCAAAAAATATCCAAAAAGTTGAAGATAGTGTGAGAAGCCTCTGGCACAACTTCAAGTGTACCAACATCAGAATTATGGGGGTGCCAGAAGAAGAGAGAGAGCAAGATACTGAAAACCTATTTGAAGAAATAATGACTGAAAATTTCCCCCACCTGGTGAAAGTCTATTTGACTTACAAGTCCGGGAAGCGCACAGAACCCCAAACAAAAGGAATCCAAAGAGTACCACACCAAGACACATCATAATTAAAATGCCAAGAGCAAAAGACAAAGAGAGAATATTAAAAGCAGCAAGAGAAAAACAGTTAATTACGTACAAGGGAGCACCCATACGACTGTCAGCTGATTTCTCAACAGAAACTATGCAGGCCAGACGGAAGTGGCAAGAAATTTTCAAAGTGATGAATAGCAAGAATCTACAACCAAGATTACTCTACCCAGCAAAGCTATCATTCAGAATTGAAGGGCAGATAAAGAGCTTTAGAGATAAGAAAAAGTTAAAGTAGTTCATCACCACCAAACCAGTGTTATACGAAATACTGAAAGGTATTCTTTAAGAAGAGGAACAAGAAAAAAGTAAAGATAAAAATTATGAACAACAAATACATATCTATCAACAAGGGAACCTAAAAATCAAGTGAATTAAAAACCTGAGGAACAGAATAAACTGGTGAATATAATAGAATGAGGGGCATAGAAAGGGAGTGAACTGATAATTCTCAGGGGGAAAGGGATATGGGGGGTGCAGGAAGAGACTGGACAAAAATCGTACACCTATGGATGAGGACAGTGGGGGCGAGGTAAGGGCAGAAGGTGGGGTGGGAACTGGGTGGAGGGGAGCTATGGGGGGGAAAAAGGGAAACAATTGTAATAATCTGAATAAAGATATATTTTAAAAAAAGAAGTTGAAGCAGGTATTCTGCTCTGAACCTGCACAAAATAAAGATGACTCCTAACTAATTGACCTATTAAAGCCTCTTGTCTAGCTCACCGATTTACGATACAAGAGCAGGTGATATTTAGGAAAAGCGCAGCACACTTGGCAGGTTATGTTTATAAGACAACCCCAAAGCAACAGGACATGCACGGGTGGGGGTGGTCAACAGGCTCCTGCTTGGAGCCTTAAGGTTTAAAGCTGAGGCAATTAGGCTAATGTTCCCTCCTGAAACAAGGTATTTCCATGGAATTGTCTTAAGAAGAAATGTGGGGAACTATAGGTTCTTTCTTAACTTACCTAACAGTTTAAAATCAACATGCACAATGCAAAGCTGTGGTCATATTTATTATTCCCACCTTTGGAACGGTAAATAAAAGCTTTACATCCAGAAGCTAAACTAGTAGATTATTCCAAATTTTATTGATAAAATCATCCAGTCCCAAAAACGTTACCTAGATAACTTGATAAATCTTAGTTCAGGACAGGGTGAAGTAGATGTACTTCCAAAGTTTATATTCTATAAAATATCTGGTAACTTGCTTATGTGGGAGAGAAACAAACTTTCTTCTAAACTCAAGGTTTTCTTCTGGTCTAATAATCAAATAGATATGACACAGATTAGCAACAGAAATAACCACCTGTAAGACATACGTATGGATGGGCCCCTCACATACATGAGAGAGTCGGAGACCCTGCCTGAGTCAGAGGCTGAAACAGAAAGAAAACGTGGGTGCATACACAAGGCATTCAGAGCTTGAAGCCTTAAGTCCTTGCAAAATGACATGAGCAGATGCTTTAGTAGAGAGATGCTATTCCTAATATGTACACGAGGGGGCAGCAGAGAGGAGCATTTCCCTTGGCAGGAAAAGGGGCGGGGCCACAGGTTCTGTCTGAGTCCTGCTCCTTGATAAACAGCTTAAGATAAAGATTCCAAAAAGCAGCATCACTGTGGCAGAATGGTGATGCCTTCATAAGGAATGTGAATTGTCTGTGACACCAGTATTCTTTAGATTGGTAAATGTATGAACAAATTCCTTTCTAGAAATATACTTCCTCATGGTACAATTTTTTAATGTTCCACAGGACATGTTTGCTAATAGTCCCAATGTCTTTAGTTCCTCTATAAAATGAAGCAAAGCATGAATAAATCTATGTTCAGTAACCCCACTCCTCACCAAAACTCTCACTATATCACAACACACAATAAACTAAAACACACACCGTTTCCCACACCAGCTATCCCCTGCTGGTCCTCTGTAGGCAGGCACTCTTTCTGCCTCATCTTTCCTCAGGTTTTGTGGAGATGACTCTGGTCCTATGGAAACGCCCCTGAGTGTCTGCTGAGGGACATGGACCGGCCTCAGCAACATGGTGCCACCTGAGGCAGAGAGAAGTGTTTCGGGCTCGCTTCCTGGCAGGGCTGAGCTGCCTGCACATTCACTGGACGCCAGCACCACAGGCTGACGGCACAAGGGCCATGTGGGTCAGAGAGGAAACTCAGGTGCTCCCTGCAAAGAACATGACCCCCTGGGAGACCGAATTCCACGAGGAACCACTGCAGGCATCTGGATATTGTTGCTTTTCTTCTCAAATCTCATGCGTCACTCTCTAAGGACCGTTCTATACTGTAAATAAGAATCAGTGATCTTGACCTTTTAGTTTCCAGAATTCACCATCAAGTTTCCCTCTTTGAAATTGTAACATTTGTCATATTGTGACTTTCTCAGATTACCTACAGGGGACACAATTTCATTTACATAAACTTCTGATTTCTAGAACACCATGCGTCCAGACCCTAACCTCATTTTAAATGCAAAGAAAGTTTTTCCTATTTTATTGAATCATTAAAAAACTTAAAACTAAGAAAAAGAATTTTTCTACCTCCTCACGTTATATTTCTTCATGTTTTTTTTCCAAGCTTAAACTGCCTACATATGTGTGGCAGTTTTTCTGCATTTAATCATCACTAATTAGAGAGAGAGAGAAAGAGACAGGGGGGAGATAAACAGAGAAACATCCATGTGACAGAGAAACATGAATTGGTTGCTGGGATCCCAGCCTCACCCTTTGTTGTGCACAGGAGGACAATCCAGCCTCCAGCAGCTCTACACAGGTTTCTACGTGGCTAACACACAGCATCATTGTTCTTGTAAAGCTGGGGAGAGGGAAAGAAAAAGCAGCTTAGCATAGAAGAAGGAACAGGAGAGGGCCAGGAGGGGCACATTGGCTCTCTAGACAGGAGCCTAGGGACGCTGTGGCTCCTGGAGAAAGAAAACTCCAAGTGACAAAAGTGAGCAGAGAAAACTGGCCTCACTTGTGGCCCAGCTCTCATCCTGACCACAGCTCCATAGACAGCCCCCCACTGTCCTCAGCTCCTCCCCCTGCTCCCCTCTCTCCTCAGGTCCCAGCCATGCTGCTTCCTTCTCTTCCTTCTTCAGGCAGTTTCTGCACTTTGGGAATTGTACAGTTCTTCTAAGTTGTCAAGTCTATTGTTAGGAAACTGTTTATGTCACTTACTTCAAACCTAAATTGGTACTTTGTGTTTTCTCTTTTTCTTCCTGATTTGTCTAGTTAGGGTTGGATAACATTTATTGATTTCCCCCCCAATAAATAATATTTGGTTTCAGTACATTTGTATAGTGTTTGTTTATTTACGCTTTCACAAGTACTCATATCTTTGTTCAACACTTTCAGCTATATACCTTGGACTTAGTTTGCTTGTTTTTCTAGCTTCAGGTGGCAGGTAGGGCTACTGACTATGCTTGTCTTTGTGTCTAATATATGTATGTATGGCTTGAAATTTTTCTTAATTAGTTATTTAATTTTATTCCACAAATTTTAATGGGTTGTGTTTATATTCAGTTCCAAATATAGTCTAAATTTTTTGTGATTTTCTTCTTTGACCCTTTTCTACCAAGGGCCATTTGGATATTTTTAACATACAAAGTTATGAACTTAAAAATTAGCCTGCTATATTTTGTCACACATTTAATTAACCCTCCCCTAATGCCATGGCAGGGTCAGACCCAATGATGTCTCAGGACTTATAAAGGCCCACAGGCCAGACCTTGCCCAACCCTGATGTAGAAGATTGTAGTTTTATTCCCAGCAATTTTTGTGACTGAATTCTAAACTAATTATTTTGTATGAGAGAACATACACTATATATTTCAATTCTTTTCCATTGAGACATTTTTGTGGCCTAGAATGTAGTCTATCTTGGTGAATATTCCAATACATTTGGGTGGAAAATGCTCTCTACTGTTGTTGGATGGAGGTTTCTATAAATGACAATGAACTTATCAAGTAATAAACCATAACTCTCAGGTGCAGATATTTTTGTTGCTTTCCCCCCCTAATTTGTTCTATCAATTACTGAGAGAAGAGTGTTAAAATCTCAAAGCTTTCGGGAATTGTCTATTGCTTCTTTCAATTTTGTCAGTTTTGTGTATTTTGAAGTTATATTATTTAATCATACATATTTAGGAGTATCTTCTTCTTGAAATGATCTTTTCATTATTATGGAATATCCCTTTTTAACACTGATGATTTTCATTGTTCTAATATTTCTTTAATTTTAATTAATATAACACTTTACTTTTCCTATAATATTAATGTAGCCACTGCAGCTTTCTTAGTAAAAATTTTAGCTAATTTTAAAGAAATCATTTTACTTGCAAACCTTTTGGTCCCTTTATAACTTTACAATTAAAGCAGGGGGCAGCTGGTGTGGCTTGGTGATTGAACGTTGACTTATGACCCAGGAGGTCCCAGGTTTGATTCCCAGTCTGGGCATATGCCCGGGTTTCAGGCTCAATCCCCAGTGTGGGGTGTGCAGGAGGCAGCCAATTGATGATCCTCTCTCATCATTGATGTTTTTATCTCTCTCTCCCTCTCCCTTCCTCTCTGAAATGAATAAAAATATATTTTTTAAAATGAGGTGGGAAGAAACGGACAGACAGTTGTAATAATCTCAACAGTAAAGATTAAAGAAAGAAAAAGGGGGGGACTATTTATGAAGAATTAATCTACTTAAGTAAATAAATTCAGAACTATCCTTTAAAAAAAAGGAAAATAAAATTAGATAGTTTTTTTGTGTGCTTACTAAGCATCTCAATGAGTCTTTTAAACCAGTCATACATTGTCTGCCTTTTTTATTTGATGATTTAGTCCACTTCTTATTTCATTTCTTTTTTTTAATATCCTTACCCGAGGATATGTTTACTGATTTTTTTTTTTTTTTTTTTTTTTTTAGTAATAGAGTGAGAAAGAGAGATAGAAACATTGATGTGAGAGAGAAAAATGAAAATATCAAACTAACAACCTAGGTATGTGCCCTGACCTGAAATCAAACACTCAACCTTTTGGTGTATCAGATGATGCTCCATCCAACTAAGCCAACTGGCCAGAGTTAGTCCATTTATTTTTGATGAAATATTTGCCCATCTTAGGTTTAATTCTACCATCATTTTACAATTTGTTTTTATTGGCTCACTCTTTTAATTTTTATCTCTCTCAAATTTTTTCCTTTAGGGTTATGGATTATCTTTGAGCTCCATTTTATGTCCTCTGCTGACCTATTAGCAATGGCTTTTTTGGTAGTATTGTTTTTATGACTGTTAATTGTTTCAGTCATTGTTCTAAGATTATTTAACTTACCGAAGTCTAGCTTCATATAATAGTATACCACTTCCACACACTATTAAAAACTTACAGTACTGACTTTGTTTTCTCTTGCATGATTCTTTTATTTTAAATTTATTCAGCTGATTTGCATTTAAAAGTAGTAATTTTTAGTTTTCACATTTTACTATTCCAGTGATTCACAATTTAGTGGGGAGAGAACCACAGTTTTGATTCCCCCTTTTCCCCCTTTTCTTTTATCTCTAAATTCACAGCACAGGAGTTTTCAATTGCAGGTACACACATAGGCAGTGGCTCAGGTTGGGAGCACTGACTAAGGCGCCTGAGAAGAGGCGGGAGGGAAGCAGGGCAAGGAGACCAGGAAAGCAGAAGCCAGAAGTCCTGCAATAGGTCGTTCATAGGCTCCCAAACCAAAAGGCCAGTTTCCTTGGAAGGGGCTACCTGCTCCCAATACCCAGAGAGCAGGTAAAGGGGACAACCCCCCCCCCCCTGCCCCATACAGCCTGCCACACCTGAACTTTGAGGTTCACTGAGAATCAAAGGCAGAGGCCAAGCTTGCAGGTCTGAAGAGTCTCAAGGAGCCTCAGTGACAGGATTGGCAGAGGGGCTGTTTTATTGTAAATCATTGAACTAAACAGAGGACGCCTTAGGAAGCCAAATTAATTTGGAGTCTTTATTATGCTAACAGTCTCAGAGGAATTGTTTCCAGAGTCTGAGCAAAATAACATAGAGGAAGCCATCCCTTCATACTCTCCCAGACTCTTTGTCTTTCAAATATGGAATGGGGCTTCTGGACTTTACACAGGCTTTGAAAAAAACAAACAAACAAAGAAACAAAAAACCCTATGTGCTGGGATGGGGCAGTGAGACTGTATCTCAAGGCCTGGCCTGGCACAAGTATTGATAACTTCATCTGGGGGTTGTATGGTTTATGGCCTTTCCAAAATGGGAGCAGTGTGTAAGGAAACGGGCCTTGCAGGACCAGATAAGTGAGCTAATTTCCCCTATTATGTGAGCAAGCATATTTACAGAAGCCAAGAATAGCAAAGTTAACTCACAGAACAAAGGACCATTTTAGTAGAAAATTTCAAATAGCAGTTTTTACAACATAGATGTTACTGGAACAAGATGGCCTATGCTTCAGGGCCATCTGTGCACCATTCTAGGAACCAGACGATTCCAGGGGCCCAGATGACCCTATCGGTCTCCATACAAGGATCTCTGACCAACCAAGGCCAGAGTCAGATTTTGGGCCACTGGGTGAGGAGTAGCTTTGACACATGAAACCCACCCATCATATTTCCTGAAATTGACACAACACCAACCCCTCCTAAAGCCGAGTCAGAAACAGGCCCTTGAGTGATTAAGATTAACAGCTGGCAGACAGGCAAGGAAGGCAGATGGGAGATGAACACAAGCAGTGGACCTGTGGATCCTGGGAGCTCCAGGTGCTAGAAGCCAAAGACAGTGCCTGGCAGTGGCCAGCACATAGGTCCTCACAGGAAGCCCAGCATCCGCAGACAGAACAGAAGAGTGAGGTCCTGAACCAGCTCCAATGGGGCAGGAAAACATGGCTGAAGCAAACAACACTTCACTTAATTTATGTTATTTTTTATTTTATCCCCATTATATTTTGCAACTTTTTCTTCCTCTCTTCTCTTTTTTCCCTCCCATTTTTCTTCTCCTTTCACCTTTTTGGTTTTTCTATTTCCTTTACTTTTCCCCCTTTAAAAATTGAACTTCCTTATTTATCTGTTTTATTGATTTGTTATTATTCTATCTCTGTTGTTTTGTTCATAATTAACTTTTCCTTTAGTTGATCTCTTACTCCCACCTCATCCCACCCTCTCTTGCCTTCTCCCTGAGGTTTTACAGTCTGTTCGATGCTTCTAAGTCTATGGATCTATTTTTGTTCATCAGTTTATGTTGTTGATTATATTCCACAAATGAGTGAGATCATGTGATACTTATCTTTCTCCCACTGGTTTATTTCACTTAGCATGATGCTCTCCATGTCCATCCATGCTATCTTGAATGGTAAGAGCTCTTTCTTTTTTATAAGAGCACTAGAAGCCCAGCACATGAAATTGGTGTGTGGGTACGGTCCCTAGGCCTGGCCTGTGATCAGGGCCATCTCCCCCAGCTGTTGGCAGCCACTGCCACCCACCCCCAGTTCCCCATTCTCCATTGAGGGATCGGAGCCTGCCAGTCTGGGAGAGGGACTGAGAGGTGGTCAGTGCACCTCATAGCGACTGGTCAAGTGGTCATTCTGTTTGTTCTGCCATTCAGTCAATTTGCATATTACTTTTATATATATAGATGTTCTCCAATCCTTCCACTTCCAGGGAAAGGGGCAAAGGTGGGTTGCTGAAAGTGATAAGGGAGGCATCAGGGTGAACTTTGGGGGTGGGGGGGGCAGGAGATTTTCCTCCTAATGAGGGGCTTCAAAGGACAGCAGCCTACTTCTGCTACCCTTTCTGATTGGCATCTGGCAGGACAGAGCAGTTGCAGGTTCAGGATGGGAGCGCCTTTCTGCATGCAGCTCCCTGGAGAGTCTCTTCCAGTCAAGGAAAGCTTTGATCTAATCATTTATTCTGGAAACAGGGCTGCTGAGTGGTGTGGGGCAGGAGGGCAGAATGGAGGTGGGCAGGGCAGGGCAGGAAGAAGTATGGGGGTAGAAGACTGGGGGATGGGGGAGGGAGAGGTGAAATCTGTGTGTGGAGGGAGGAGGAGGGCTGGTGCAGAAGGAGAGTTGGGGTCAGCATAGGAAGGTTTGGAGGTACTGGGGGAGTAAGAGGGACCAGCAGATGCCAGAATAGGGGAAAGGGTCTACAGAATCAGGTGGGGGTCCATGAGGGTGACTATAGACTAAGTCCCTTTCCCAGACCCTGCCATCCCAGGTGCCTAGTGGGAGGGGTCCATTGCGAGGTGCTGAGCCCCCTACACTTTGTGTCTGAGACTCCAGAACATGTGGCCAACACGCCCCGCCCCTGCCACCCCCGCCAAAGTGCTGCCATTTGGAATGCATTTGCAGACACATGGATTGTTTTTAAGTTAAAGCTTTTAAATTCACCATTTCCCACTTGTCGTTTTTTATTGAAAAGGGGGATTCTGCTGGTGTGTTCCTTTGCAGGGGTGGCAGGGGTGTTCTCCACGGGCAGAGATCCAATGAGATACAGAGACAAAAGGCCCAGCAAGACATGGGGAATGAGGAAACAGGATCAGAGAGCAAGGAACACGGAGAGAGATGCACAGGGCAAGACAGACACAAGACACAGGGTGCTGTGGACAGGGATAGAGCTTCCCGCCCAATGAGATGGCTCAAAGGGCTCCATCGGTGTAGCAGTGGCTGTGTGGGTGCATTCACCCCAGGCACAGCTCCCAGGCCCGGGAGAGTCAGGGAACTGAAAGCCTTGGATAATTGGAGCTAATTACATGTGTCCAAACAGCCTCAGTGGAGGCCACAGGTCAGCCACCCCTCTACCAGCCTTTCCCTGTGATCCCGCCCCAGCAAAGGGGCTTTGCTGGCACAGCTGGGGCTGATCACCTGGGGAAGGGCATGCAGGCAGAGAGCCCCTGGGACCCAGGGGTTGGGGTGAACCCTCTGCCTCCAGAGTGCCCCATGCAATTACAAACTCCAGCATGTTGTGGCCCCAGGATGTCAGATCACATTTGGGTTAGGAATTGGACCAGAGCTTGGTCCAAGCTCCCCATGGCCTTGTGCTGAGTGGGCCTTGGTGGTATGGGCCCCAGCATTTGGATTCTTAGTTTTCTATTATCTTGGCTTCCTGAGCACTCGAGTCTCTGCCAAGATTCCAGACAGGGCTCTCATTGTATACTGCCATGGGGAGTGCCTGTCTGGAGGTGAGACTGCGGGATGAGGAAGGGACAGAGGCTGGTTTGTCTCTGCCTGGATGCGCCACAAGACCCCAAAAGAGTGACTTTTCTGAGCTTTCATTTGTGCGTCCATACTGCGCATGCCTCCTCCGAGACGCGGACTCCAAGGGGAAGGAGAAAGGTGTGAATTCCTCACATGTGAATGAGGCTTTACACTTTGAACTGCTAGCCTGAATCTGTGTTTTAATTTTGTGGTTTCAGGCACTTTTGGTGGGTTGGATTGGAGTGGTGGCAGGATAGGGTTTTATATTTCTATAGAGGCCTGATGTACAGGTGGGGGCCTGCCCTTATGGGGGCCCTGATTGGGGTGGGGGTTCCTGCTGAAAGAAAGCTTGCCTGGGCTTGGGGCCGCTTGTGGTTTGCAGGCCAGCCACGCCCCCAATTTGGATGGGAGTCCCCAATGGCGGCAGGCGGCCTGGGCAAGGGGCCACGGGGGGGGGGGGTGGGGAAGGAGAGGGGGTTGGCCAGCATGCCCCACCCCCCAAATTGGGCTGGGTTCGCTGCCCCCAGTGGGGGTCAACCTAACTGGTTGTTAGGTCATTACGACATTTTAGCCACTGGCCTTTTATAATATAGATAGCATTCCATTTTGTAGATGTACCAGTTTTCTAATCCACTCCTCTGCTGATGGGCACTTAGGCTGTTTACAAATCTTAGCTATTGTAAATTGTGCTGCTCTGAACATAGGGGTGCATATATCCTTTCTGATTGGTGTTTCTGATTCCTTAGGATATATTCCTAGAACTGGGATTACTGGGTTAAATGGGAGTTCCATTTTTAGATTTTTGAGGAAACTCCATACTCTTCTCCACAGTGGCCGCACCAGTCTGCATTCCCACCAGCAGTGCACGAGGGTTCCTTTTTCTCTACATCCTCACCAGCACTTGTCGTTTGTCGATTTGTTGATGATAGGCATTCTGACAGGTGCAAGATGGTACACCTCATTGTTGTTTTGATTTGCATCTCTTGGATGATTAGTGACTTTGAGCATGTTTTCATATGTCTCTTGGCCTTCTCTATGTCCTCTTTTGAAAAGTGTCTATTTGGGTCTTTTGCCCAATTTTTAATTGGATTGTTTATCTTCCTTTTGTTAAGATGTATAAATTTTGAAGATTAGACCCTTATCTGATATAACATTGGCAAATGTTCTCCCATGCAGTGGGCTTTCTTTCTTGTTGCATTGTTGATGGTTTCTTTTGCTGTGCAGAAGCTTTTCATTTTGATGTAGTCCATTTGTTTATTTTTGCCTTAGTTTCTTTTGCCCTAGGTGCTCTATCAGTAAAGATATTGCTATGACATGTCTGAAATTTTGCTGCCTATGGTTTATTCTAAGATTTTTATGGTGTCTCTCTTACATTTAAATCCTTTATCCATTTTGACTACACTTTTGTGTATAGTGTACTTGGTGGTCTAGTTTCTTTATTCTTTTCTCTTCCTTTTTTCTCTTTTTTTTCCTTTTTTTTTTTTTTTTTGCATGTATCTGTCCCATTTTCCCAACATAATTTTTAAAAGATATCTTTATTGATTTCAGAGAGAAGGGAGAGGAAGAGAGATATAGAAACATCAATAATGGGAGACAATAATTGATTGGCTGCCTCCTGCCTGCCCCCCACTGAGGATCAGGCCTGCAACCTGGACATATGCCCGTGGCTGGAATTGAACTCAGAACCCTTCAATCCACAGGCCAACACTCATTCCGTAGAGCCAAACCCACTAGGGCCCCAACACCATTTATTGAAGTGTCTGACTCATTGTATGCTCTTGCCTCCCTTGTCAAATATTAATTGAGCATAATGGCTTGGGTAGATTTATAGGTTCTCTGTTCTGTTCCATTGGTCTATATGTCTGTTCTTGTGCCAGTACCAAGCAGTTTTGAGAACAGTGGCTTTGAAATAGAGCTTGATATCTGGTATTGTGATCCCTCCACCTTTGTTCCTCTTTGTCAGGATTGCTGCTGCTCTTCTGGGTCTTTTTTATTCCAAATAAATTTTTGGAGAGTTTGTTCTAGGTCTATGAAATATGCCATTGGTATTTTAGTGGAGATTCCATTGAATACATAGATTGATTTGGTAGTATAGACATTTTAATGATGTTGATTCTACCAGTCCACAAACGTAGTATATTCTTCCATTTGTTTACATCCTCCTCTATTTCTTTATTTTTTATAAATTTCTTTATTGATTAAGGTGTTACATATGTATCCTTATTCCCCCATTATCCCCTCCATCTCCCCCACTCATGCTCTCACCGCTCCCCCTGTTGTCTGTGTCCATTGGTTAGGTCCATATGCATGCATACAAGTCCTTTGGTTGATCTCTCCCCCTTACCCTCAACCTCCCCTACCTTCCCTCCGAGGTTTGATGGTCTGATCAATGTTTCTCTGTCTCTGGAACTATTTTTGTTCATCAGTTTATATTGTTCATTATATTCCACAAATGAGTGAGTTCATATGATACTTATTTTGCTCTGACTGGCTTACTTCACTTAGCATAATGCTCTCCAGTTCCACCATGTTGTTGTAAATGGTAGAAATTCCTTCTTTTTTAGCATAGCATAGTATTCCATTGTGTAGATGTACCACAGGTTTTTAATCCACTCATCTGCTGATGGACATTTATGCTGTTTCCAAATGTTACCTATTGTAAATTGTGCTGCTATGAACATAGGAGTGCATATATCCTTTCTGATTGTTTCGAGCTTTTTGGGATATATTCCTAGAAGTGGTATTACCGAGTCAAATAAGAGTTCCATTTTTAGTTTTTTGAAGAAACTCCATACTGTTCTCCATAGTAGCTGCACCAATCTGCATTCCCACCAGCATTGCACCAGGGTATCTTTTTCTCCGCATCCTCACCAACATTTGTCATTTATTGATTTGTTAATGATAGCCATTCTGACAGGTGTGAGATGGTACCGCATTGTCGTTTTGATTTGCATCTCTCGGATAATTAGTGACTTTGAGAATGTTTTCATATGTCTCTTGGCCTTCCTTCTGTTTTCTTTCGAAAAGTTTCTATATAGGTCCCTTGCCCATTTCTTGATTGGATTGTTTATCGTCCTTTTGTTGAATTGTATGAGTTCCCTGTAAATTTTGGAGATTAAACCCTTATCAGTCATAACATTGGCAAATATGTTCTCCCATGTAGTGGTCTTTCTTGTTGTTTTGTTAATGGTTTCTTTTGCTGTGCAAAAGCTTTTTATTTTGATGTAGTCCCATTTGTTTATTTTCTCTTTATTTTCCATTGCCCTAGGGGCAGTATCAGTGAAGAAGTTCTTTCGGCATATGTCTGAGATTTTGCTGCCTGTGGATTCCTCTAGTATTTTTAGGGTTTCCCATCTTATGTTTAAGTCCTTTATCCATTTTGAGTTTATTTTTGTGTGTGGTGTATATTGGTGACCTAGTTTCATTTTTTTTGCATGTATCTGTCCAATTTTCCAAACACCATTTATTGAAGAGACTGTCTTGACTCCATTGTATGTTCATGCCTCCTTTGTCCAATATTAATTGGGTATAGTGGTTTGGGTTGATTTCTGGGCTCTCTATTTTATTCCATGATCTATATGTCTGTTCTTGTGCCAGTACCAGGTTGTTTTGAGAACAGTAACTTTGTAATACAGCTTGATATCTGGTATTGATATCCCACCTACTTTGTTCTTCTTTCTCAGGATTGCTGCAGCTATTCGGGGTCTTTTTTTTTTTTATTCCAGATGAATTTTTGGAGAGTTCATTCTAGGTCTGTGAAATATGCCATTGGTATTTTAATGGGGAGTGCATTGAATCTATAGATTGCTTTGGGTAGAATGGACATTTTGATGATGTGGATTCCACCAATCCCTGAACACGGTATGTTCTTCCATCTGTTTATATCTTACTCTATCTCTTTTTTCAGTGTCCTGTAGTTTTTTTGCATATAGGTCTTTTACCTCCTTAGTTAAGTTTATTCCTAGGCATCTTAATTTTTTTGGTACGATGGTAAATGGGATTGCTTTTTTAGTCTCTCTTTCTGTAAGTTCACTATTGGTGTATAGAAATGCCATAGATTTCCTGGCATTAATTTTGTATCCTGCTACCTTGCCGAAATTACTTATTAAGTCTAATAATTTTTTAGGGGATTCTTTAGGGTTTTCTATGTACAGTATCATGTCATCTGCAAATAAAGACAGTTTTACTTCTTCTTTTCCAATTTGGGTGCCTTTTATTTCTTCTTCTTGTCTGATAGCAATGGCTAGTACTTCCAGTACTATGTGAAACAGGAGTGGTGAAAGAGGGCATCCCTGTCTTGTTCCTGTTCTTAGGGGAAATGGTTTTAGTTTTTGCCCATTGAGTGTGATGCTGGCTATGGGTTTATCATATATGGCTTTTATGAGGTTGAGGTATGATCCTTCTATTCCCACCTTGCTGAGACTTTTTATCAAGAAACCATGTTGGATTTTGTCAAATGCTTTTTCTGCATCAATTGATATGACTATGTGATTTTTATCTCTCAGTTTGTTTATGTGATGTATCACATTTATTGATTTGCGGATATTGTACCATCCTTGCATCCCCGGGATAAATCCTACTTGGTCATGGTGTGTGATCTTCTGATGTATTGCTGGATCCGATTTGTTAGGATTTTGTTGAGGATTTTGGCATCTATGTTCATGAGAGATATTGGCCTGTAATTCTCTTTCATTGTGTTGTCTTTATCGGGTTTTGGTATTAGGGTGATGCTGGCTTCATAGAAGGAGCTTGGAAGTGTTCCTTCTTCTTGAATTTTTTGGAATAGTCTGAGGAGGATAGGTTTTAGTTCTTTCTTGAATGTTTGGTATAACTCCTCTGTGAAGCCAACAGGGCTCGGGCTTTTACTTGCTGGAAGCTTTTTGATGACTGCTTCAATTTCTTCCATAGTTATTGGCCTATTGAGAGGTTTAGATTCTTCCTGATTGAGTTTTGGAACGTTGTATTTTTCTAGGAATATGTCCATTTCCTCTAGGTTTTCTAGTTTGTTGGAATAGAGTTATTCATAATATTTTTTTAAACAATCCTTTGTATTTCTGTGGGGTCTGTTGTTATTTCGCCTCTATCATTTCTGATTTTGTTTATTTGGGTCCTCTCTCTTTGCTTCTTGGTGAGCCTGGCTACAGGTTCATCAATCTTGTTTATCCTTTCAAAGAACCAGCCCTTGATTTTGTTGATCTTTTGTATTGGTTTTTTTTTTTTTTTTTTTTAGTCTCTATGTCATTTATTTCTGCTCTAATCTTTATTATCTCCTTCCTTCTGCTCACAGTGGGCTTTTCTTGTTGCTCTCTTACTAATTCTTTGAGTTGTAGCATTAGATGATTTACTACCATTTTTTTTGTCTGTTTTTTTTTTTAGGTAGGCCTGTAGAGCTATGAACTTCCATCTCAGGACTGCTTTCATTGTGTCCCATAGGTTTTGGATTGTTGTGTTTTTGTTGTCATTAGTTTCCAGAATTTTTAAAATTTCTTCTTTGATCTCATTGGTAACCCAATCAATATTTAGTAACATGCTATTCAGCTTCCAAGTGTTTGAGTATTTTGGATTGTTTTTATTGTAGTTTATTTCTAAAACTATGCCACTGTGTTCTGAAAAGATGCTCGGTATGATTTCAATCTTCTTGAATTTGGGGAGACTTTGCTTGTAACCCAGTATGTGGTCTATTTTGGAAAATGTCCCATGTGCACTTGAGAAGAATGTATATTCTGCACTTTGGGGTGAAATGTTCTGAAGATGTCAATTAAGTACATCTGATCTAGTGAGTCATTTAGGATTGTTGTTTCTTTGCTGATTTTTTGTCTAGAGGATTTATCCAAAGATGTCAGTGGTGCATTAAAGTCCCCTACTATGATTGTATTGTTGTCTATCTATCTCTTGATATCTCCCAGGTGATGTTTTATGTATTTGGGTGCTCCTGCATTGGGGGTATATATGTTAACCAGGGTTATATCCTCTTGTATCGATCCCTTCAGTATTATGAAGTGGCCTTCCTTATCGCTTGTTATGGTCTTCACTTTGAGGTCTATTTTGTCAGATGTAAGTATTGCTACCCCAGCTTTTTTTTTTCATTTCTATTTGCCTGAAAGATATTTTTCCATCTCTTCACTTTCCCTCTGTGTGAGTCCCTTATTCTGAGGTGGGTCTCTTGTAGACAGTATATATGTGGGTCATGTTTTTTTATCCATTCAGCCACTTGATGTCTTTTGATTGGAGCATTTAGTCTGTTTATGTTTAAAGTTATTAGTGAAATGTACTTGTTTGTAGCCACTTTTATTTTTTGAGGCTGTGTTCCTTCTTAGTTTTTTGTTTCTTCTTTTTACAGCATTCCCTTTAGCTTTTCTTGCATTGCTGGCGTGGTAGTGGTAAAGTCCCTTAGCCTTTTTATGTCTTCGAAGCTCCTGATTTCCCCTTCAATTTTGATTGATAGTCTTGCTGGATAGAGTATTCTTGGATTCAGTCCTTTGCTTTGCATCACTTTGTGTATCTCCTTCCATTCCCTTCTACCTTGATGTGTTTCTGTTGAGAAATCATTTGATAATCTGATGTGGGATCCGTTGTAGGTAACTCTCTGTCTCTCTCTTGCAGCCTTTAAGATTTTCTCTTTGTCATGAACATTTGCCATTGTAATTATGGCGTGTCTTGTTGTGGGTCTTTTTGGATTCATCTTGCTTGAGACTCTTTGTACTTGAGTAACTTTTTTCTTCCCCATATCAGGGAGGTTTTTTGTCATTATTTCTTCAAATAAATTTTCTAATCCTTGCTGCTCTTCTTGTCCTTCTGGCAGCCCTATTATGTGTACATTATTTCGTTTTGCATTGTCCCAAAGCTGCCTTAGGCTCTCCTCTTGCTTTTTAATTTTTTTTCTCTAGTTGCTGTTCAGATTGGGCTTGTTTCTATACCTTATCTTCTAACTCGCTGATTGGGTCCTCTGCTTCTTCTAGTGTACTGTTGGAGCCTTCCCTGGTGTTTTTGATTGTAGCTATATCATTTTTCATTTTTTCCTGATTTTTGCATAGGTTGTTGATTTTCTTGTCCATCCGGTGTATGAACTGTATGACCATTACTCTGAATTCTTTTTCTGTCATGTTGCATGCTTCATTTCACTTATTTCCTTACTTGGTGAGTCCTCCTTTTCTTTCCTCTGGGGATTGCTCCATTGTCTCCCCATTCTGACTATCACCAGAAGGTTCAGATATCAAGTTGCGGGGGCCTGGACCATGTGCAGTAGGAGTTTTGCAACCCCCAAGTGTCACTGAAGAGCTCTGATAACAAGGCATGTGGTTGCTGTGGGTTGGTGGGAACCACACTCGCCCGGGGTCAGAGTCATCGACGCTTAGTGTGGCCTCGTGTGTGCACCTAGAATCAGAGACGCTGTCTATGCTACCTTGAAACAGAGAACCCACTGGCATGTGCCAAAAATCAAAGTTTCCTATTGCATGTCAGGAGTCTGAGGCTCCCTGTGTCCATGCCAAAAATTGAGTATCCCAGTCTCTGTTTCTTGGTACTACCTCACACTGAGAATCAGGTCCCTGTGTGCACATGCGCCAAGAATTGGAGTCTTAGTGTGAATATCCTGGGAATCAGGGATCTCAGGTGCACGTAATAAGGAATGGAGTCTACTCACTGGTGGTCCATGCTGCCTCTTGTGTGGAGATACAGGATTCCCGATCTGCCCGAGAGACCGGGTTGCTCAGTCACACTGTGTTGGCAGGAGGTCCACTTCTGTCCTGCGGTAAACGGCCTTCTGTGTGCACTTGCCCTGAGTCAAAGTCAGGTGGCACTGCCCCTTAGTGTTCTATTTCTTTTTTCAATGTCCTGTACTGCGGGAACTCCTTTCACATCCTGCATGGTTCAGGGTTCAGGTTCAGGGTTCGGGTTCTGGAGGAGGCTGCACACAAATGAAAGAGACTAGAAAAATATAAATTTGGTGATATTGGGGGCCAGGCGGGAGCCCAACTCTAGTGGGAGGACTACACCTCGCTCTGGCCTAGCTATCACTTTTATTAAGGTTTGGGATCCACCCATAGCCAGTAATAGCCAATCAACAAAGGTTTACATAAGACTAAATGTGGGAATTGCTTTAGCTAACATTGTCTCAACTAGACAGTGAGTGGTTGGCTCTGAGCTTTCAGAGCTTCCAAGGTTAACCAGCCTTCTGGGTTCCTTGTCCACACCTTTCTGCTAGTGGGGAAAATGGGTGGCTTCCAACACTGTAGTTTTCCAAGTACAGGTCTTTCACCTCCTTAGTTAAGTTTATTTCTAGTTATATTACTTTTTTGTTGCAATGGTAAATGGGGTTGTTTTATTAGTTTCTCCTTCTGTGAGTTCATTATTGGTGTATAAAAAAGCTAAATATTTCTTCGTGTTAATTTTGTATCCTGCTACATTGACGAATTCATTTTTTAAGTCTAGTAGTTTTTCTATCGAGTGTTTAGGGTTTTCTATGTACAATACCATGTCATCTGTGAATAATGACAGTTTTACTTTTTTGTGGCAATTTGGAAGCCTCTTATTTCTTCTTCTTGTCTGATCACTATGGATAGCACTTCCAGTACTATGTCAAACAGACGTCGTGAAAGTAGGTATCACTGTCTTCTTCCTGTACTTAGGGAACATAGTTGGAGTTTTTGTCCACTGAAAATGATATTGGTTGTAAGTTTGTCAAATAAGGCTTTTACTATGTCGAGGTATGGTTCCTCTATTCCCACTTTGCCAGCATCACCCTAATGCCAAAACCAGATAAAGACAGCACAGTGAAAGAGAATTACAGGCCAATATCCTCATAAACCTAGATGCCAAAATCCTCAACAAAATTCTATCAAATCAGATCCAGCAGTACATAAGAAAGATCATACACCATGACCAAGTAGGATTTATGCCAGGGATGCAAGGATGGTACAATATCCACAAATCAATAAACATGATACATCACATAAACAAATTGAGAGATAAAAACCACAGTCATATCAATTGATGCAGAAGAAGCATTTGACAAAATCCAACATCCTTTCTTTTTATTTTTATTTTTGAAAGTAACAGAAATGGAATTCTTTATATGGTAAGACAGTTTACAATTTTTTGTATTTCTATATACATCATGAGAATTTCATATAAATTAACTACCCAAATCAAGCCAAGAGGCCCCTATACAAAAAATTATTGCATTCCCAAATCTGCATACCAAAAGGGTTATGAGACATAATCATGTACCAAATCAAAGTGCAGGGTTTGCCTTTCAAAAGACACAAGCTAGTTATTATCATCCAAGAAGGTTCACATTATTTCTATACTAACATTTAACAATGTTCTAGAGAAGTGACAAACAATCATGTTCAAGGACAAATATTTTTTGCATCTTTTTTCTTTCCATCATCTTTACCAGTGCAGATATATGAATGAAAACAGGATAACTAGTCCTGGGGGATACATCAGTTCCTATTGCTTATTTTTCATCCATGTCATCCTCTCAATTAATGTAGAAAAGAGGATTGAGACATTGAAATACCAGATTAGGGCATCAAGTAAATGTCAACCTCTAGAGTAGATGAATAAGCAAGTTTCTGATTCAGTGGAAAGCCATTAAAATAGACTTTACTGATGTTGAGGGAAATGATTCATTCTAAAAGAATCATCTAGACCCAGGTGATAGGCAAGGTGCTGTAGGCCTCGTACCTTCTCCATCAAATTAGCTGTGGTGAGGCTCCCCAGTTCTTTCAACATGTCAAAGACATGACGTTCAATTTCAGCCATCCATTTGGGTGGAGAGCTACTAACAGGACTTTTGAAAGAAGCTGCAAATTCAGCAATACCTGGTAATTGTTCTGGCTAAAGATCTGGTGAGGGACAATCAAGTTTTTCAAAACTTAATAAAGATGTTTTCAGATCCCTCCCCTCTGTGGGAGACACCATCTTCCAACCCATGTCACCCTAACACCCTCTCTTGATAAAAACTCTCAGCAAGGTAGGAATAGAAGGATCATACCTCAACATAATAAAAGCCATATATGACAAACCCACAACCAACATCATACTCAATGGGCAAAAACTAAAACCATTTCCCCTAAGAACAGGAGCAAGACAGGGATGCCCACTCTCACCACTCCTGTTTGATATAGTGCTGGAAGTATTAGCCATTGTGATTAGACAAGAAGAAGAAATAAAAGGCATCCAAATTTGGAAAGAAGAAGTAAAACTGTCCTTATTCCCAGATGACATGATATTGTACATAAAAAACCCTAAAGACTCCACCAAAAAACTATTAGAATTAAGAAATGAATTCGACAAGGTAGCAGGATACAAAATTAATGCCAGGAAATCTATGGCATTTCTATACACCAATAGTGAACTTACAGAGAGACTAAAAAAGCAATCCCATTTACCATCACACCAAAAAATGTAAGATACTTAGGAATAAACTTAACTAAGGAGGTGAAAGACCTATACGTGGAAAACTACATGACACTGAAAAAAGAAATAGAGGAATATGTAAAAAGTTGGAATAACATACCATGTTCATGAATTGTAAGAATCAACATCATCAAAATGTCCATACTACCCAAAGAAATCTATAGATTCAATGAACTCTCCATTAAAATACCAATGGCATATTTCACAGACCTAGAAAGAACTCTCCAAAAATTCATCTGGATTAAAAAAAAGACCGCGAATAGCCACAGCAATCCTGAGAAAGAAGAACAAAGTAGGTGGGATATCAATACCAGATATCAAGCTGTCTAACAAAGCCACCGTTCTCAAAACAGCCTGGTACTGGCACAAGAACAGACATATAGACCAATGGAATAGAATAGAGAACCCAGATATCAACCCAAACCACTATGCTCAATTAATATTTGAAAAAGGAGGCATGAACATACAATGGAGTCAAGACACTCTCTTCAATAAATGGTGTTGGGAAAATTAGACAGATACATGCAAAAAAAAAAAATATGAACCTAGGTCACCAACTTACACCATACACAAAAATAAACTCAAAATGGATAAAGGACTTAAACAGAAGATGGAAAACCATAAAAATACTAGAGGAATCCACAGGCAGAAAAATCTAAAACATATGCTGAAGCAATTTCTTCACCAATACCGCTCCTAGGGCAATGGAAAATAAAGAGAAAATAAACAAATGGGACTACATCAAAATAAAAATCTTTTCCACAGCAAAAGAAACCATCAACAAAATAATTTTTAAAAGCCTAATGTATGGGAGAATATATTTGCCAATGTTATCACTGATAAAGTTTTAATCTCCAAAATTTACAGGTAACTTATACAACTTAATAAAAGGAAGATAAATGATCCAATCAAAAAATGGGCAACGATCCAAATAGAATCTTCTTGAAAGAAGACAGAAAGAAGGCCAAGAGACATAATAAAACATGCTCAAAGTTACTAATTATCTGAGAGATGCAAATCAAAACGACAATGCGGTACCACCTCACACCTGTCAGAATGGCAATCATCAACAAATCAAGGAACAACAAGTGCTGGTGAGGATGCGGAGAAAAAGGAACCCTGGTGCACTGCTCGTGGGAATGCAGACTGGTGCAGCCACTGTGGAGAACAGAATGGAGTTTCCTCAAAAAACTGAAAATGGAAATCCCATTTGATCCAGTAATCCTACTTCTTTGAATATATCCCAAGAAACTAGAAACTCCATTCAGAAAGGTTATATGCACACTTATGTTCATAGCAGCACAATTCACCATAGCTAAGATTTGGAAACAGCCTAAATCCCCATCAGCAGATGAGTGGATTAGAAAACTGTGGTACATCTACACAATGGTATATTATGCTGCCATAAAAAAGAAGGAATTCTTACCATTTGCAGCAGCATGGATGGAACTGGAGAGCATTATACTAAGTGAAAGAAGCCAGGCAATGAAAGAAAAATACCACATCATCTCACTCATATATGGAAAATAAAGAACATTATAACCTGATGTACAAAAAGATAGATACAGAGGCAGTAAAGCATTGAACAGACTGTCAGATTACAGTGGGAAGGGTGAGGAGTGTTGGGGACGGGGAGAAAGAGATCAACTAAAGGACTTCTATGCATGTATATAAGCATAACCAATGGACACAAGACACCAGCGGTGGGGGTGGGGGGGTGGGATGATGGCATGCAAAAGGGGCAGGGGAAGCTGGGCAAAGGTCAAAGGGGAAAAAAGGAGATATATGTACAACTATGTATCATACTTTGAACAATAAAGTAAAATTTTTTAAAAAGTCAATGAAACCAAGAGCTGATTCTTGAAAGAATAAACAGTATTGATGAACCTCTAGCCAGACTCATCAAGAAGCAAAGAGAGAGGACCCAAATAAAAATAATAAAAAATGAAAGAGGTGAAGTAACAACTGAGCCCACATAAATACAAAGGATAGTAAAAAAAAAAATACAATAAGTGACTTTATTCTAACAACTGAGACAGCTTGGACAAAATGGACATATTTCTAGGAAAATGCAACCTTCCAAAACTCAATCAGAAAGAATCCGAAAACATAAACTAAATAAGCTGATAAATACTGATGTGATTGAAGCAGTAGTAAAAAAACAAAACAAAACAAAACAAAAAAAAACACACACACAAACAAACAAAAAACACTCCCAGCATACAAAAGCCCTAGACCAGATGGCTTCACAGGGGAGTTTTACCAAATATTCAAAGAAGAACTAAAACCTATTCTCCTCAAACTATTCCAAAAAATTCAAGAGGAAGAAACACATCCAAAATCTTCCTATGCATTACCCTAATTCCAAAATCAGACAAAGACATGATAAAGAAAGAGAACTTCAGGCCAATATCCCTGATGAACATAGACACTAAAATCCTCTCCATAATTTTAACAAATCAGATCGGTCAATATATTAAAAGGATCATACACCATGACCAAGTGAGATATATTCCCAGGATGCAAGGCTAGTACAATATTCCCAAATCAATAAATGCGATACATCACATAAACAGATTAAATGACAAAAATCACATGATCATATCAATTGATGCATAGAAAGCATTTGACAAAATCCAACACCTTTCTTGATAAAAACTCTCAGCAAAGTGGGAATAGAGGAATCATACCTCAACATAATACAGACCATATATGACAAACCTACAGCCCACATCATATTCAATCATCAAAAACTAAAACAATTTCCCTTAAGAAAAGGAACAAGACAGGGATGCCCTCTTTCACCACTCTTATTTAACATAGTACTGGAAGTCCTGGCAATAAGTATCAGATAAGAAAAAGAAATAAAAGGTATCTGGGTTAGAAAGTAGGAAGTAAAACACTTATTATTCACAGATGACACAATACTGTACATATAAATGCCAAAATACTCCATCAAAAAACTACTAGACTTAGTAAATGAATTTGGAAACATAGCAGTGTACAAAACTAGCACCCAGAAATCCATCGCATTTTTATATACCAATAGTGAATGCTCAGAAATATACACTAAAACAACAATTCTATTTACCATTATAACAACAAAATTAAGATACTGAGGAATAAACTTAATCAAGGAAGTAAAATCTGTACTCTGAAAACTATAAGACATAGAAAAAAGTGATAGAGGAATATATAAACAAGTGGAAGAATATACCATGTTCATGGATTGGTAGGATCAACATCATTAAAATGTCCATATTATCCAAAACAATCTATAGATTCAATGCAATATCCATGAAAATATCAACATGTTTCAAAATTCTAGAACAAACACTCCAAACATTTCTCTGGAACAACAAAAAGAGTCCCTGAAAAGCTTCAGCAATCTTGAGAAAGAAGAAGAAAGTTGGAGGAATCATGATACCGGATATAAAGTTACATTGCAAAGCCACTGTAATCACAGAAATCAACCCAAGCCACCATGCTCAATTAATATTTGACAAAGACAGCAAGAGCATACATTGGAGTAGAGACAATCTCTTCAATAAATGGTGTTGGGAATATTGGACAAGTACATGCAAAAAAATGAAACTAGACCACCAACTTACACCATACACAAGAATAAAGTCAAAATGGATAAAAGACTTAAATGTAAGATGTGAAACCATAAAAGTCCTAGAAGAAGCCCTAGGCACCAAAATCTCAGACATCTCTCATTGCAATGTGTTTACCAATACATCTTCTAGGACAACGGAAACTAAGGAGAAAATAAACAAATGGGACTACATCAAAACAAAAAACTTGAAGGGGCTGCCAAACCGGGCAGTCTTAGATGGCGGAGCCCCGCACCCAATGTGGACACTCTGGAGCAGCCAGCTCGGGCACAGAGACCATGCCATCTTGAGAAACTGAGCTGCTTGAGACTAGGATCCTGGCCTCAGCACCACCCAGTCTGGTCTTAGACACAAACCAGGACCCTGCAGCCACTGGGGACAGAGTTCTGGGAACACAGCTGCAGAACCACAGACACCAAGAATCCAGACATCCCGGCTGCAGAATTCTGTGAGTCACAAAGCCTATCTCCTCCCTGCAGGCTTGTGGGCAGCACCATAGTAACTGATAGACCCATCCCTCACACGGGCTGCAGCTCCGCTACAGGAATTTGAGCCTGGGAGTGTGCGAACACTAGGAATATGGTCCCCGCAATCAGGCAACCAAACCCGAAGCCCACGCAGGGCAGCAGTGCCACCTGACTTCGATTCTGGGCAAGTACACACAGAAGTCTCTTTCTTACAGTGCAGGAGCGGACCTCCTGCTGACATGGTGCTACTGTGCAACCCAGTCCCCCAAGCTGTCTGGGACCCTGATTCTTCAGGCGGGAGGCAACAGTAAGCACCAGTGATTTGACTCTGTTTTGTATCATGTGCACCTTAGATCCCTGAAACCCAGTGCATTCACATTAAGAGCCAGTGACTCCAATACTTGGTGCATGTGCACACAGGAACCCTGAGTCTCAGTGCGAGGCCACACAAAACAACAGAGACCCTGATACTGGATTCTTGGTGAAGGCACAGGGGAACTCTGACTCCAGGCACGCAATAGGGGGCTCTGATTTTTGGCACATGCCAGCAGGGCTTCTGTTTCAGCATGGTGCAGGCAGGATCCCTGATTCTAGGTGCAAACACGAGGCAACACTAAGCACCGGTAACACTGACTCTGGGCAAGCCAGGTTCCCACCAAGTCATGGCAGCCACACATCTTAGTGTTGGAGCTCTTCAGTGACACCCAGGAGGCGCAAAGCTCCCACTGCACATGGCCCAGTCCCACGACACTCAATGTTTGTACTCTCTGGTGATACTGATAATGGGGAGAACACTATCCCCAGAGGAAAGAAAATGAGGAGTCGCCAAGAAAAGATATTAATGAAATTGAAGATTGCAACATGACCGAAAAAGAATTCAGAGTAATGGTTGAACAATTCATTCACCGGATGGATGAGAAAATCAACAACCTATACAAGAATCAGGAAGAAATGAAAAGCTATATAGCTACAATCAAAAACACAATGGAAAGCTTCAATAGTAGACTAGAAGATGCAGAGGACTGAATGAGCGAGTTAGAAGATAAGCTAGAGAAACAAGCTCAATCTGAACAGCAACTGGAGAAAATGTTAAAAAGCAGCAGGAGAGCCTAAGGGAGCTTTGGGACAACACGGAATGAAATAACATACAAATAATAGGGCTTCCAAAAGGACAAGAAGAGCAGCAAGGATTAGAAAATCTATTTGAAGAAATAAGGACAGAAAACTTCCCAGATATGAGGAAGAAAAAAGTTACACAAGTACAGAGAATCCCAAGCAAGATGAATCCCAAAAGACACATCATAATTACAATGGCAAATGTTGATGACAAAGAGAGATCCTTAAGGCTACAAGAGACAGAGAGTTACCTACAAAGGATCCCCATTAGATTATCAAATGATTTCTCAACAGAAACACATCAAGCTAGAAGGGAATCGAAGGAGATATACAAAGTGTTGCAAAGCAAAGGACTGAATCCAAGAATACTCTATCCAGCAAGACTATCAATCAGAATTGAAGGGGAAATCGGGAGCTTCGAAGACAAAAAAAGGCTAAGGAAGTTTATCACTAGCAAGCCAGCAATGCAAAAAATGCTAAAGGAAATGCTGTAAAAAGAAGAAATAAAAAGCTAAGAAGGAACAGAGCCTCAAAAAATAAAAATGGGGGAGACAAAATGGCGGCGGAATAGAAGGACGTGTCCTGAGCCTTGTCCCCGAGCAAATAGAGGGAGCAGCTGAGATGAGCAGAATCCAGCCCAAATTGGCGAAGGAGGCACAGCTGGTGAGACAGTTTGCAGCTGGGAAGGGTAGGGATCCCCCGGATAAAGGTAAAATCAAAGATCTAGGCAGTAGAATCTCCTGGACCTCTGTGCCCAGAAGGTCAGGGAGAAACTACACAGTGCCAAGCCATGGCCCTTAGGACAGGCAAGGTCTGAATAATTTTTTTTTTAAAAAGGAAAGAGTCAAAGGGATTGCGGGAGGTAGTGGATTTTAGACCTTAGAGTCTGGATTTGGGATCTGAGCTCAAAGGCAGCCTTTAAGAGCTGCCGGACCGCAGAGTGCCGGCCAGAGAGGAAGTGGCAGACGCGGTCCTTCTTCGGGCTTGGGACTGCACCTTTCCCCACTGAACCTAGTTCATGGGACCTTTTGGAGACAAGCACTTACCTGTGACAGAAGTGCGGGAGAAGGGGTGGAGTTGTGAAATCTGGGGAGAGTGGGCAACGGACGGTGCAGGAGAAGTGGTAGCGAGTCTGGTGCTGAGTCATATCTAAGCCCACAGAATCCATTTTCTCCTGAGTGATAGCCCCTGCCTCCAGTCTCCAGGCAACAATATAGCCACACCCAGATTCCACCCTCATTAACACCATGGAATCTGAATACTCCCTGAGGCCATAGGATCTACTCTAAAGAGAAATCTTTAGAAGCTAAGCACCTCAATTACGCGGCTACACTGCCAGGGCCCTCCAGAGTGCTTCAGTGTACCTCGCTGGCAAACTTACCGCCAGTGCTCCTGTGAGCCGCCACCTGGAGAAAGCGCCTGCCCACCCCAGACACAGCAGCGAAAGTTGAGTCTGCCCACCCAACAACTACAGAACTCTGGGCAACACAGTTACCCCTTTCCAAAGTGTAGCCCCCTGAGCCACATCACCCTGACAGACAGTTCCTTGGTGCCACTGTGAGGCCCCACTGGGCACATGTGATTTCAATTAAGGGTGCAAGACAGCAAAAATTGGGACAATCCCTTCCATAGCAGCTGACTTCTAGGCACCACAGTTGTGCCTCTCAAGCTCTCAGGCCTACATCAAGAGAACCCAAATAGCTCAAGTAGGGAGCTACACTAGATAACCAAGCCCAGGAGAACAGAGAGATCTCACCAGTAGCACCATCACCAAAAGAACCTGGGTAGCAAAGCAATTGGATCTACAATTAAAACATTTCAGGAAAACATGGAGAGGCAAAAAAGCAATACCCAAAGGAAAGAAAAAGAGGAATCACCAGAAAGAGAGTTAAATGAAATTGAGGCTAGCAGCTTAACAGAGAGAGAATTCAGAGTAATGATTATAAGGATGTTTAAATGGATGGATGACAAATACACACAACTGAATGACAAATACACACAACTCAATGAGAACTATAAGGAGCTGAATGAAAATGTCACCAACATCAAAAGAAACCAAGAGGAGATGAAGAATGGCATAGCTGCAATAAAGAACACATTGGAAGGCTTAAACAGTAGACTAGAAGAGGCTGAGGACTGCATCAGCGAATTAGAAGACAAGGTAGGAAAACACACACAAACACAGAAGCAAATGGAAAGAAGACTTAAAAAGCAAGAGGAGAGCCTAAGGGAGCTTTCAGACAACACAAAATGAAACAATATTGGAATAATAGGGATACCAGAAGGAGAGGAAGAGAAGCAAGGAATAGAAACCCTGTTTGAAGAAATAATGACAGAAAACTTCCCTGATATTGGCAAGAAAAAAACTATGCAAGTCCAAGAAGTACATAGAGTTCCAAACAAGTTGAACCCTAAAAGACCGGACACCAAGACACATCATAATTAAATTGGCGAATACCAAGAATGTTAAAGGCTGCCAGAGAGAGACAGAAAGTTACCTACAAGGGATCTCATATTAGAATATCAACTGATTTCTCAACAGAAACACACCAGGCCAGAAGGGAATGGAATGAAATATACAAAGTGATGCAAAGCAAGGGACTGAATCCAAGAATACTATACCCAGCAAGGCTATCATTCAAAATTGAAGGTGGAATCAGGAGCTTCACAGACAAAAAAGGGTTAAGAGAGTTTATCACTACCAAGCCAGCAATGCAAGAAATGCTAAAGGGACTGCTGTAAAAAGAAGAAAGAGAAAGGCAAAAAGAAACACAAACACTAAGGGGAAAAACATGACAACAAACATGTACTTGTCAATAATAACATTAAACGTAAATGGATTAAATGCACCAATCAAAAAACATAGGGTAGCTGAATGGATAAGAAAACATGGCCCATATATTTGCTGTCTACAAGAGACCCACCTCAGAGCAAAGGATTCACACAGACTGAGAGTGAAGGGATTGAAAAATATTTTTCAGGCAAATGGAAATGAGAAAAAAGCTGGGGTAGCAATACTTATATCTGATAAAATAGACCTCAAAGTAAAGGCCATAACAAGAGATAATGAAGGCCACTACATAATACTAAAGGGAGCAATTCAACAAGAAGATATAACTCTGGTAAACATATATGCATTCAATGCAGGAGCACCCAAATACATTAAAAAAACTCCTGGAAGATATCAAGGGAGAGATCGACAACAATACAATCATAGTAAGACACTTTAATACACCACTGACATCACTGGATAAATCCTCTAGACAAAAAATCAGCAAAGAAACAGCAATTCTAAATGACACACTAGATCAGATGGACCTAGTTGACATCTTCAGAGCATTTCACCCCAAAGCCTTGGAATTTACATTCTTCTCAAGTGCCCATGGGACATTTACAAAAATAGACCACATATTGGGTCACAAACAAAGCCTCCCTAAATTCAAAGAGATTGAAATTATATCAAGCATTTTCTCAGACCACAATGGCATAATATTAGAAATAAACTATAATAAAAACATTCCAAAAAATTCAAACATGTGGAAACTGAAGAGCATGCTATTAAGCAATGATTGGGTGATCAACAACATCAAAGAAGAAATTAAAAACATCCTGGAGAATAATGACAATAAAAACACAACAATGCGAATGCTATGGGACACAATGAAAGCAGTCCTGAGAAGGAAGTTTATAGCTCTACAGGCCTACCTCAAAAAACAAGAAAAAATGGTAATAAATCTTCTAACTCAACAACTCAAAGAATTAGAAAGAGAGCAACCAGAAGAGCCCACAGGGAGCAGAAGGAAGGACATAATAAAGATCAGAGCAGAAATGAATGACATAGAGACCAAAAAAACAATACACAGGATCAACAAAACCAAGAGCTGGTTCTTTGAAAGGATAAACAAGATTGATGAACCTCTAGCCAGGCTCACCAAGAAGCAAAGAGAGAGGACCCAAATAAACAAAATCAGAAATGAAAGACGTGAAATAACAACAGACCCCGCAGAAATACAAAGGATTGTTTAAAAATACTATGAACAATTCTATTCTAACAAACTACACAATCTGGAGGAAATGGACACATTCCTAGAAAAATACAACCTTCCAAAACTCACTCAGGAAGATTCTAAAAATCTCAATAGGCTGATAACTATGGAAGAAATTGAAGCAGTCATCAAAAAGCTTCCAGCAAACAAAAGCTCAGGGCCTGATGGCTTCACAGGGGAGTTTTACCAAACATTCAAGGAAGAACTAAAACCTATCCTCTTCAGACTATTCCAGAAAATTCAAGAAGAAGGAACACTTCCAAGCTCCTTCTATGAGGCCCGCATCACCCTAATACCAAAACCAGATAAAGACAACACAATGAAAGAGAATTACAGGCCAATATCCCTCATGAACATAGATGCCAAAATCCTCAACAAAATTCTAGCAAATCGAATCCAGCAGTACTTCAGAAAGATTATACACCATGACCAAGTAAGTTTATCCCAGGGATGCAAGGATGGTACACTATTCGCAAATCAATAAACGTGATAAATCACATAAACAAATTGAGAGATATAAATCACATAGTCATTTCAATTGATACAGAAAAAGCATTTGACATAATACAACACCCTTTCTTGATAAAAAGTCTCAGCAAGGTGGGAATAGAAGGATCATACCTGAAAATAATAAAAGCCATATACGAGAAACCCACAGCCAACATCATACTCAATGGGCAAAAACTAAAACCATTTCCCCTAAGAACAGGAACAAGACAGGGATGCCCACTCTCACCACTCCTGTTCAGTATAGTGCTGGAAGTACTAGCCATTGAGATCAGACAAGAAGAAGAAATAAAAGGCACCCAAATTGGAAAGGAAGAAGTAAAACTGTCCTTATTAGCAGATGACATGATACTGTACATAGAAAACCCTAAAGACTCCATAAAAAAATTATTAGACTTAGTAAATGAATTCAGTAATGTAGCAGGACACAAAATTAATGCCAAGAAATCTATGGCATTTCTATACACCAATAATGAACTTACAGAAAGAGAGACTTAAAAAGCAATCCCATTTACCATCCCACCAAAAAAATTAAGATACCTAGGAATAAACTTAACTAAAGAGGTAAAAGACCAATACATAGAAAACTACACGACACTGAGAAAAGAGATAGAGGAAAACATAAACAGATGGAAGAACATACTATGTTCATGGATTGGTAGAATCAACATCATCAAAATGTCAATACTACCCAAAGCAATCTATAAATTCAATGCACTTCCCATTAAAATACCAACAACATATTTCACAGACCTAGAACGAACTTTCCAAAAATTTATCTGGAATAAATAAAGAACCGGAATAGCTACAGCAATCCTGAGAAAGAAGAACAAAGTAGGTGGGATCTCAATACCAGATATCAAGCTGTATTACAAAGCCACTGTTCTTAAAACAGCCTGGCACTGGCTCAAGAACAGACATATAGATAAATGGAATAGAATAGAGAACCCAGAAATTGAACCAAATCAGTACGCTCAATTAATATTTGACAAAGGAGGCACGAATATTCAATGGAGTCAAGACAGTCTCTTCAACAAATGGTGTTGGGAAAATTGGACAGATACATGCAAAAAAATGAAGCTAGATCACCAACTTACACCATACACAAAAATAAACTCAAAATGAACAAAGGACTTAAACATAAGATGGGAAACCATGAAAATACTAGAGGAATCCACAGGCAGCAAAATCTCGGACATATGCCGAAAGAACTTCTTCACTGATACTACTCCTAGGGCAATGGAAGCTAAAGAGAAAATAAACAAATGGGACTACATCAAAATAAAAAGCTTTTGCACAGCAAAGAAAACCATCAATAAAACAACAAGAAAGCCCACTGCATGGGAGAACATATTTGCCAGTGGTATCAATGATAAGGGTTTAATCTCCAACATATACAGAGAACTCATATAACTTAACCTAAAGAAGATAAACAACCCAATCAAAAAATGGGCAACTAATCTAAATAGACACTTTTCGAAAGAAGACAGAAGGCAGGCCAAGAGACATATGAAAACCTGCTCACAGTCACTAATCATCAGAGAGATGCAAATCAAAACAACAATGAGGTACCATCTCACACCTCTGAGAATGGCTATTATCAACAAATCAACAAACAACAAGTGTTGGCGAGGATGCGGAGAAAAAGGAACTCTTTTGCACTGCTGGTGGGAATGCAGACTGGTGCAGCCACTGTGGAGAACAGTATGGAGCTTCCACAAAAAACTAAAAATGGAACTCCCATTTGACCCAGTGATCCCACTTCTAGGAATATATCCCAAGAATCTAGAAACACGCATCAGAAAGGAAATATGCACCCCTATGTTCATAGCAGCACAATTCACCATAGCTAAGATTTGGATACAACCTAAATGCCCATCAGCAGATGAATGGATTAAAAAACTGTGGTATACTATACAATGGAATACTACGTTGCAGTAAAAAAGAAGGAGTTCCTACCATGTGCAACAATATGGATGGAGATGGAGAATATTATGTTGAGTGAAATAAGCCAGGCAGAGAAAGATAAATATCACATGATCTCGCTCATTTGTGGAATATAATGAATGGCATAGACTGATGAACAAGAACAGATCCAGAGGCTGAGAAACGGCGATCAGAACATCATAACTCAGGTAAGGTAGGGGAGGGTGGGGGTAAGGTGGAGAGATCAACCAAGGGACTTGTATGCATGCATATGAACCTAATCAATGGACACAGACAACAAGGGGGCGGGGCATAAGTGGGGAGTGGGGGTTTATGGGGAAATAAGGACACATATGTAAAAAATAAAAATAAAAAAATTAATTAAAAAATTATAAAATAAAAATAAATACTAAATCTAATCAATACTAGTGGTCACCATAACCTTAAGAGAAATTGTTTCATGTGACAAAAAATTTTAAATGAAACTCTCTGTAGACTGAAAATTATTTTGGAAGGAAACAAAGAGAAATTTCCTTCAAAAGTTATAAGGATTGTAATGGAAAGTCAATATATTTGGCCTCTTGAACTAAAGTAAGTAATTTGTGTTTTTGCCTCTCTGACAAAGTTTATGTAAAGCTACAAAAAGAAATTGACAGCCAGTTTGAAATGGAATTGCCATGGCCTAGGGCAAAGAATATCCTTACATGATATTATTCTACAATGTCATTATAATTTTAGATATTTTACAGCAGCATATTTTACAATTATCCCAAACAAACTTACAAACTAATTCTTTGAATGATTGGCAGCAATTAAAAAAGAAAAAAAAAAAGGACATGAAAGGATTTAATCCCTTGCAGAAGGAATTAAGGCACTGGGAAGGCACTTGAGCATCCTATATTGGCCCCTCTTGCCTTTTGTGCCAAGAGGGACCCTCTTCTCACAATCCAATTGCCCTCAGCTGTTACCTGAGCTTTCTGTTCATGCTGAGCTTGAAGCCTCGTGGGGGCTGGTACCATGGATCTGTCTCAAACCCAATTGTGTGAGCTGGGCCCTCACTGGAGAAGAAACCCGAGTTCCCCGAGATATGTGATCAGCAGCGGGACCCTGCCAGCAGGCCAGGGGTTCCCAAGGCAGGTGCTGGGTGTGGAGGCCACGGGGGCATAGGCTACCAAGGAGACAGAACTGAACCTCACACCACCCTGCTTGGCCCCGGAGGGTGGCTGGTTAGCCAGAGACAGGTAAGATTCCTCAAGGAAGGAACAACCTAAGACAGGCACAGTCGCAGAGGGGCCATCAGGAGAGAACTTGGGGGGTGCAACAGAAGTGGGGCACAGACCCTCACCCCCCCAACATTGCAGGGGCTTGAACCCTCGCCCCTTCTGAAGGAGGTCTCCTGCCCCCATGGCTGCTTTGCGCTTCCCACACCCAGCTCAGATCGGGACCCAGGCAACAGAAAGAGACTTGGCCCAGCTCACATCGAGATACAGGTGACAGACAGAGACTTGGCCCAGCTCAGATCGGGACCCAGGTAACAGACAAGAGACTTGGCCAACAGCAGCTGCCCTATATCTAAATTCAGCCTAGCATCTGGAATGCTCAGGGCCCACTCAAGAATGCAAATAATCCTTCCCACTAATATTTACAGGGTAAACTAAGATTCTTGGTAGAGTATTAAATTTGACAGTAAAATAGTAATCAAGTTTTCAGACTAATTTAAATAGGCTAATTGAAATAAGTGAATATTCAAGTAAATTTAATTGTTCTGGACAAAAAGCTGTTCTTAAAGTAATAACTAAAATTTCTATTGGTAGTTCATCTCATGGTAAAATTCCTGAATATACAATGAACCTAAAGCGGTCATATTTTTGGGCAAAAAAAAAAAATTTAAATTTAAAGTTATCAAGACTGCATTATAAAATTTACAAAAACCTCCATTAATAAAAAAAAAGGGGGGATATTAGGGCAATATCATGTAAGGAAAAATATCCTGTAAGTAAATTACATCTAAAAAATTTTTACTTTACCAAATTAATTTTCATTTGTAATGCTAACAGCAAGACGGCCATTAAAAACACACATGGTATCTAAATAAGACAAAGGAAAATCGTTTGAACAAAAATAAAAAGGATCCCAAATCAATTATATAGAAAAGATTCCTGTATTAACTTGTGGTCGAGAATATATTTGTATATTTTCAGAAAACAACCCCTAGAAGGAGACAAAATGGCAGTGGAATAGAAGGATGTGTCCTGAACCTTGTCCCGGAGCAAATAGAGGAGGCAGCTGAGACGAGCGGAATCCGGCCTGAATTGGCAAGGGAGGCACAGCTGGTGAGACAGTTTGCAGCTGGGAAGAGCAGGGATCCCCCAGATAAAGCAAGACGGCCATTAAAAACACACATGGTGTCTAAATAAGACAAAGGAAAATCGTTTGAACAAAAATAAAAAGGATCCCAAATCAATTATATAGAAAAGATTCCTTTATTAACTTGTGGTCGAGAATATATTTGTATATTTTCAGAAAACAACCCCAAGACCAGATGGATTCCTGCAACAGAGAGAAATTGACAGGTGTGCTCCAACCACAAAGACAAGAGGAAAAAACAGTCCAGAGATGAAAGACGTTGACAACGCCTTGCCACGCAAGCAGTCAGCAGCTGTGCACTGCTGAAGGTTACATAGGAACAAACCAGAGAGGTTCGGACCTGCATTGCCACCATGTGCCCACCATCCAGATATCATTGCTAACATATGCACCTAAGGAACTGTTAGACATTGAAACGGGGACTCAGAACTGTTGGACATTAAAATTGGGACTCAAACATTTTTTTGTTTTGTCTTGTTTTGTTATTATATGTTTATTTCTAGTCTGCAAAGGCAAAACTTTTTAAAGGAAAGAAATGGTGGGAAAAAGATACAGAGGCAAAGAAGCATTGAACAGACTGTCAAACTACATTGTGAAGACAGGGGAGGTTGGGCGAGGGGGGGCTGTAAGAGACCAACCGAAGGACTTATACGCATGCATAAAACACAACCAATGGATACAAGACACTGGGGCGGGGGGGAGGGCGGGCAGGTGAAGGCATGTACTGGGGCGTAGGGGAGATCGGGGGGAGGTCAATGGGGGAAAAAAAGGAGACATATGTACTACTATTTGTAATACTTAAAACAATAAAAAATAAAAATATATAAATAAATAAAAAAATAAAAATAAAAATGGCTACAAACAAGTACATTTCAATAATAACTTTAAACGTAAATGGACCAAATGCTCCAATCAAAAGACATTGAGTGTCTGAATGGATAAAAAAAAAAAAAAAAAAAACACGACCCATATATATGCTTTCTATAAAAGACCCATCTCAGAACAAGGGACTCACACAGACTGAAAGTGAAGAGATGGGAAAATATCTTTCAGGCAAATGCAAATGAAAAAAAAAAAAAAGCTGGGGCAGCAATACTTATATCTAACAAAACAGACCTCAAAGTGAAGGCCATAACAAGAGATAAGGAAGGCCACTTCATAATACTAAAGGGATTGATACAATAAGAGATATAACCCTGATAAACACTTATGCACCCAATGTAGGAGCATAATCCATAAAAAAAAAAAAAACAACAACTCCTGGAAGATATCAAGGGAGAGATTGACAACAATACAATCATAGTAGGGGACCACATGACCACAACCAGGTATGCCCAAGGCCCTGGCTCACATGACCAACGTCATTCTGGCACCTGGACCATCCCCCTGATGACTTAAACAGGTCTGGCTGCCCACCAGACCCTCCCCTCCCCATCTCCTAGGGATCACAGGACACTTCCGGGTATTTCCCAGGCCGTGGCAATGCTGACCAACATCCAGTTGGCCACCTGGGCCCTTCCCCTTGTTTTCAAGACATGCTTCTTGTTCGCCGGAGAACTGAGTCACACTGTCTGGGCTTCTTGGCTCCTCGGGCGGACGGTGGACTTACCAAATCACTGGAATTTGGTTTAAAGGCCTAAAACACACAGCCCCAGATCACCTTTTCCTCATAGCCTGCCTATGATACGTAGGGAGGGCATCAAGCAAGGGGCCACCAGCCCTCATTCAAAAAAGCCATGAGTGTGCAGCTGCCTCGGGACTCCGCATCACCCCAACATGGTGGCATCTCACCCAGGAGTGGCCTTCGACCCATACAAACTGCCCCCGGGCTTTGAAATCCAGGCCAGAATTGTGTTAAGCCCCAGCAAACAGTTTCCCTTCTGGCAGCCAACTCTAGGCCCCTCAATAACTGGTGTCAATAACGGGTGGCGGAGCTTGAGGGCTAGTTTTAGGCCACACTCATAGCAAAGCCCTTCCTTGAGGACACGGACCATCTTGGTGCCATCAAGTGTCTGGACCACAGGGAAGTGTAACTTTGGCGACCCCTTGTGACCCTCCTCCGCATAGGTGGCCCCTCCAGCCGATCCACTATGCCACCTCCAGCTGTTAACCAGGCCCCAAGCACTAGCTCACCTGACCACTTTTGTGTGTTCACCTGGGCAAGCCCACCCCGGGGTTATGTCACCGTTTCCGGGGGTCCACAGGGCCCCTCCCCCAGGTCCATACCCCAATGCCTCTGATTCATGTGACCAATATCTGGATTGCACCAGGCCCTTCCCCCTGATGACATAACAAGATACAGCTGGCCACCGGACCCCACCGCCCCTGGCTCACGTGACCACATCCGGGTATGCCCGAGGCTCTGGCTCACATGACCAATTCCAGCTGGCACCTGGACCCTCACCCTGATGACATCATCAGATCCAGCTAGCCACCAAACCCCCTCACCACCCAGGGATCACAGGACACTTCCGGGTATTTCCCAGCCCTGGCAGCACTGACCAACATCCAACAAGCCACCTGGGCTCTCTCCCTTCTTTTTGAGACACTGCCCCTTGTTCGCCTGACCACTGAGCCACACTGCCCGGGCTTCTTGGCTCCTCAGGAGGACGGTGGACTTCCCAAATCACAGGAAGTTGGGTAAAAGTCCTAAAACCCCCAGCTCCAGATCACCTCCTCTTCATACTCTGCCTCCAATCCCGTTGAGAGGGCGGCATGCAGGGGGCCGCCAGCCCTTCTTCAAGAAAGCCATGGGGGTACATCTGCTCTGGACTCTGCATCATCCTCAGTATGGGATCATCTGACACTGGAATGGCCTTCGACCCAGAAAAAATTGAATGCGGGCTTTGAAATCCCGGCCAGAGTTGTGTTAAGCCCCAGACAACCATTTCCCTCTGGCAGCCAACTCCAGGCCCCTCCAGTGTCACTAATGGTGGCTGGCCCTGAGGGCCAGATTGCAGCCTCACTCATGGCAAATGCCCTTCCTTGAGGAAATGGATCTTCTTGGTGCCATCCAAGGTCTGGCCCACAAGGAAGTGGAGCTTTGAAGACCCCTTGTCACCCTCCTCCACATTAGGTGGCCACACCAGGCTTTCCACTATTCCACCTCCAGCTGTTGACCGGACTGCAAACGCTGGCTCAACTGACCACTTCTGTGTGTTCACTAGGGCAAGTCTCCCCTGGCAATTATGTCAAAGCTTCTGGCTATCCACCGGGCCAGCCCCCCTTAAGATGTAACCAGGTTCAGCTGGCGTTAGGATCCCAGCACCCTTGGTTTACGTGACCAACTTCAGGCTCACACCTAGCCCCTACCCCCGATGACATAAACAAGGCTGCCTGCCCACCTGATCCCCTGCCACCCACCCGCACCACCCAGGTATCACAAGACACTTGCGGGTATTTCCCAGGTCCTGGCACCCCTGACCAACCTCCAGCTGGCCACCTGGTCCCTCCCCCTTGTTTTTGAGACACCACTCTTTGTTAGCCAGGCGCTGAGCCACACTGCTCGGGCTTCTTGGCCCCTGAGGCGGAGGGTGGACTTCCCAAATTGCTGGAAGTTGGATAAAAGGCCTAAAATCCACAGCCCCAGATCTCCATCTTCTCATAGGCTGCCTCAGATCCCACCAAGAGGGCGGCAAGAAGGGGGCCGCCAGCCCTCTTTCAAGAAAGCCGTGGGGCATCCAGATATCATTGCTGACATATACACATAAGGAACTGTTTGACATTGAAACGGGGACTCAAAACTGTTGGACATTGAAATTGGGACTCAAACATTTTTTGTTATTATATGTTTATTTCTAGTCTGCAGAGGCAAAATTTTTTAAAGGAAAGAAATAGGGGGGAAAATGGATAAGAGGCAAAGAAGCATTGAACAGACTGTCAAACTACAGAGGGAAGGCAGGA
Organism: Corynorhinus townsendii; assembly: GCA_026230045.1. Lineage (NCBI taxonomy): Eukaryota > Metazoa > Chordata > Mammalia > Chiroptera > Vespertilionidae > Corynorhinus > Corynorhinus townsendii. The sequence goes on along the minus strand of JAPDVU010000028.1, from coordinate 189,158 downwards.
GAGGTTGGGGGAGGGGGCTGTAAGAGATCAACCTAAGGACTTGTACATATGCATATAAGCATAACCAACGGATACAAGACACTGGGGGGTGGGGCAGGTAAAGGCATGTACTGGGGGGTAGGGGAAGCAGGGGGAGGTCAATGGGGGAAAGAAAAGGACACATATGTACTCCTATTTGTAATACTTCAAACAAACAAAAAAAATTTTTTTTTAATTTAAAAAAAAAAAAAAAGCTGTGAGGGGCCAGCTACCTCGGGACTCTGCATAGTCCCCAACATGGAGCCATCGCAACTGGGAATGACCTTCGACCCAGGCAGAACTGACTGTTGGCTTTGAAATCCAGGCCAGAGCTGTGTTAAGACCCAGAAAAACATTTCCCTTCTTACAGCAAATTCCAGTCCCCTCCAGTGTGGGGTGCCCTGAGGGCCAGCTTTCTGCCTCACTCAAAGGCAAAAGACCTTCCTTGAGGACAAGGACCTTCTTGATGCCATCCACGGTCTGGAAAAAACAAGAATTGGGCTTTGGCAACTTCTTCTGATCCTCCTCCGAGTTAGGTGACCCCACCTGCCTATCCACTAAAAACCCTCCAGCTGTTGACCAGGTCTAAGTCGTTTGCTCACCTGACCCTTCCATATGTTGACCTGGGCAAGTCCACCCCAGCGGTTACACCACGGCTTCTGGCCCTCAACCTGGCCCGCCCTGATGATGTAAGCAGGTCTGGCTTCCCAACCGACCCCACATCCCCTGGCACACGTGACAACATCCGGGTAAGCTCAAAGACCTGGCAAAGGTGGCCAACTTCAGGCTGGCATCTGGGCCCTCCCCCTGATAAAGTAAAGAGATGTGGCTGCCCACCCCAAGGGCATCCCGGCCCCCACCACTCAGGGATCCCAGGACTCTTTCTCGTATTTCCCAGACACTCGCACTTCTGACCAACCTCCAGTTGGACACCAGGACCCTCCCCCATGTTGTTGAGACACTGAACGTCAATCGCTGGATCACTGAGCCACACTGCCGGGGATTGTGTTAAGACCCAGACAACCGTTTCCATTCTTGCAGCAAACTCCAGTACCCTCCAGTGTAATTAATGGGTGTGGTGACCTGGGGGCCGCTTTCAGCCTCACTCAAGGCAAAGGCCCTTCCCTGAAGACATGGACCTTCTTGGTGCCATCCAGGGACCGGGGAAAAACAGGGAAGTGGGGCTTTGGTGACCCCTTGTGACCCTCCTCAGAATTAGGTGACCCCACCTGCCTATCCACTAGAACACCTCCAGCTGTTGAAAGGGCCTCAAGCAATCGCTCACCTGAACCTTCTGTGAGTTGACCTGGGCAAGTCCACCCCGGCAGTTACATCACCTCTTCTCGCCTTCCACCTGCCCGGAACCTAATGACATAACAAGGCCAAGGTGGCATGAGGGCCATGGAATCCTGGGCTCACTTGACCAATAATTGCGGGCACCTGGCCCCTTCCCCTGATGACTTAAGCAGTTCCTGTTTACCAACCAAACCCTTTTCCTCTGCCTCACGTAACAACATCCTGGTACCCCTAAGGACCTGGCAAAGGGGACAAACTTCAAGCTGGCAACTGGGCCATCCCACTGATGATGTAAGCAGGTCCAGCTTCCTAACAGACCCCACCTCCCCTGGCTCACATGACAACATCTGGGTATGCCCACGGACCTGGAAACGGAGGCCAACTTCAGGATGGCACCTGGGCCCTTCCCCTGATGACAAAAGAGGTGTGGCTCCCCACCCGAACCACGGCTCGGCCCGCACCGCCCAGGGATCACAGGACACTTCTGGATATTTCCCAGGCCTTGGCACCTCTAACCAACCTGCAGTTGGACACCTGGACGCTCGCCCATGTTTTTGAGACACTGCGCGTCATTCTCCGGAGCATTGATCAACACTGCCCGGTCTTGTGTTAACCCCCAGACAAACTTTTTGCTTCTTTAGGAAACTCTAGTACCCTCCAGTGTCATTAAAGGGTGGGGTGCCCTGAGAGCCAGCTTTCGGCCTCCCTCAAGGCAAGGCCCTTCCCTGAAGACATGGACCTTCTTGGTGCCATCCAGGGACCAGGAAAAACAGGGAAGTGAGGCTTTGGCGATTCCGTGTGACCCTCCTCAGAATTAGGTGACCCCACCTATCTACCCCCTAGAACACTTCCAGCTGTTGATAGGACCTCAAGCGTTTGATCACCTGACCCTTACGTGTGTTGACCTGGGCAAGTCCACCCAAATTGTTACGTCACGGCTTCTGGCCATCAACCTAGCTGGCCCCTGATGACGTAAGCAGGTCCGGCTTTCCAACCGACCCCACCTATGCTGGCACATGTGACAACATCCTGGTACCCCAAGGACCTGGCAAAGGGGGCAAACTTCAGGCTGGCCCCTGGGCCCTCCCCCTGATGACATAAGCAGGTCCTGCTTCTGAACGGAACCCACCTAACCTGGTTCACTTGACAACATCGGGGGTATGCCCAAGGACCTGGCTCACGGGGCCAACTTCAGGCTGGCACCTGGGCCCTACCCCTGATGTCGTAAAGAGGTGTGGCTCCCCGCCCGGCCAGCACTGCCCAGGGATCACAAGACACTTCTGGGTATTTCCCAGGCCCTGGCACCTCTAACCAACCTCCAGTTGGACACCTGCACATTCCCCAATGTTTTTGAGATACTGTGTGTCATTCGCTGGAGCACTGAACCATCCTGTCCGTTCTTGTGTTAACCCCCAGACAAACTTTTCGCTTCATCGGGAAACTCCAGTACCCTCCAGTGTCATTAATGGGTGGGGTGCCCTGAGTTCCAGCTTTCGGCCTCCCTCAAGGCAAAGGCCCTTCCCTGAAGACATGGAGCTTCTTGGTGCCATCCAGGGTCCAGGAAAAACAGGTAAGTGGGGCATTGGTGACCCCTTGTGACCCTCCTCAGAATTAGGTGACCCCACCTGCCTATCCACTAGAACACCTCCAGCTGTTGATAGGGCCTCAAGCATTCGTTCACCTAACCCTTCCGTGTGTTGACCTGGGCAAGTCCACCATGGGGTTTACGTCATCTCTTCTCACCTTCCACCTGGCCGGAACCTAATGACATAACCAGGCCCAGGTGGCATGGGCGCCATGCAGCCCTGGGCTCACTTGACCAATAATTGCGGGCACCTGGCCCCTCCCCCTGATGACTTAAGCAGTTCCAGCTTACCAACCAAACCCTTTTCCTCTGCCTCACGGGACAACATCCTGGTACCCCTAAGGACCTGGCAAAGGGGGCAAACTTCAGGCTGGCACCTGGGCCCTCCCCGTGATGACATAAGCAGGTACTGCTTCCAAACGGACCTCACCTAAACTGGTTCAAGTGACAACATCCTGGTATGCCCAAGGACCTGGCTCACGGGGCCAACTTCAGGCTGGCACTTGGGCCCTTCCCCTGATGACTTAAAGGGGTGTGGCCCCCCACCTGAACCACCGCCCAGCCCCCACCGCCCAGCCCCCACCGCCCAGGGATCACAAGACACTTCTGGGTATTTCCCAGGCCCTGGCACCTCTAACCAACCTCCAACTGGACACCCCCATGTTTTTGAGACACCGCGCGTCATTCGCCAGAGCACTGAACCACCCTGTCCGCTCTTGTGTTAACCCCCAGACAAACTTTTCCTTCTTCAAGAAACTCCAGTTCCCTCCAGTGTCATTAATCGGTAGGGTGCCCTTAGAGCCAGCTTTCGGCCTCCCTCAAGGCAAAGGCCCTTCCCTGAAGACATGGACCTTCTTGTTGCCATCCAGGGACCGGGAAAAACAGGGAAGTGGGACTTTGGTGACCCCTTGTGACCCTCCTCAGAATTAGGTGATCCCACCTGCCTACCCACTAGAACACCTCCAGGTGTTGTTAGGGCCTCAAGCGTTCCCTCACCTGATTCTTCCGAGTGTTGACCTGGGCAAGTCTACCCAAGCAGTTACCTTACGGCTTGTGGCCCTCAACCTGGCCGGCCCTTGATGATGTAAGCAAGTCTGGCTTCCCAATCGACCCACGTCCACTGGCAAATGTGACACATCCGGGTATGCCCAAGGACCTGGCACAGGGGGCCAACTTCATGCTGGCATTGGGCCCTTCCCTGATAAAGTAAAGAGTTGTGGCTGGCCACCGAACTCCTGCCCGGCCCCCACCGCCCAGGGATCCCAGGACTCTTTCTCGTATTTCCCAGACACTGGCACTTCTGACCAACCTCCAGTTGGACACCAGGACCCTCACCCATGTTTTTGAAACACTGCGTGTCAATTGCTGGATCACTGAGCCACACTGCCGGGGCTTGTGTTAAGAACCAGACAACCATTTCCATTCTTGCCACAAACTCCAGTACCCTCCAGTGTGGTGGGTACTGACCTGGGGTGTGGTGACCTGGGGGCTGCTTTCGGCCTCACTCAAGGCAAAGGCCCTTCCCTGAAGACATGGACCTTCTTGGTGCCATCCAGGGTCCAGGAGAAACAGGTAAGTGGGGCATTGGCGACCCCTTGTGACACTCCTCAGAATAAGGTAACCCCACCTGCCTATCCACTAGAACACCTCCAGCTGTTGATAGGGCCTCAAGCATTCATTCACCTAACCCTTCTGTGTGTTGACCTGGGCAAGTCCACCATGGCGGTTACGTCACTGTTTCTCACCTTCCACCTGGCCAGGCCCCTGATGACATAACCAGGCCCAGGTGGCATGGGGTCCCTGGAGCCCTGGGCTCACTTACTGGGCGGGCACCCGGCCCCTCCCCCTGATGACTTAAGCAGGTCCGGCTTCCCGACTGACTCCACCTCCCCTGCCTCACGTGACAACATCCTGGTATGTCCAAGGACCTTGCACAGGAGGCCAACTTCAGGCTGGCACCTTGGCCCTCCCCCTGAAGAATTAAAGAGGTGTGGCTGGCCGCTGGAACCCCCGTGCCGCCTCCACGCTCAGGGATTACAGTACTCTTCCGGGTATTTCCCAGGCCATGGCACATCTGACCAACCTTCAGCTGGACACATGGACCCTCCACCATGTTTCTGAGACACCGCTCATCTTTCACCGGATCACTGAGCCACACTACCCCGGGTTGCGTTAAGCCCCAGACAACTGATTCCCTTATTGCAGCAAACTCCAGTCCCCTCCAAAGTCATTAATGGGTGAGGGGCCCTGAGGTCCAGCTTTTGGCCTCACTCAGGGCAAGCACCTTCCCTGAGGACATGGGCCTTCTTGGTGCCATACAGAGATCGGGAAAAACAGGGAAGTGGGTCATTGGCGACCCCTTGTGATCCTCCTCCAAATTAGGTGACCCCACTTGCCTATCCACCATAATACCTCCAGCTGTTCACAGGGCCTCAAGCGCTCCCTCACCTTACCCTTCCATGTGTTGACTTGGGCAAGTCCACCCCGGCTATTATGGCTCCACTTGTGGCCGACCACCTGGACAGCCCGCTGAGGACGTTACCAGGCCCAGGTGGCGTGCTGACCCCGGAGCCCTGAGGGCACCTGGCTACTCGGCCAGATGATGTAAGCAGGTCCTGCTTTCCAACCCACCCCACCTCCCCTGGCTCACGTGACAAATCTGGGTATGCCCATGGGCCAACTTCAGGCTACACCTCCCCAGATTAAATAAAGAGGTGTGGCTTCCCACTCAAACCCCCACCCAGCTCCCACTGCCCAGAAATCACAGGACTCTTCTGGGTATTTCCCAGGCCTGGCACCTCTGACCAACCTCCAGTTGGACACCTGGACCCTCCCCCATGTTTTTGAGACAAAGCTCGTCGTTTGCCAGAACACTGAGCTGCACTGCCAGTGAATGTTTTAAGCACCAGACAAGCGTTTCTTTGCTAGCAGCAAACTCCAGTCCCCTCCAGTGTCATTAATAGGTGGGGCGCCCTGAGGGCCAGTTTTAGGCCTCACTCATGGCTAATGCCCTTTCCTGAAGACATGGACCTTCTTGTGACCCTCCTCAGAATTAGGTGACCCCACCTGCCTATCCACTAGAACACTTCCAGCTGTTGACTGGAAGTGTCAAGTGTTACCTCACCTACCCCTTCCTTGAGTTGATCTGGGCAAGTCCAACCTGGCAGTTATATTACCGCTTCTGGCCGAACGCCTGGCTGGCCCCCTGAAGACGTTACCAGGCCGAGGTGGCTTGCAGACCCGGAGACCTGGGCTCACGTGACCTGTTACCGCTGGCACCTGGCCCTTCCCTGTGATGACGTAAGCAGGTCCTGCTTCCCAACTGATCCCACCTCCCCTCGCTCACGTGACAACATCCAGGTATGCCCAAGCACCTGGCTTATGGGGTCAACTTCAGGCTGGCACCTTGGCCCTCCCCCTGATGAAGTAAAGAGGTGGGGCTGGCCACCCGAACCCCCACGCCCCCCACCGCCCAGGGATTACTGGACTCTTCCTGGTATATCCTGGTACCTGGCACCTCTGAGCAACCTCCAGTTGCACACCTGGACCCTCCCCCATGTTTTTGAGACACTGCTCATCCTTCGCCTGAGCACTGAGCCATACTGCCCGGGCCTGTGTTAAGCCCCAGACAACTGTTTCCCTTCTAGCAGCCAATTCAAGTTCCTCCAATGTCATTAATGGGTGAGGCATCCTGAGGGCCAGCTTTTGGCCTCACACAGGGCAAAGGCCCTTCCCTGAGGACATGGACCTTCTTGGTGCCATGCAGGGTTCAGAAAACAGGGAAGTGGGGCATTAGCGACCGCTTGTTACTCTCCTTTGAATTAGGTGACCCCACCTGACTATCCACTAAACACCTCCAGCTGTTCACAGGGTCCCAGCGTTCACTCACCTGACACTTCCGTGTGTTGACCTGGGCAATTCCACCCTGGCAGTTAAGTCACCGCTTCTTGCTATACACCTGGCCCGCTCCCTGATGATGTAACCAAGCCCAGGTGGAGTAAGGACCCTGGAGCCCTGGGTCAAGTGAGCAATTACCAAGGGCACCTGGCCCCTCCCCGTGATGATGTAAGCAGGTCCGGCTTCCCAACCGACCCCACCTCCCCTGGCTCACATGACAACATCCTGGTATGCCCAAGGACCTAGCTCATGGGGCAACATTAAGCTGGCACCTAGGCCCTCCCCTTGATAAAGTAAAGAGGTGTGGCTCACCACCCTAACCCCTGCCCGGCACCCAATGCCGAGGGATCACAGGACACTTCCGAGTATTTCCCAGGACCTGGCACGTCTGACCAACCTCCAGTTGGACCCCTGGACCCTCCCCCATGTTTTTGAGACAAAGCTCGTAGTTTGCCAGAACACTGAGCCACACTGCCCGGGATTGTGTTAAACCCCAGACAACCGATTCCCTTCTTGCAGCAAACTCCAGTCCCCTCCAGTGTCACTAATGGGTGGGGTGCCCTGAGGGCCAACTGTCAGCCTCACTCAAGGCAAAGGCCCTTCCCTGAAGACATGGACCTTCTTGGTGACATCCAGGGACCAGGAAAAACAGGGAAGTGGGGCTTTGGCGACCCCTTGTAACCCTCATCAGAATCAGGTGACCCCACCTGCCTATCCACTAGAACACCTCCAGCATTTGACAGGGCCTCAGCATTCACTCACCTGACACTTCCTTGTGTTGACCTGGGCAAGTCCACCCTGGCAGTTACGTCACCGCTTCTGGCCGAACACCTTGTCAGCCCCCTGAAGACAACCAAACCCAGGTGACTTGTGGACCCATTGCTCTGGGCTCATGTGACCATTTACAGGGGGGGTCCTCCCCCTGAGGACATAGGCAGGTCCTGTTTCCCAACTGACCCCACCTCCCCTGGCTCACGTGACAACATCCGGGTATGCCCAAGGACCTGGCTCACGTGGCCAACTTCAGGCTGGCACGTGGGCCCTCCCTCTGATGACATAAAGAGGTGTGGCTGCCCACCTGAATCCTAGCCCGGCCCCCACCACCCAGGGATCACAGGACACTTCTGGGTATTTCCAAGGCCCTGGCACCTCTGACCAGCCTTCACTTGTACACCTGGACCCTTGCCCATGTTTTTGATACACCAGTCGTCGTTCGCTGGAGCACTGAGCCACACTGCTCGGGCTTGTGTTAAAACCCAGAAAACCGTTGATGTAGAGGTTTGGGTTAGGTTTTAGGTTAGGGTTTGGGTTAGGGTTTAGGTTAGGGTTTGGGTTAGGGTTTGGGCTGGGGCTAGGGATAGGGTGAGGTTTAAGGCTAGGCTTAGGGTTAGGGTTAGGTTTAGGATTAGGGCTCGGGTTAGGTTAGTGCTAGGGTTAGCGTTAGGATTTCAGTTAAGGTTAAGGTTAGGGTTAGGGCTAGGGTTACAATTAGGGTTAGGGTTAGGGTTAGGGTTAGGGTTTAGGTTAGGGTTAGGGCTAGGGTAAGTTTTAGGGTTAGGGCTAGGGTTATGTTTAGGGATAGAGCTAGGGTTAAGGTTAGGGCTACGGTTAGGGCTAGGGTTAGTGTTAGGGTTAGGATAGGGGTAGGGTTAGGTTTAGGGCTAGGATTACGGTTAGTGTTACCGTTAAGTTTAGGGTTAGTGCTATGGTTAGGGTTAGGGCTAGGGTTAAAGTTAGAATTAGCTTTCGGGTTAGGGCTAGAGCTAGGGCTAAGGCAAAGGTAGGACTCAGTCTAGGTCTAGGGTTTGGGTTAATGTTAGGGTTACAGTTAAGGCTAGAGTTAGGACTGTGGCTAGGACTCATGTTAGGTTTATGACTCATGCTCAGGATCGGGCTAAGGTTAGGGTCACCGCTAGGGTTAAGGTTAGAGTAAAGGTTAGGGTTATGGCTAGGGCTAGGTTTAGGGTTAGGTTTAGGATTAGGGCTAGGATTAGGGTTAAGGGGGGGCTATGGCTAGGATTAAGTTTAGGATTAGGGGGTATAAACACTTGGAATTCACAATGAATGAGCTAGAATCACTTTACAAAAGTGAATGAAACACCGAGAATTCACAATGATAGGCTAAGGAAATATTTAGAAATATGCTTGAAACACTAAAAATACATGGTAAAAGAGCTTTAATATCTGAAGGATACTGTTTAGTCTCTGGGAAAACGTTAGGGCTAGGGTTAAGTTTAGGGTTAAGGTTATGGTTAGGGCTAGGGTTAAGTTTAGGGTTAGAGCTAGGGCTAGGGTTAGGGCTAGGGTTAGGGTTAGGGTAGGATTAGGTCTATGGTTAGGGTTAAGGCTAGGTATAGGTTTAAGGTTAGGGCTAGGGTTAGGTTTGGAGATAGGGCTACGGTTAGTGTTAGGGATAGGGTTAGGGCTAGGGTTGGGGTTAGGGTTAGGGTTCGGGCTAGGGTTAGGGTTTGGGCTAGGATTAGGGTTAGGTTTACGGTTAGGGCTAGTGTTAGGTTTAGATTTAGGGTTAGGGTTTAGTTTAGGTCTAGGGCTTGGGTTAGGTTTAGGGTTAGGGCTAGGGTTATGTTTAGGGTTAAGGCTAGGCCTAGGGTTTGATTTAGGGTTAGGGCTAGGTTTAGGTTTTGAGATAGAGCTACGGTTAGGGTGAGAGCTAGGTTTAGGGCTAGGGTTAGCGTTAGGGCTAACCTAAGGCTAGGGTTAGGGTTAGGTTTAGGACTAAGGTTAGGATTAGGGTTAGGGTTAGTGTTAGGGTTAGGGTTGGGTTAGGGTTAGTGTTAAGGTTAGGGTTAAACTTAGGGTTAGGGTTTTAGTAAGGTTTCGGTTAGGGCTAGTGTTATTGTTAGGGTTAGGGCTAGGGCTAGTGTTAGATTTAGGGTTTGGGCTAGGCTTAGGTATAGGGATAGGGCTAGGGTTAGGGTTATGGCTAGGGTTCGGGCTAAGGTTAGGGTTCGGGTTAGGGTTAGGGCTAGGGATAGGGTTAGCGTTAGGTTTAGTGCTATGGAGAGTGTTAGACTAGGGTTAGGGTTAGAATTAGGGTTAGGGTTAGGTATAGGGATATGGCTAGGGCTAGATCTAGGGCAGGGCTCAGTCTAGGGCTAGGGTTAGAGTTAAGGCTAGGGCTAGTGTTAAGCTTAGAGTTAGGTTTAGTGCTGGGTTTAGGGCTAGGGCTAGGGTAAGGTTTAGGGTTAGGGCTAGGTTTATGTTTAGGGATAGGGCTAGGGTTATGGTTAGGGCTATGGTTAGGGCTAGGTTTTGTGTTAGGGTTAGGATAGGGTGAGGGTTCAGATTATGGCTGGGATTAGGGTTAGGGTTAGGGTTAGAGCAAGGGCTAGGGTTAGGGCAAAGATTATCTTAGGGTTAGGGTCAGGATTAGTGCTCTTGTCAGGGTTAGGGCTAGGGTTAGGCTTAGGGCTTGGGCTAGGGTTAGGTTTAGGGATAAGGCTATGGTTAGGGTTAGGGCCAGGTTTAGGGCTTGAGTTAGGGTTAAGGCTAAGACTAGCGATAGGGTTAGGGTTAGGGTTAGGGCTAAAGTTAAGAATTGGGCTAGGATTAGGGCTAGGATTAAGGTTAGGGTTAGAGTTAGGGCTAGGGCTAGGGTTAGAGCTAAGGTTAGGGTTAAGGTTAGGCTTAGGCCTAGGGATAGGGTTAGAGTTAGGGTTAGGGCTAGGGCTAGCCTAGGTCTAGGTTTAGGGTTTGGGCTAGGGTTAGGTTTGGGGATAAGGCTACGGTTAGGGATATGTCTAGGGCGCTTTTTAGGGCCAGGGCTCGGGTTAGGTTTCGGGTTAGGTTTTGGGTTAGGGTTAGCGTTAGAGTTATAGTGTATAACACCTGGAATTCACAATGAATGAACTAGAATCACTGGACAAATGTGATGGAAACACTGAGAATTCACAATTTCAGGCTAAGGAAATATTTAGGATTATGCTTGAAAAACTAGGAATACATGTTCAAAGACCTTTAATATCTGAAGGAAACTGTTTAGTCACTGGGATAGCGTGTTCAAAGAGCTGAGAACTGAGTTGGTTAATGGTTACTTTTATAATTTAGTCTAAATGAGTTGTGCTTTTGAAAGTAGGTTGGTGAAACACTTAAACATTCATTTTCATAGGGCCCAAATACCTATATGAAAATGTGAAAATTCTCACAGCTAAAAATGACAGACCAGGGAAATGTTTAGGAATGTGTCTGAAACACTTGGAATACATTTGTAGAACCTTAATACCTCTAGTGCACTGATGAAATACTGAGAATTTATATTCAAAGACCTGTGAAAGGTATGATTGACTTCAAAATACTAATTATTCACTTTAAAAGAGATAGTATATATGGAAAAACGGTGTATAAATACTTGGAATTCACAATGAATGACTCTGAATCACTGGACAAAAGTCAATCCAACACTCAGAATTCACAATGATAGACTAGGGAAATATTTAGGAATGTGCTTCATTTTCATAGGGCTCAGATACCTTAAAAAGCTATTTTCATACAGCTGATATGACAGTTTAGGGTTAGGGTTAGGGCTAGGTTTAGGGCTATGGCCAGGGCTAGGGCTCGTGTTAGGGCTAGGGATCAGGCTAGCGCTAGCATTTTTGTTTGGTATGGGTTAGGGCTAGAGCTAGGATTAGTGCTATGGTTAGAGTTAGGACTAGGGTTAGTGGTGCAATTAGGGTTAGGGTTAGGGCTAGGCTCAGGCTAGGGCTAGGGTTAGGGTTTGTGTTGGGTTTAGGTTTAAGGTAAGGTTTATGGTGTATAAACACTTGGAATTCACAATGAATGAACTAGAATCATTGGACAAAAGTGAATAAAACACTGAGAATTCACAATGACAGTCTAAGGAAATATTGAGGAAAACATTTTTATAAGGCCTGATATGAATACCTTAAAAAGTAATTTTCATACAGCTTATATGACAGTTTAGGGTTAGGTTAGGGTTAGGGTTAGGGTTAAGGTTAGGGTGGGGTTAGGGCTAGAGTTAGGGTTAGGGTTAGGGTTAGGGCTGGGGTTAGTTTAGGGTAAGCGTTAGGGCTAGGGTTATAGGTAGGGTTAAAGGCTAGGATTAGAGTTTTTGCTAGGTTTAGGGTTAGGGCTAGGGTTATGTTTAGGGTTAAGGCTAGGGCTAGGGTTTGATTTAGGGTTAGGGCTAGGTTTAGGTTTTGGGATAGAGGTATGGTTAGGGTTAGAGCTAGGTTTAGGTCTAGGGTTAGCATTAGGGCTAACCTAAGGCTAGGGTTGGGGTTAGCTTTAGGGTTAGGTTTAGGACTAAGGTTAGGGTTAGGGTTAGTGTTAGGGTTAGGGTTAGGGTTGGGTTAGGGTTAGGGTTAAGGTTAGGGTTAAGGTTAGGGTTAGGGTTTTAGTAAGTTTTGGGTTAGGGCTAGTGTTATTGTTAGGGTTAGGGCTAGGGCTAGTGTTAGATTTAGGGTTTGGGTTAGGCTTAGGTTTAGGGATAGGGCTAGGGTTAGGGTTATGGCTAGGGTTCGGGCTAAGATTAGGATTCGGGTTAGGGTTAGGGCTATGGCTAGGGTTAAGGTTAGGTTTAGTGCTATGGAGAGCGTTAGACTAGGGTTAGGGTTAGAATTAGGGTTAGGGTTAGGAATAGGGATATGGCTAGGGCTAGATCTAGGGCAGGGCTCAGTCTAGGGCTAGGGTTAGAGTTAAGGCTAGGGCTAGTGTTAAGCTTAGAGTTAGGTTTAGTGCTGGGTTTAGGGCTAGGGCTAGGGTAAGGTTTAGGGTTAGAGCTAGGGCTAGGGTTATGGTTAGGGCTATGGTTAGCGCTAGGTTTTGTGTTAGGGTTAGGATAGGGTGAGGGTTCAGATTATGGCTGGGGTTAGGGTTAGGGTTAGGGTTAGAGCAAGGGCTAGGGTTAGGTCAAAGATTATCTTAGGGTTAGGGTTAGGATTAGTGCTCTTGTCAGGGTTAGGGCTAGGGTTAGGCTTAGGGCTTGGGCTAGGGTTAGGTTTAGGGATAAGGCTATGGTTAGGGTTAGGGCCAGGTTTAGGGCTTGAGTTACGGTTAAGGCTAAGACTAGCGAGAGGGTTAGGGTTAGGGTTAGGGCTAAAGTTAAGAATAGGGCTAGGGTTAGGGCTAGGATTAAGGTTAGGGTTAGAGTTAGGGCTAGGGCTAGGGTTAGGGCTAAGGTTAGGGTTAAGGTTAGGCTTAGGCCTAGGGATAGGGTTAGAGTTAGGGTTAGGGCTAGGGCTAGCCTAGGTCTAGGTTTAGGGTTTGGGCTAGGGTTAGGTTTGGGGATAAGGCTACGGTTAGGGATATGTCTAGGGCGCTTTTTAGGGCCAGGGCTCGGGTTAGGTTTCGGGTTAGGTTTTGGGTTAGGGTTAGCGTTAGAGTTATAGTGTATAACACCTGGAATTCACAATGAATGAACTAGAATCACTGGACAAATGTGATGGAAACACTGAGAATTCACAATTTCAGGCTAAGGAAATATTTAGGATTATGCTTGAAAAACTAGGAATACATGTTCAAAGACCTTTAATATCTGAAGGAAACTGTTTAGTCACTGGGATAGCGTGTTCAAAGAGCTGAGAACTGAGTTGGTTAATGGTTACTTTTATAATTTAGTCTAAATGAGTTGTGCTTTTGAAAGTAGGTTGGTGAAACACTTAAACATTCATTTTCATAGGGCCCAAATACCTATATGAAAATGTGAAAATTCTCACAGCTAAAAATGACAGACCAGGGAAATGTTTAGGAATGTGTCTGAAACACTTGGAATACATTTGTAGAACCTTAATACCTCTAGTGCACTGATGAAATACTGAGAATTTATATTCAAAGACCTGTGAAAGGTATGATTGACTTCAAAATACTAATTATTCACTTTAAAAGAGATAGTATATATGGAAAAACGGTGTATAAATACTTGGAATTCACAATGAATGACTCTGAATCACTGGACAAAAGTCAATCCAACACTCAGAATTCACAATGATAGACTAGGGAAATATTTAGGAATGTGCTTCATTTTCATAGGGCTCAGATACCTTAAAAAGCTATTTTCATACAGCTGATAGGACAGTTTAGGGTTAGGGTTAGGGCTAGGTTTAGGGCTATGGCCAGGGCTAGGGCTCGTGTTAGGGCTAGGGATCAGGCTAGCGCTAGCATTTTTGTTTGGTATGGGTTAGGGCTAGAGCTAGGATTAGTGCTATGGTTAGAGTTAGGACTAGGGTTAGTGGTGCAATTAGGGTTAGGGTTAGCGCTAGGCTCAGGCTAGGGCTAGGGTTAGGGTTTGTGTTGGGTTTAGGTTTAAGGTAAGGTTTATGGTGTATAAACATTTGGAATTCACAATGAATGAGCTAGAATCATTGGACAAAAGTGAATAAAACACTGAGAATTCACAATGACAGTCTAAGGAAATATTGAGGAAAACATTTTTATAAGACCTGATATGAATACCTTAAAAAGTAATTTTCATACAGCTTATATGACAGTTTAGGGTTAGGTTAGGGTTAGGGTTAGGGTTAAGGTTAGGGTTTACGCTTGGGTTCGGGTTAAGGTTAGGGTGGGGTTAGGGCTAGAGTTAGGGTTAGGGTTAGGGTTAGGGCTGGGGTTAGTTTAGGGTAAGCGTTAGGGCTAGGGTTATAGGTAGGGTTAAAGGCTAGGATTAGAGTTTTTGCTAGGTTTAGGGTTAGGGCTAGGGTTATGTTTTGGGTTAAGGCTAGGGCTAGGGTTTGATTTAGGGTTAGGGCTAGGTTTAGGTTTTGGGATAGAGGTATGGTTAGGGTTAGAGCTAGGTTTAGGTCTAGGGTTAGCATTAGGGCTAACCTAAGGCTAGGGTTGGGGTTAGCTTTAGGGTTAGGTTTAGGACTAAGGTTAGGGTTAGGGTTAGTGTTAGGGTTAGGGTTAGGGTTGGGTTAGGGTTAGGGTTAAGGTTAGGGTTAAGGTTAGGGTTAGGGTTTTAGTAAGTTTTGGGTTAGGGCTAGTGTTATTGTTAGGGTTAGGGCTAGGGCTAGTGTTAGATTTAGGGTTTGGGTTAGGCTTAGGTTTAGGGATAGGGCTAGGGTTAGGGTTATGGCTAGGGTTCGGGCTAAGATTAGGGTTCGGGTTAGGGTTAGGGCTATGGCTAGGGTTAAGGTTAGGTTTAGTGCTATGGAGAGCGTTAGACTAGGGTTAGGGTTAAATTAGGGTTAGGGTTAGGAATAGGGATATGGCTAGGGCTAGATCTAGGGCAGGGCTCAGTCTAGGGCTAGGGTTAGAGTTAAGGCTAGGGCTAGTGTTAAGCTTAGAGTTAGGTTTAGTGCTGGGTTTAGGGCTAGGGCTAGGGTAAGGTTTAGGGTTAGAGCTAGGGCTAGGGTTATGGTTAGGGCTATGGTTAGCGCTAGGTTTTGTGTTAGGGTTAGGATAGGGTGAGGGTTCAGATTATGGCTGGGATTAGGGTTAGGGTTAGGTTTAGAGCAAGGGCTAGGGTTAGGTCAAAGATTATTTTAGGGTTAGGGTTAGGATTAGTGCTCTTGTCAGTGTTAGGGCTAGGGTTAGGCTTAGGGCTTGGGCTAGGGTTAGGTTTAGGGATAAGGCTATGGTTAGGGTTAGGGCCAGGTTTAGGGCTTGAGTTACGGTTAAGGCTAAGACTAGCGAGAGGGTTAGGGTTAGGGTTAGGGCTAAAGTTAAGAATAGGGCTAGGGTTAGGGCTAGGATTAAGGTTAGGGTTAGAGTTAGGGCTAGGGCTAGGGTTAGGGCTAAGGTTAGGGTTAAGGTTAGGCTTAGGCCTAGGGATAGGGTTAGAGTTAGGGTTAGGGCTAGGGCTAGGCTAGGTCTAGGTTTAGGGTTTGGGCTAGGGTTAGGTTTGGGGATAAGGCTACGATTAGGGATATGTCTAGGGCTCTTTTTAGGGCCAGGGCTTGGGTTAGGTTTCGGGTTAGGTTTTGTGTGAGGGTTAGCGTTAGAGTTAGAGTGTATAACACTTGGAATTCACAATGAATGAACTAGAATCACTGGACAAATGTGATGGAAACACTGAGAATTCACAATTTCAGGGTAAGGAAATATTTAGGATTATGCTTGAAAAACTAGGAATACATGTTCAAAGACCTTTAATATCTGAAGGAAACTGTTTAGTCACTGGGATAGTGTGTTCAAAGAGCTGAGAACTGAGTTGGATAATGGTTACTTTTATAATTTAGTCTAAATGAGTTGTGCTTTTGAAAGTAGGTTGGTGAAACACTTAAACATTCATTTTCATAGAGCCCAGATACCTATATGAAAATGTGAAAATTCTCACAGCTAAAAATGACAGACCAGGGAAATGTTTAGGAATGTGTCTGAAACACTTGGAATACATTTGTAGAACCTTAATACCTCTAGTGCACTGATGAAATACTGAGAATTTATATTCAAAGACCTGTGAAAGGTATGATTGACTTCAAAATACTAATTATTCACTTTAAAAGAGATAGTATATATGGAAAAACGGTGTATAAATACTTGGAATTCACAATGAATGACTCTGAATCACTGGACAAAAGTCAATCCAACACTCAGAATTCACAATGATAGACTAGGGAAATATTTAGGAATGTGCTTCATTTTCATAGGGCTCAGATACCTTAAAAAGCTATTTTCATACAGCTGATAGGACAGTTTAGGGTTAGGGTTAGGGCTAGGTTTAGAGCTATGGCCAGGGCTGGGGCTCGTGTTAGGGCTAGGGATCAGGCTAGCGCTAGCATTTTTGTTTGGGTTAGGGTTAGGGCTAGAGCTAGGGTTAGTGCTATGGTTAGAGTTAGGACTAGGGTTAGTGGTACAATTAGGATTAGAGTTAGGGCTAGGCTCAGGCTAGGGCTAGGGTTAGGGTTTCGGTTGGGGTTAGGTTTACGGTAAGGTCTATGGTTTATAAACACTTGGAATTCACAATGAATGAGCTAGAATCATTGGACAAAAGTGAATGAAACACTGAGACTTCACGATGACAGGCTAAGGAAATATTGAGGAAAACATTCATTTTTATAAGGCCTGATATGAATACCTTAAAAAGTAATTTTCATACAGCTTATATGACAGTTTAGGGTTAGGTTAGGTTTAGGGTTAGGGTTAAGGTTAGGGTTTACTCTTGGGTTCGGGTTAAGGTTAGGGTGGGGCTAGGGCTAGAGTTAGGGTTAGGGTTAGGGTTAAGGCTAGGGTTAAGGGTTATGGTTTGGATTAGGGCTAGGCTTAGGTTTAGTAATAGGGCTAGGGTTAGGGTTATTGTTAGGGTTAGGGCTAGGGTTAGATTTAGGGTTTGGGCTAGGCTTAGGTTTAGGGATAGGGTTAGGGTTAGGGCTAGGGATAGGGTTAGCGTTAGGTTTAGTGCTATGGAGAGTGTTAGACTAGTGTTAGGGTTAGAATTAGGGTTAGGGTTAGGTATAGGGATATGGCTAGGGCTAGATCTAGGGCAGGGCACAGACTAGGGCTAGGGTTAGAGTTAAGGCTAGGGCTAGTGTTAAGCTTAGAGTTAGGTTTAGTGCTGGGTTTAGGGCTAGGGCTAGGGTAAGGTTTAGGGTTAGGGCTAGGGTTATGTTTAGGGATAAGGCTAGGGTTATGGTTAGGGCTATGGTTAGGGCTAGGGTTTTTGTTAGGGTTAGGATAGGGTGAGGGTTCAGATTATGGCTGGGATTAGGGTTAGGGTTAGGGTTAGGGTTAGGGTTAGAGCAAGGGCTATGGTTAGGGCAAAGGTTAGCTTAGGGTTAGGATTTGGATTAGTTCTCTTGTCAGGGTTAGGGCTAGGGTTAGGCTCAGGGCTTGGGCTAGGGTTAGGTTTAGGGAGAGGGCTATGGTTAGGGTTAGGGCCAGGTTTAGGGCTTGAGTTAGGGTTAAGGCTAAGACTAGCGATAGGGTTAGGGTTAGGGTTCGGGCTAAAGTTAAGAATTGGGCTAGGGTTAGGGCTAAAATTAAGGTTTGGTTAGAGTTAGGGCTAGGGCTAGGGTTAGGGCTAAGGTTAGGGTTAAGGTTAGGCTTAGGCCTAGGGATAGGGTTAGAGTTAGGGTTAGGGCTAGGGCTAGGCTAGGTCTAGGTTTAGGGTTTGGGCTAGGGTTATGTTTAGGGTTAAGGCTAGGGCTAGGGTTTGATTTAGCGTTAGGGCTAGGTTTAGGTTTTGGGATAGAGCTACGGTTTGGGTTAGAGCTAGGTTTAGGGCTAGGGTTAGCATTAGGGCTAACCTAAGGCTAGGGTTAGGGTTAGCTTTAGGGTTAGGTTTAGGACTAAGGTTAGGGTTAGGGTTAAGGTTAGGGTTAGGGTTGGGTTAGGGTTAGGGTTAAGGGTAGGGTTAAGGTTAGGGTTAGGGTTTTAGTAAGGTTTGGGTTAGGGCTAGTGTTATTGTTAGGGTTAGGACTAGGGCTAGTGTTAGATTTAGGGTTTGGGCTAGGCTTAGGTTTAGGGATAGGGCTAGGGTTAAGGTTATGGCTAGGGTTCGGGCTAAGGTTAGGGTTCGGGTTAGGGTTAGGGCTAGGGATAGGATTAGGGTTAGGTTTAGTGCTATGGAGAGTGTTAGACTAGGGTTAGGGTTAAATTAGGGTTAGGGTTAGGTATAGGGATATGGCTAGGGCTAGATCTAGGGCAGGGCTCAGTCTAGGGCTAGGGTTAGAGTTAAGGCTAGGGCTAGTGTTAAGCTTAGAGTTAAGTTTAGTGCTGGGTTTAGGGCTAGGGCTAGGGTAAGGTTTAGGGTTAGGGCTAGGGCTAGGGTTATGGTTAGGGCTATGGTTAGGGCTAGGTTTTGTGTTAGGGTTAGGATAGGGTGAGGGTTCAGATTATGGCTGGGATTAGGGTTAGGATTAGGGTTAGGGTTAGAGCAAGGGTTAGGGATAGGGCAAAGGTTAGCTTAGGGTTAGGGTTAGGGTCAGGGTTAGGGTTAGGATTAGTGCTCTTGTCAGGGTTAGGGCTAGGGTTAGGCTTAGGGCTTGGGCTAGGGTTAGGTTTAGGGAGAGGGCTATGGTTAGGGTTAGGGCCAGGTTTAGGGCTTGAGTTAGGGTTAAGGCTAAGACTAGCGATAGGGTAGGGTTAGGGTTAGGGCTAAAGTTAAGAATAGCGCTAGGGTTAGGGCTAGGATTAAGGTTAGGGTTAGAGTTAGGGCTAGGGCTAGGATTAGGGCTAAGGTTAGGGTTAAGGTTAAGCTTAGGCCTAGGGATAGGGTTAGAGTTAGGGTTAGGGCTAGGGCTAGGCTAGTTCTAGGTTTAGGGTTTGGGCTAGGGTTAGGTTTGGGGATAAGGCTACGGTTAGGGATATGTCTAGGGCGCTTTTTAGGGCTAGGGCTCGGGTTAGGTTTCGGGTTAGGTTTTGTGTGAGGGTTAGCGTTAGAGTTAGAGTGTATAACACTTGGAATTCACAATGAATGAACTAGAATCACTGGACAAATGTGATGGAAACACTGAGAATTCACAATTTCAGGGTAAGGAAATATTTAGGATTATGCTTGAAAAACTAGGAATACATGTTCAAAGACCTTTAATATCTGAAGGAAACTGTTTAGTCACTGGGATAGTGTGTTCAAAGAGCTGAGAACTGAGTTGGATAATGGTTACTTTTATAATTTAGTCTAAATGAGTTGTGCTTTTGAAAGTAGGTTGGTGAAACACTTAAACATTCATTTTCATAGAGCCCAGATACCTATATGAAAATGTGAAAATTCTCACAGCTAAAAATGACAGACCAGGGAAATGTTTAGGAATGTGTCTGAAACACTTGGAATACATTTGTAGAACCTTAATACCTCTAGTGCACTGATGAAATACTGAGAATTTATATTCAAAGACCTGTGAAAGGTATGATTGACTTCAAAATACTAATTATTCACTTTAAAAGAGATAGTATATATGGAAAAACGGTGTATAAATACTTGGAATTCACAATGAATGACTCTGAATCACTGGACAAAAGTCAATCCAACACTCAGAATTCACAATGATAGACTAGGGAAATATTTAGGAATGTGCTTCATTTTCATAGGGCTCAGATACCTTAAAAAGCTATTTTCATACAGCTGATAGGACAGTTTAGGGTTAGGGTTAGGGCTAGGTTTAGGGCTATGGCCAGGGCTAGGGCTCGTGTTAGGGCTTGGGACCAGGCTAGCGCTAGCATTTTTGTTTGGGTTAGGGTTAGGGCTAGAGCTAGGGTTAGTGCTATGGTTAGAGTTAGGACTAGGGTTAGTGGTACAATTAGGGTTAGTGTTAGGGCTAGGCTTAGGCTAGGGCTAGGGTTAGGGTTTGTGTTGGGTTTAGGTTTAAGGTAAGGTTTATGGTGTATAAACACTTGGAATTCACAATGAATGAGCTAGAATCATTGGACAAAAGTGAATGAAACACTGAGACTTCACAATGACAGGCTAAGGAAATATTGAGGAAAACATTCATTTTTATAAGGCCTGATATGAATACCTTAAAAAGTAATTTTCATACAGCTTATATGACAGTTTAGGGTTAGGTTAGGGTTAGGGTTAGGGTTAAGGTTAGGGTTCACTCTTGGGTTCGGGTTAAGGTTAGGGTGGGGCTAGGGCCAGAGTTAGGGTTAGGGTTAGGGTTAAGGCTAGGGTTAGGGTTATGGTTTGGATTAGGGCTAGGCTTAGGTTTAGTAATAGGGCTAGGGTTAGGGTTATTGTTAGGGTTAGGGCTAGGGTTAGTTTAGGGTAAGGGTTAGGGCTAGGGTTATAGGTAGTTTTAAAGGCTAGGATTAGAGTTTTTGCTAGGTTTAGGGTTAGGGTTAGGGTTAGGGTTACTGTTAATGTTAGGGATAGGGCTAGGGCTAGGGCTAGTGATAAGTCTGGTTATAGGGCTAGAATTATAGCTTGGGCTACAGTTAAGGTTAGGGTTTGGCTTAGGGTTAGGGTTAGGGTGTATAAATACTTGAAATTAAGAAAGAATGAGCTTGAATCACAGTAGAAATGTGAAACAAACACTGAGAATTCACAGTGATATACTAGGGAAATATTTAGGTTGTGCTTCATACACTAGGAATACATGTTCAAAGAGCTTTAATATCTGAAGGACACAATTTAGTCACTGTGGAATTGTGTTCAAACTGTAGTGACCTGAGTTGGATACTGGTTAGATTTATAATTCAGCTCAATGAGTTTGCGTTTTTAAAAGAAAGCTGTTAAACATTTAAACATTCATTTTCATAGGGCTCAGATACCCTCAAAAGTTATTTTCATACAGCTGATATAACAGGTTAAGGCTAGGGTTAGGGCTAGGGCTGTGTTAGGGTTAGGGTTAGGGTTAGGCTAGGGCAAGGGCTAGGGCTGGGTTAATGTTTGGGTTCAGGTTTGTGTTCAGGTTAGGGTTACAGTTTGGATAAGGGTTATGGTTACGGCTAGGGCTAGGGTGAAGGTTAGGGTTAGGGTGTATAAATGCTTGGAATTCACAATGAATGAGCTTGAATACTGGACAAAACTGAATCAAACAATGAGAATTCAATGGCAGAATAGGAAAATATTTAGGAATGTTCTTGAAACACTAGGAGTACATGTTCATAGAGCTTTTATATGGGAAGGACACTGTTTAGTCACTGGGAAATCGTGTTCAATGAGCTGAGAAGTGAATGTGATACTGTTTCCATTCAATTTAGTCTAAATGAGTGGCCGATTGGAGAAGAACATTGGTTCAACACTTAAAAATTCATTTTTATAGAGCTGATATGACAGCATGAAAGTATTCAAAACTCTTATAAATCACAAAGATAGGCTAGTGTTCAAATGAGTAATAATTTACATTTAAAGAGCTGTTATATAATGAAAAACTGTATGAACACCTGGAATTCACAAAGAATGAACATTTTCATACAGGCTCAGATACCTGTATGAAAATGTTCAAACTCTAAGTGCTCAAAATGCCAGACCAGGGAATTGTGTAGGAATGTGTCTGAAACAGTTGAAATAGGTTGGTAGAACATTAATATTTCTAGTGTAGTGTTGAAATAGAGAGAATTTGTATTCAAAGGGCTGTGAAAGGTAGGGTAGTCTTTAAAATAGAAATAATTTACATTTATAGAGTGGGTATATATGGAAAAACGCTGTGTAAATACTTGGAATTCAAATGAATGAGCTTGAAACACTGGACAAAATGAATCAAACACTGAGAACTCAATGGCAGAATAGGGAAATATTTAGGATTGTGCTTGAAACACTAGGAGCACATGTTCATAGAGCTTTTATATTGGAAGGACAGTGTTTATTCACTGGGAAATCGTGTTCAATGAGCTGAGAAGTGAATGTGATTCTGTTTCCATTCAATTCAGTCTAAATGAGTTGCCAATTTTGGAAGAACGTCTTTTGTTTGTTTTTTTATTATTTGAAGTATTACAAATAGTAGTACATTTGTCTCCTTCCCCCCCCCATTGGCACCCATGGCCTCTCCTACTCCCCCTCCCCCGTACATGCCTTCACCTGCCTCACCGCCCCCCAGTGTCTTGTATCCATTGGTTATGCTTATATGCGTGCGTACAAGCCCTTCTGTTGATCTCTTACAGCCCCTCTCCCCCAAATTCCCCTACCTTCTCGCTGTAGTTTGACAGTCTGTTCAATGCTTCTTTGCATCTGTATCTATTTTTCCCCATTTCTTTCCTTTAAAAATTCTTGTCTCTGCAGACTAGAAATAAACATATAATAACAAAAAATGTTTGAGTCCCAATTTCAATGTCCCACAGTTTTGAGTCCCCGTTTCAATGTCCAACAGTTCCTTATGTGTACATGTCAGCAATGATATCTGGATGGTGGGCACATGGTGGCAAAGCAGGTCCGACCCTCTCTGGTTTGGTCCTAGGCAACCTGCAGCGATACACAGATGCTGGCTGCTAGAGAGTCAAGGCGTCGTCAGCGTCTTCCATCTCTGGACTGTTTCTCCTCTTGTCTTTGTGGTTGGAGCAGACCTGCCAATTCCTCTCTGTTGCAGGAATCCACATGGTCTTGGAGTTGTTTTTGATGAACAGGAACAGATCCAGAGGCTGAGAAACATCGGTCAGAACGTCATACCTCAGGTAAGGTAGGAGAGGGTGGGGGTAAGGTGGAGAGATCAACCAAGGGACTTGTGTGCACGCATATGAACCTAATCAATGGAAGAATGTTGGTTAAACACTTAAAACTTCATTTTTATAGAGCTGACATGGCAGTATGAAAGTACTCAAAACTGTTACAAATCACAATGAGAGTTAGGCTAGTGTTCAAATGAGTAATAATTTACATTTAAAGAGCTGTTATACAATGAAAACCTGTATGAACATTTGGAATTCAGAACGAATGAGCTTGAATCACTGAAGAAATGTGAATCAAACACTGAGAATTCACAATGATAGGCTATGGAAGTATTTAGGAATGTGCTTGAAACACTAGGAATACATGTTCATAGAGCCGTAATAGGGGAAGTACACTGTTTAGTTACTGGGAAATTGTGTTTCAAGAGCAGAGAAGTGAGTGCAATACTGTTTCCATTTATAATCAGTTTAAATGAATTGGCATTTTAGGAAGAAAGTTGGTGAAACATGAATTCATTTTCATAATGCTGATATCACACTATAAACGTATTCAAAACTCTTAGAAATCAAAATGATAGTTAAGCTATTGTTCAAAGAAGCAATAATTTACATTTAAAGTCTTGTATATTTGGCAAAACGCTGTATAAATACTTGGAATTCACCATGACTGAGCTTGAATCACTGGACAAAAGTGAATAAAACATTAAAATTCACAATGAAAGACAAGGGAAATATTATTTTTTCATTTTTTATTAAGGCATTATATGTGTACATATCTTACCATTCCCCACACACACTCCACTCCCATACATGCCCTCACCCCCCTCCAATGTTTAGCATCCGTTGGTTATTCTTATATGCATGTATATAAGTCCTTCAGTTGATGTCTTATTTCCCCCACCTCTCCCTAACATTCCCCCTGTAATTTGACAGTCTATTTGATGCTTTACTAATCTGTATCTATCTTTTTGTTCATTACTTTATAATGTGTTTTTTATTATCCACAAATGAGTGAGATCATGTGGTATTTTTCTTTCATTGACTGGCTTATTTCACTTAGCATAATGTTCTCCAATTCAATCCAGGTTGCTACAAATGGTAAGAATTCCTTCTTTTTATGGCAGCATAGTATTCCCTTGTGTAGATGTACCATAGTTTTCTGATCCAGTCATCTGCTGACGGGCACCTAGGCTGTTTCCAAATCTTAGCTATTGTAAATTGTGCTGCTATGAATATAGGGGTTCATATATCCTTTCTGACTGGTGTTTCTAGTTTCTTAGGATATATTCCTAGGACTGGGATTACTGAGTCAAATGGGATTTCCATTTCAGTTTATTGTAGAAACTCCATACTGTTCTCCACAGTGGCCGCACCAGTCTGCATTCCCACCAGCAGTGCACGAAGGTTCCTTTTTCTCCACATCCTCGCCAGCACTTGTCATTTGTTGATTTGTTGATGGTAACCATTCTGACAGGTGTGAGATGGTACCGAAAATGAGTTGGCGTATTTGAAGAAGGTTGGTCAAACACTTAAACTTTTATTTTGCTAGACCTCAAAATCCTATATGAAAATGTGAAAACTGAGATCTCACAATAAGAGACCAGGGAAATGTCTAGAAATGTGTCTGAAACACTTGGAAAACTCTTGTAGAACCTGAATATCTCCACTGCTGTGTTGACATACCAACTATTTGTATTGAAACAGCTGCGAAAGTTAGGATAGTGTACAAAATAGAAAGAAATCACTTTTATAGAGCTGGTAGATATTCGCAGTCAATGAGCTTGAATCCCTGGACAAAATGAAATAAACACTGAGAATTCACAAAGCAACACTAGGGAAATATTGAGGAAGGTGCCTGAAACAGTAGGATTACACGTTCATAGAGACTTAATATGTGAAGGACACTCTTTAGTCACTGGGAAATTGAGTTCAAAGATCAGAGAAGTGAGTGCGGTAATCTCTACTTTTGTAATTCAGTATAAATGAGTTGGCGTTTTAGGAAGAAAGTTGGTGAAACATGACTTCATTTTCGTGGAGCTGATATAACACTATAAAAGTATTCAGAACTCCTAGAAATCCAATTGAGAGTTAAGTTACTCTTTACAGTAGTAATAATTTACATTAAAATTCCGGTATATTTGGCAAAACGCTCTATAAATACTTGGATTTCTCCGTGAATGAGTTTGAATCAATGGACAAATTGAATCAAACACTGAGACTTCACTAAGAAACACTAGTGTCATATGGAGGAAGGTGCCTGAAACAGAAGGAATACAATTTCATACAGCCTTAATATGTGAAGGGCACTCTTTAGTCACTGGAAAATTGTTTTCAAAGAGTACTGAGTGACGTTATCTCTACTTTTGTAATTCAGTGTAAATGAGTTGGCGTATTAGGAAGAAAGTTGGTGAAACTTGAATTCATTATCGTAGAGCTGATATAACACTATAAAAGTATTCAAACTCCTGGAAATCCAATGGAGAGTTAAGCTCGTGTTTACAGTAGTAATAATTTACATTTAAATTCTGGTATATTTCACAAAAGTCTCTATAAATACTTGGAATTCTCAGTGAATGAGCTTGAATCCTGGACAATTGAATCAAACACTGAGACTTCACAAAGAAAGACTAGGGACATATGGAGGAAGGTGCCTGAAACATGTTCATAGAGGCTTAATATCTGAAGGACACTGTTTCATCAGTGGGAAATCTTGTGAAAAGGAAGTGAACTGAGATGAATAATGGCTACATTTATAATTCAGTCTAAATGAGCTGGCGTATTTGAAGACGGTTGGTCAAACACTTAAACTTTCTTTGTCATAGAGCTCACAATCCTATATGAAAATGTGAAAACTGAGATATCACAATAAGAGTCCAGGGAAATGTCTAGAAATGTGTCTGAAACACTTGGAAAACTCTTGTAGAACCTGAATATCTCCACTGCTGTGTTGACATACCAACTATTTGTATTGAAACAGCTTCGAAAGTTAGGATAGTGTTCAAAATAGAAAAAAATCACTTTTATAGAGCTGGTACACATGCAAATATGATGTAAAAACACTTGGAATTCGCAATGAGCTTGAATCACTGGACAAAGTGAAATAAACACTGAGAATTCACAAAGCAACACTAGGGAAATATTGAGGAAGTTGCCTGAAACAGTAGGATTCCACGTTCATAGAGCCTTAATATGTGAAGGATATTCTTTAGTCACTCGGAAATTGTATTCAAAGAGCAGAGAAGTTGAGTGCGCTTATGTCTCCTTTTGTAATTCAGTATAAATGAGTTGGCATTTTAGGAAGACAGTTGGTGAAATATAAATTTATTTTCATAGAGCTAATATAACATTATAAAATTATTCAAATCTCTTAGAAATCAAAATGATAGCCAAGCTAGTGTTCTAAGTAGTTATAATTTACACATAAAGTCTGGAATATTTGACAACATTCTCTACAAATACCTGGAATTCTCAGAGAATGAGCTTGAATCACTGGAAAAATTGAATCAAAAACTAAGAATTCAAAAAGAATGACTGTGGAAATATTGAGGAAGGTGCGTGAAACACTAGGAATTCAATTTCATAGTCTTAATATGTGAAGGTCACTGTTTAATCACTGGGAAATCGTGTTCAAAGAGCTAGAAATTAGTGCAATACACTTGTATTTCCATTTAAATGAGTTGGCGTTTTAGGGAAAAACTTGGGGAAACATAAATTCATCTGCCTCCCGCAGATATAACACTATAAAAGTATACTAAACCCTTAGAAATCAAAATGCTAGTCAAGCTAGTGTTCAGAGTAGTAATAATTTAAATTGAAAGTCCTGTATAATTGACCCAACGCTCTATAAATACTGGGAATTATCAGTGAATGAGTTTGAATCTCTGGACAAATTGAAATCAACACTGAGATTGCACAAAGAAAGACTAGGGAAATATTGAGGAACGTGCCTGAAACAGTAGGAATACATGTTCATAGAGGCTTAATATCTGAAGGACACTGCTTCATCATTGCGAACTCATGTTAAAAAGCAGAGAACTGGGATGGATACTGGCTACATTTATAATTCAGTCTAAATGAGTTGGTGTATTTGAAGAAGGTTGGTCAAACAAACTTTCATTTTCATAGCGCTCACAATCTTATATGAAAATGTGAATACTGAGATCTCAGAATAACAGACCAGGGAAATGTCTAGAAATGTGTCTGAAATACTTGGACTTCTCTATTAAAATCTGAATATCTCTACTGCTGTGTTGACATACCAACTATTTGTATTGAAACAGCTGCAAAAGTGGGGATAGTGTAAAAAAAACACCTTTATATAGCTGGTATATATGCAAATACGATGTAAAAGCACTTGGAATTCGCAGTCAATGAGCTTGAATCACTGGACAAAGTGAAGTAAACACTGAGAATTCACAAACAGTAGGGAAATACTGAGGAAGGTGACTGAAACAGTAGGATTACATGTTCATAGAGCCTTAATACATGAAGTATACCCTTTATCACTGGGAAATTGTGTTCAAAGAGCAGAGAAGTGAGTGCGGTAATCTCTATTTTTATAATTCAATAAAAATGAGTTTGCGTTTTGGGAAGAAAGTTGGTGAAACATGACTTCATTTTCGTGGAGCTGATATAACACTATAAAAGTATTCAGAACTCCTAGAAATCCAATTGAGAGTTAAGTTAGTGTTTACAGTAATAATAATTTATAGTAAAATTCCGGTATATTTGGCAAAACACTATAAGTTCTTGGAATTCTCAGTGAATGAGCTTGAATCACTGGACAAATTGAATCAAAAACTGAGAAATCACAAAGAATTACTAGGGAAATATTTAGGAAGGTGTCCGAAACCGAAGGAATGCATGTTCATTAGAGGCTTAATATCTGAAAGACACTGTTTCATCATTGGGAAATCATGTTAGAAAGAAATGAACTGAGATCGATACTGGGTACTTTTATAATTTAGTCTAAATGAGTTGGAATATATGAATGAAGGTCCGTTAAACATTTAACTCTCCTTACCATAGGGCTCACATTCCTTTATGAAAAGGTGAAAACTTTGAGACCACCAATAACAAACCAGGGAAATGGCTACAAATGTGTGTGAAACCCTTGGAATTCTCTTGTAGAACCTGAATATCTCTAGTGCAGTGTTGACATACCAACTATTTGTATCCAAAGAGCTGCGAAAGTTAGGATAGTCTGTAAAATAGATAAAAATCACCTCTGTAGAGCTGGTATATATGGAAATATGATATAAAAACACTTGGAATTCACAGTCCATGAGGTTGAATCACTGGACAAAGTGAAATGAACACAGAGATTTCACAAATAAACAATAGGCAGATATTAAGGAAGGTGCCTGAGACAGTAGGAATACAGGATCATAGAGCCTTAATATGTGAAGGATAGTGTTTACTCACGGGGAAATTCTCTTCAAAGAGCTGGGAAGTGAGTGCCATACTTTAACTTTTGTAATTCATTATAAATGAGTTGACGTTTTAGGAAGAAAGTTGGTGAAATATGATTTCATTATCATAGAGCTAATATAGCATTATAAAAGTACTCAAAACTCTTAGATATCAAACTGATAGCCAAGCTAGTATTCAAAGTAGTAATAATTTACATGTATAGTCTGGAATATTTGGAAACATTCTCTACAAATACTTGGAATTCTCAGTGAATGAGCTTGAATCACTGGACAAATTGAATCAAACACTGAGCATTCACAAAGAATGACTTGAGAAATATGTAGGAAGGTGCCTTAAACAGTAGGAATACAATTTCACACAGCCTTAATATGTGAAGGGCACTCCTTAGTCACTAGAAAATTGTATTCAAAGAGCAGGGAAGAGAGTGCGGTAATCTCTACTTTTGTAATTCAGTATAAATGAGTTGGCGTTTTAGGAAGAAAGTTGGTGAAACATGAATTCATTATCGTAGAGCTGATATAACACTATATAAAAGTATTCAAAACTCCTGGACATCAAATGGAGGGTTAAGCAAGTGTTCAAAGTAGTAATAATTTACATGTAAAGTCTGGTATGTTTCGTAAAACTCTATAAATACTTGGAATTCTCAGTGAATGAGCTTGAATCACTGGACAAATTTAATCAAACACTGAGACTTCACAGAGAAGGCCTAGGGAAATATGTCGGAAGGTGCCTGAAACAGTGGGAATACATGTTCATAGAGGCTTAATATCTGAAGGACACTGTGTCATCATTGGGAAATCATGTAAAAAAGAAGTGAACTGAGATGGATACTGGCTAATTTTATAATTTAGTCTAAATGAGTTGGAATACATGAAAGAAGGTTGGTTAAGCATTTAACTTTCCTTTTCATAGCGCTCACATTCTAGTAGGAAAAGATAAAAACTGTGAGAACTCCAATAACAAACCAGGGAAATGTCTACAAATGTGTGTGAAATCCTAGGAATACTTTTGTAGAACCTGAATATCTCTAGTGCAGTGTTGACATACCAACTATTTGTATCCAAAGAGCTGCGAAAGTTAGAATAGTATGTAAAATAGATAAAAATCACCTCTGTAGAGCTGGTATATATGGAAATACGATGTATAACCACTTGGAATTCTCAGTTAATGAGCTTGAGTCACTGTACTAAGTAACATAAACTCTGAGTTTTCACAAGGAAAGACTAGGCAAATATTGAGGAAGGTGCCTGATACAGTAGGAATACAGGGTCATAGAACCTTAATATGTGAAGTACACTGTTTACTCACTGGGAAATTCTGTTCAAAGAGCTGGGAATGAGTGCCATACTCTTAAATTTTGTAATTCATTATAAATGAGTTGACGTTTTAGGAAGAAATTTGGTGAAATATGAATTCATTTTCATAGAGCTAATATAACATTATAAAAGTATTCACATCTCCTAGATAGCAAAATGATAGCCAAGCTAGTGTTCAAAGTAGTAAAAATTTACATGTAAAGTCTGGTATGTGTCGCAAAACTCTTTATAAATACTTGGAATTCTCAGTGAATAAGCTTGAATCACTGGACAAATTGAATCAAACACTGAGACTTCACAAAGAATCACGGGAAATATTTGGATGGTGTCTGAAACAGTAGGAATACAATTTCGTAGAGTTTTAATATGTGAAGGACACTCTTTAGTCACTGGAAAATTGTGTTCAAAGAGCAGAGAAGTGAGTGCGGTTATGTCTCCTTTTGTAATTCAGTATAAATGAGTTGGCGTTTTAGGAAGAATGTTGTTGAAATACGAATTTATTTTCATACACTAATATAACATTATAAATGTATTCAAATTTCTTTGAAATCAAAATGATAGCCAAGCTAGTTTTCAACGTAGTAATGATTTACATGTAAAATCTGGAATATTTGGTAACATTCTCTACAAATACTTGGAATTTTCAGTGAATGAGGTTGAATCACTGGACAAATTGAAGAAAAAACTGAGAATTCACAAAGAATGACTAGGGAAATATTTAGTATGGCCCGAAACTGAAGGAATGCAATTTCATAGAGCCTTAATATGTGAAGGACACTGTTTAATCACTGGGAAATCGTGTTCAAAGAGCAGAGAAATGAGTGCAATACTCTTGTATTTCAGTCTAAATGAGTTGGCGTTTTAGGGAAAAACTTTGGGAAACATAAATTCATCTGCCTAGTGCTGATATAACACTATAAAAGTATACTAAACTCTTAGAAATCTAAATGGTAGTCAAGCTAGTGTTCAGAGTAGTAATAATTTAAATTGAAAGTCCTGTATATTAGACACAACGGTCTCTAAATACTGGGAATTATCAGTTAATAGCTTGAATCTCTGGACAAATTGAAATCAACAGTGAGATTTCACAAAGAAAGACTAGGGAAATAATTAGGAAGATGTCTGAAACAGTAGCAATACATGTTCATAGAGGCTTAATATCTGAAGGACACTGTTTCATCATTTGAAAATCATGTTAAAAAGTAGAGAACTGAGATGGATACTGGCTACATTTATAATTCAGTCTAAATGAGTTGGTGTATTTGAAGAAGGTTGGTCAAACACTTGAGCTTTCACTTTCATAGAGCTCACAATCCTATATGAAAATGTGAAAACTGAGATCACACATTAACAGACTAGGGAAATGTCCAGAAATGTGTCTGAAACACTTGGAATACTCTTGTAGAACGTGAATATCTCTACTGCTGTGTTGACATACCAACTATTTGTATTGAAACTGCTGCGAAAGTTAGGATAGTGTATAAAATAGAAAAAAAAACACCTTTATAGAGCTGGTATATATGCAAATACGATGTACAAACACTTGGAATTCGCAGTCAATGAGCTTGAATCACTGGACAAAATGAAATAAACAATGAGAATTCACAAAGAAATGCTAGGGAAATATTGAGGAAGGTGCCTGAAACAGTAGGAATACACGTTCATAGAGCCTTAATATGTGAAGGACACTCTTTTGTCACTGGGAAATTGTGTTCAAAGAGCAGAGAAGTGAGTGCGGTAATCTCTACTTTTGTAATTCAGTATAAATGAGTTGGCATTTTTAGGAAGAAAGTTGGTGAAACAAGACTTTATTTTTGTGGAGCTGATATAACAGTATAAAGGTATTTAAAAGTCCTAGAAATCCAATTTGGAGTTAAGCTAGTGTTTACAGTAGTAATAATTTACATTTAAATTCCAGTATATTTGGCAAAATGCTCTATAAATACTTGGAATTCTCAGTGAATGAGCTTGAATCACTGGACAAATTGAATGAAAAACTGAGAATTCACAAAGAATGACTAAGGAAATATTTAGGAAGGTGTCCGAAACAGAAGGAATACAATTGCATAGAGCTTTAATATGTGAAGTACACTCTTTAGTCACTGGAAAATTGTGTTCAAAGAGCAGAGAAGTGAGTGCGGTTATCTCTACTTTTTTAATTCAGTATAAATGAGTTGGCGTTTTAGGAAGAAAGTATTCAAAAGTCCTAGAAATCGAATTGAGAGTTAAGCTAGTGTTTACAGTAGTAATAATGTACATTTAAATTCCAGTATATTTGGCAAAATGCTCTATAAATACTTGGAATTCTCAGTGAATGAGCTTGAATCACTGGACAAATTGAAGTAAAAACTGAGAATTCTCAAGGAATGACTAGGGAATATTGAGGAAGGTGCCTGAAACAGTAGGAATACAATTGCATAGATCCTTAATATGTGAAGGACACTCTTTAGTCACTGAGATTTCGTGTTCAAAGAGCAGAGAAATGAGTGCAATACTCTTGCATCTCAGTCTAAATGAGTTGGCGTTTTAGGGAAAAAGTTAAGGAAACATAAATTCATCTACCTAGCGCTGATATAGCACTATAAAAGTATACTAAACTCTTAGAAATCAAAATACTAGTGAAGCTAGTGTTCAGAGTAGTAATAATTTAAACTGAAAGTCCTGTATATTTGACACAATGTTCTATAAATACTTGGAATTATCAGTGAATGGGCTTGAATATCTGGACAAATTGAAATTTCACAAAGAAAGACTAGGGAAATATTTAGAAAGGTGCCTGAAACAGTAGGAATACATGTTCATAGAGGCTTAATGTCTGAAGGACATTGCTTCATCATTGGGAAATCATGTTAAAAAGCAGAGAACTGAGATGGATACTGGCCACATTTATAATTCAGTCTAAATGAGGTGGCGTATATGAAGAAGGTTGGTCAAACACTTAAACTTTATTTCCATAGAAGTTACAATCCTTTATGAAAATGTGAAAAGAGAACTCACAATAACAGACCAGGGAAACTCGTTTCCCCATTCTCTGAACTCCTGGCCAAGGAAGGTCAGGATTCCAGGGGCCCAGGAGCCTGGGGGTCCGACGTGAGGAGCCTGGGGGGCTGATGCGGAGAGCCTGGGGGCTTATGCAGGGAGCCCACAGCCTGACAACCCTGCCAGTGATGAGCAGTGAGGAAAAGTAGGACTCACTTCTAGTCCATCATTTTATTACAAACCCATCCTTGTCTACAAGAATCAATGGCTATTTAATACACACCTCAAAGTACTCGGAAAAGAGACCATGTTAGCATACCTAATTTTTTCTCGGTACATTAACTTAAAAGGAAAACATATTTATAAATCTCAAATCACCAGGTTTAGTACATCCCAGGAAGAGCCCCTTAGTAAACAACAGGAAACAAAATGCTATGTCAGGAACCCAGCAACATACACACAGCAGGTGAGGCTCCCCAAGAGTAAGATTGCCAATTAATGTAAATATAGGGTGCCCCCCAAAAAAGGTACACACTTTAACAACTGATAATTCACTTAATTTTCACTCTTTTTCAGGTTTAACTGATTTGAAGAAATGGGTGAAGACAGACTAAGCTTTGAATGAAGAAAATTTCTTCACGAGGCTTTTCATGGGGATACACAAAAGTTAAAGTTTAGGGTACACAATGCATAACAGTTGAGGAATGGAGGGAAGCTATTGAAAGAGATGCACACAAATACCAATTGAAGGAAGGATTCTTGGTGTTTTGTGACTCCATGGCTCATGTGAGTTCTGGTCCGGGCACTGCTGCTGCTGAAGCAATGGAATCACAAACATCAAGAATCACTGTGTTCTGTGTTTCTGTGCACCCTCTGTCCACAGAGGCCCTGGATGCCCGGACTGTGGCCACTCTGCACCATGCACTTCATCCTGTATGTGTCCCCATAAGAAAGTCCAGAGAATACATCTTTGTTCAGAGCTTAGCCTGGCTTCACCCATTACAATTCCATTAACCCTGAGAAGGAGTGAAAACTGAGTTATCAGCTGTTAATGTGTGTGTACATTTTAGGAGGACACCCTGTAGTACATATATTTTGGGGACACCTTGCAGCACATATATATCACGATTGTGTATAGCTGTATTTAATATATTAAATTTGGTTTCTACCCCAGGAAGTCACTCAGAAATACTACTACTCGCCTCTTCTATAGCAGAAGCTGGAGCAGGACCTGGCTGAGCACTTTATCCCCCTTAGCCCGCAGCCTTGCCGACATGGGAACCTCCATCGACTTAGCTATTTTCTCCCTGCACTTAGCAGGCATTTCACCAATCTTGGGTGCTATTAATTTTATTACTACTATTATTAATATAAAACCACCAGCCCTTTCCCAATATCAAACACCATTATTTGTCTGATGAGTTTTAATTACAATTGTTTTACTCCTGCTCTCTCTCCCAGTCCTAGCTGCTGGAATTACTGTATGAGTAACAGACTGGAACTTAAACACTCGTGGTTTTTTATCCTGCTGGAGGAGGAGACCCCATCTTATATCAACATTTATTCTGATTTTTTGGTCATGCAGAAGTTTATATTCTTATCCTCCCTGAATTTGAAATTATTTCACACATTGTCACATTATTTAGGGAAAAAAAGGCCCTTTCAGGTATATAGGAATGGTATGAGCTATAATATCCATTGGATTTTATTGTCTGAGCATCATCACCTATTTATGGTAGGTATGGATGCCTAAGCATAGTTTACATCAGCCACTATAATCATTGCTATCCCAACTGGAGTGAAAGTATTTAGCTGCTTAGCAACCCTTCTTGCCTTCTTGGGGGTAACATTAAATGATTTCCAGCTATACTCTGACCACTGGGCTTTATCTTTCTATTCACAGTAGGGGGTCTAATGAGCATCATACTCAACATACATAAAAGTTGAAGTTTAGGGTACACAATGCACAACAGTTGAGGAATTGAGAGAAGCTATCGAAAGAGATGCACACAAATACCAACCAAAGGGAGGATTCTTGGTGTTTGTGATTCCATGGCTCACATGAGTTCTGGTCCAGGCACTGCTGATGAAGCAATGGAATCACAAACATCGAGAATAGCTGCTTAGCTATTCTGTGCACCCTCTGTCCACAGCGGCCCTGGATGCCTGGACTGTGGCCCGCTCTGCACCATACACTTCATGTAGTAGCACATTTGCACTATGGCTTTCCTATGGCAGCTGTACTTGCTATTAAAGTGGATTCATACACTGATTTCCCTCATCTTCAGGTTATATATTAAACACAACCTGAGAGCAAAGATTCATTTCTTGATTACATTTGTAGTCCTTAGTATAACCTTATTCCCTCAACATTTCTTAAGCTTATCAAAAATATCTTGATGCTACTCTGATTACTCAGACACTTATACAACTTGAAATACTGTATCATCTATAGGTTCATTCATTTCACTAATTGCTGTTATACTTACAGTCTGCATGATATGAGAAGCATTTGCGTCTAAACCAGAAGTCTTAATAGTAAAATTACCAACTAATCTTGCATGGCTACACAGATGTCCTCCACCTTAGCACACATTTGAAGAGCCTACAGACAGAAATCCTAAGTAAGAAAGGAAGGAATCAAGCCCTCTTAAATGGATTTCAAGCCAATGTCATAGCCATACTGTCTTTCTCTATAATTGAGATATTAGTAAAATTTATATAACTTTGTCAAAATTCAATTATAAGTGGAACCCCTATATATCTCTATGACATATCCATTTCAGCTAGGCTTCCAAGACACAGCATCATCAACTATGGAAGAATTATCACACTTCCAAGATCAGACCTTAATAATTGTTTTGCTAATTAGCTCTCTTGTACTACACATTATTTCAATTATATTGCCATCCTGACTCATACAAGTACTGTAGATGCACAAGAAGTAGCAACTATCGGAACAATGCTACCAGCTACTCTTCTAATTACAATTGCCCTACTTATTAATTCTTTATACAATAGACAAAATTAACAACCCTTCTGTAACTATTAAAACAATAGGCCCCGATGGTACTGAAGCAATTAATATACAGATTATGAAGACCTTAATTTTGATTCAAACATACTCCCCACATCTGACATAAACCCAGAGTTTGATAACCAAGTAGTATTACCTATAGAGATTACAATTCGAATATTAACCTCATCCAAAGATGTACTACACTCATGAGCTATCCCTCCACTAGGATTAAAAACAGATGTTATTCTGGGCCCTGCCCAAATCAAACAACACTCCTATCCACCCAACACGGCTTATATTACGGGGAGTGCTCTGAAATCTGTAAATCTATCATAATGTTTATGCCAATAATTTTTCAAATAATCCCACTAAAATATTTTGAAAATGATCATCCCTCTTACTGTAATTTTATTAAAAAGCTAATTAGCATTAACCTTTTAAGTTGGAGATTGGAAGTTTAAACCTTCTTTCTCTCTTTTTTAAATCTTTATTGTTGAAAATATAACATATATCCCTCTTTATTATTAACCTCTTAATGATATGCCACAATTAGATATATTAAATTATCACAATTTTATCAATAATCCTTAGATTATGTATAATTAGAGGCCCAGTGCATGAAATTCATGCACTGTGGCGGGGGGGCGGGGTGTGTGTCCCTCATCCCAGCCTGCACCCTCTCCAATCTGGGACCCCTTGGGGGATGTCTGACTGCCGGTTTATGCCCAATCCCTTGTGCCTAAACCGATAGTCAAATATCCCTCTCACAATCTGGGACTGCTGGCTCCTAACCGCTCACCAGCCTGCCTGCCTGATTGCCCCTATCTTCTTCTGCCTGCCAGCCTGATCAACCCCTAACCACTTCCCTGCCAGCCTGATTAACACCTAACTGCTCCCCTGCTGGCTCAATTGCCCCCAACTGCCCTCCCCTGCCAGCCTGATCTTGCCCCCCAACTGCCTTTCCCTGACAGCCTGATCACCACTAACTGCCTCTGCCTGGCTGATCACTCCTAACTGCCCTCTTCTTCCGGCCAATTTAGTTCTGATTGGTCAGTTTCTATGCCAGTCAGCATCAAAAACTCCACCTCCTAGGCAGCCATTGGGTCCTTGCAATTCACCCAGATTTGGTTGTGATTGGTCGGTTTCTAAGCCAGTCAGCATCTCTGGGCCTATCTTCAGGCCTGATCATAGAGGCAGGGCTGATTAGCAGCTGACCCAGGCTGCTGGCAAGCAGCTGAACTGCCTGACCTCTGAGAGAGAGAGAGAGAAAGAGAGAGCCTTATCTGCTGGTGAGGGAGAGAGAAGCAGGGTCAGGTCACCCTGCTTCTCTATCTGGGCCTTGCCAGCAGCCAATGCCACTGCTGATCAGCCCCTCCTCTCTCTCTCTCTGAGAGGTAAACAGTTCAGTCTGCTCACCTGCTACACCCGCAGCCTGGTGGTCAAGCCTCTTAGTTGCTGTGGATGTGACGGACCCAAGGTTTTTATATATTAGGATAATACAACTTAAAATTTCAAAACACTCTTACTATTCGAACCAAGAACCTCTAACAACTAAATTGCTAAAACATTCTACCCTTTGAGAAACTCAAATCTATTTGCCTCTTTCATTACCCCTATGATAATAGGCTTATCCTTTGTCTTTTTAATTATATTTCCAAATACGCTCTTTCCATCAACTACATAGTTTATATTAATAACTTCCTAGTTGCAATTCAACAATGACTTATTCACTTAACAACAACACAAATATTAATTCATAGTAAAAAGGGCCACACTTGAAAGCTTATATTAATCTTACTCATTATATGTTTTGGTTTAACAAACTTATTAGATCTTTTACCCCATTCATTTACTCCTACTGCTAAACTCCCAATGAATCTTGGAATAGCTTTCCCTCCACTAGTATGAGCACACAGTAATTTTTGGCTTTTGACATAAAACCAAAGCACACTTGCACACTTTTTACTACAAGGAACCCCAATTCCCGATATCTCCATATTAGTAATCCTCAAAACAATCAGCCTATTCACGAAATCAAATAGTACTACCAGTACAACTGACAGCCAACATTACTGCAGATCACCTACTTATCCACTTAATGGCAGAGCAACCCCAGCTGTACTAAGCATTAGTATAACCAGCACCCTCATGACATTGATTGTTCTTATCCTATTAACTATTCTAGAATTTGCAAGTAGCTCTAATTAAAGCTTATGTATTTACCTTACTGGTTAGTCTTCATCTCCATGACAATGGTTAGTGACCCACCAAATGCACGCATATCACATAGTCAACTCAAGTCCCTTATGACTTACAGGAGCCCTATCAGCCCTCGTCATAACAGCAGGCTTAGTTATATGATTTCACTTTAACTCACCATTATTATTAACTGTAGGCCTGGATATAATATATTAACCATTTACCCTTGATGATGAGATATTGTTTGAGAAAGGACATTTTAAGGCCATCATACACCAATTGTACAAGAAGGACTCCATTACGACATAATTTTATTTATCTTTTCTGAAGTATTTTTCTTTTCAGGATTTTTCTGAGCTTTCTATCATTCAAAGCTAGTCCATACTCCAGAACTAGGTGAATATTGATCCCCATCAGGCATCAATCCTCTTAATCTCTTAGAAGTACCTCAGGTAAATACATCTGCTCTGGCATCTCTATCACTTCAGCTCATTATAGTTTAATATTAGGGAGTTGCAAGCACATGGATCAAGTACTATTCATTATGATTTGTGTAGGCTTGTACTTCACATAACTTCAAACCTCAGAATATCATGAAACATCATTTTCTATTTCAGATGGTGTCTACAGGTCAACATCTTTAATAGCCACAGGCGTTATTGGCTCTACCTTCTTTATTGTATGCCTCTTATATCAACTAAAATTCCATGTCACATCTCATCATTTGGGATTGGAAGTTGCTGCCTGAGAGTGACACTTTGTAGGTGTCATATGACTATTCCTAGAGTCCCTATTTATCAATGAAGATCCTATTCCTTAGTATTAATTAGTACAACTGATTTCCAACTAGTTAGTTTTGGTAAAATCCAAAAAAGAATAATTAACCTTGTACTTACTTTATTTACCAATACTAGCATGTTTACTTGTAATAATCACATTTTATCTTCCCCAAACAAATGTTTATGCCAAAAAAAATAAGCCCTTATGCATGTGGTTTTGACCCAAGAAATGCTAAAGGGGCTGTTGTAAAAAAGAAGAAATAGAAAGAGAAGGATGAACACAGGCATAAAGAATAAAAATGGCAACCAACAAGTACCTATCAAGTGCCTTAAATGTAAATGGATTAAATGCTCCAATCAAAAGACACAGGTTAGTTAAATGAATACAAAACCATGACCTATAGATATGCTGCCTACAAGAGACCCACCTTAGAAGAAAGGACTCACAGAAACTGAAAGTGAAGAGATAGGGAAAAAATTCCAGGAAAACAGAAATGAAAGGAAAGCTGGGGTAGCAATACTCATATCTGACAAAATAGACTTCAAAGTGAAGGGCATAATAAGAGATAATGAAGGCCTCTTCATAACTCCAAAGGGATTGATACAACAAGAAAATATAACTCTGGTAAACATGTATGCACCCAATACAGGAGCACCCAAATACATAAAAAAAAATGCTCCTGGATGAGATCAACAGTAATACAATCATAGTATGGGACTTTAACACTGCACTGACATCACAGAATAGACATTCTAGGCAAAAAAATCAGTAAGGAAATAGCGACCTTACATGACACACTAGATCAGATGGAATTAATTGACATTTTCAGAACATTTCATTCTAAATCTAAAGAATAAAAAAAATAAAGCTAAAGAATATACATTCTTCTCAAGTGCACATGGGACATTTTCACAGATAGGCCACATGTTAGGACACAAGCTAAGTCTCTACAAATTCAAGAATATTGAAATCATATCAAGCATCTTCTCAGACCACAATGGCATGAAATTAAAATCAGCTACATTAAAAACACTAAAAAACAATCAAACACATGTAGACTAAATAGCATGCTATTAAACAATAAATGGGCTACCAAAGAGATCAAAGAAGAAATTAAAAACATACTGGAAACAAATGAACACACAACAAACCCAAATCTATGGGACACAGCAAAAACAGCCTTGAGAGGGAAGTGCATAGCACTATAGGGCAACCTCAAAAAAAAAAAAAAAAGAAAGAAAGGAAGAAAGAAGGAAAAAGTTTTAATCAGTTATCTAACCCTAAAACTTAAAGAATTAAAAAGAGAACAACAAGAAAAGACCAGACTGAGTAGAAGGAAGGAAATAAAGATCAGAGTAGAAATAAATGAAATAGAGACTAAAACAAACCAAACAAAAAAAGAGCAATAAAACTAACAGGTGGTTCTTTGAAAGGATAAACAAGAAACTTTAGCCAGAATCATCAAGAAACAAAGAGAGAAAGCCCAGACTCTGGTTATCACTGCAGAAAAAAAAAAGAGAGAGAGAGAGAGAGAGAGAGAGAGCCCAAATAAATAAAATCAGAAATGAAAGAGATAAATTAACCACTGAACCCACATAAATACAAAGAATCATAAAAAATACTATGAATGACTTTATTCCAAAATAATGGACAAAATGGACATATTCTTAAAAAAATTCCAATCTTCCAAAACTCAATCAGGAAGAATCAGAATATTCTGATAGGCCAATAATGACTGATGAAATTGAAGCAGTAATAAAAAAAAAAGTATATATTCAGAAAACAGAAGCCCTGGCCCAGATAGTTTCACAGGGGAGTTTTACCAAACATTCCAAGAAAAGCTAACACATATACTTCTCCAACTATTCCAAAAAATTCAAGAAGAAAGAACACTTCCAAGCTCTTTCTATGAGACCAGCATTACCCTAATTCCAAAACCAGATAAAGACACTACAGAGAAAGAGAACTACAGACCAATATTCCTGATGAACATAGATGCCAAAATCCTCAACAAAATATTAGCAAATTGGATCCAGCAATACATTACAATGATCATACACCATGACCAAGTGGGATTTTTCCACTTGGGTATGTATGCAAGGTGGTACAATGTTCACAAATCAATAAACATGTTGCATCACATGAACAGATTGCAAGACAAAAATCACATGATCACATCAATTGATGCAGACAAAGCATTTGACAAAATCCAACACCCTTTCTTGACAAAAACTCTTGGCAAAGTGAAAATAGAGGGATCAGATCTCAACATAATAAAAGCAATATATGACAAACTACATCATACTCAATGAACAAAAACTAAAACCATTTCTCCTAAGAACAGGAACAAGACATGGATGCCCTCTTTCACCACTCTTGTTCAACATAGTATTAGAAGCCTTAGCCATAGCAATTAGACAAGAAGAAATAAAAGGCATCTAAATTGGAAAGGAGAAAATCAACTGTCATTATTCGCAGATGACATGATATTGTACATAGAAAACCCTAAAGACTCCATGAAAAAATGACTAGATTCAATACATAACTTCAGAAATGTAGCAGGATACATAATTAACACCCAGAAATTGATGGCAGTTTTATACACCAACAATGAACTCTCAGAAAGAGAAAGCAAGAAAACAAAACCAGAAAATTACGATAATTAGGAATAAACTTAACCAAGGAGGTAAAAGACCTCTACTCAGAAAACTGTAGGACATTGGGAAAAAAAATAAGGAACATAT
This sequence comes from Corynorhinus townsendii, assembly GCA_026230045.1. Lineage (NCBI taxonomy): Eukaryota > Metazoa > Chordata > Mammalia > Chiroptera > Vespertilionidae > Corynorhinus > Corynorhinus townsendii. The sequence goes on along the minus strand of JAPDVU010000028.1, from coordinate 147,929 downwards.
AAACAAGTGGAAGAATATACCATATTCATGGATTGGTAGAATCAACATATTAAAATTTCATACTACCCAAAGCAATCTATAGATTCAATGCAATTCCTATTAAAATACAAGGAAAGTGAAAAAGAAACAGCACCAGCCCTGGCCTGGCAGTTTCACCACCTCCTCTGCCCTTCCACTGCAGGCAGGAGCAGTGCCTCTCCAGTACTAATTTACTTTTTTATTTTTATTTTTTATTGATTTTACAGAGAGGAAGGAAGAGGGATAGAGAGTTAGAAACATCCATGAAAGAGAAACATCAATCAGCTGCCTCCTGCACCCCTCCCACTGGGGATGTGCCTGCAACCAAGGTGCATGCCCTTGACTGGAACTGAACCCAGGACCCTTCAGTCTGCAGGCCAACACTCTATCCACTGAGCCTAACCATTAGGGCTCCAGTACTAATTACTTTTAAAACTCTTTTTGTAAGGAGAGAGATTAAATTTTGGAGGTATTTCAGGTTCCATTGGAATAACTTAGTCATTTTTTGGTCAATTAAAAAGTCTCTTAAATTTTAAATTTGGAAAGGTTGTAAAACAAGCTCCTATAATAATAAAAGTTTAATATGCTAATTAGACCAGGCGTCTTTCCAGACAACCATCGGGACGAAGCCAGTGCTGCAAGGGAAGCCTGGGTTCCAGGTGCCAGAGGGAAGCCAGTGACGGCAGCCAGGGGAAGAAAGGCCTACTCTTGCATGAATTTTGTGCATTGGGCCTCTAGTAATTAAGTATTATGATATACATTTTGTAAAAACTAAGTAAGATACCAATTAAACTTTAAAATAGTGTCAGTATTAAATATTTTATCCAGACTACAAGATTTTGTTTAATTTACATAAGTATTTAATTTCTTTAGGCCAGTAAATGATTATATCCTGTAATGCATTTGAAGAGAGAAAATGCACAACACATGCTAATACAAAGATGAACACATATCATACAAACGCTATAGACCATATACATAATTCAAGAGTAACTCACCTTCTTTGCTTAAATATATATTTCCATATTTTTTAATCCTCACCTGAGGAGCGAGGATATTTTTTTCCATTGATTTTTAGAGAATGGAAGGGACAAGTGAGGTTGGGAGAGAGATGGGAGAGAGGGAAACATCAATGTGACAGAAACAGAAATATTGGTTGCCTTCCACATGTGCCCTGACTGAGAGTGGGATCAGAGCTGCAGCCCAGGTACATGCCCTTAACTGGGAATCAAACCTGCAACCCTCTGATGTACAGGACAATGCTGTAAACACTGAGCACACCAGCCATGGCTGTATTTTTATTTTTTAAATTAAAAGTAATTTAATGTATGAGAATTTTTGGAAACCTCAATTTTCAGTGATAAGGAAACATTAAGCAACCAGTATTTCCTACAACTTTTATTAACATATTTTATTATTTTAAATTTAGGCACCCAAATTACCACTGAAATCTGGCCATTTTACAATGAGATTTCTAGTGATATCTTCCTATTTCTGTAAAGCAATAGGAACTAACAGGATTTCTTTCAGGAGTATTAGTGAGAGCTGGGCTCTGGTTGTTTCTGGCCTTGGAGGCACATTTTCCCATGTTAATTGTAGTGGGTTGTTTTGAACATTGGCAGTCTGAGTAAATTCTCTAGGGAGGTAATGTAGTGGGTCAAAGTCTGCTGCTTATGAGTACCATGAGGCTCTTAGTCCTCAAGTAGCATTCAACCTTCTTAGATGCCTTGGTTTCTCACCCTGGCTGTCTCATACAGCTGTGAGTGAGGACATGAAGCACTAGGTGACCAACCTTTATAGGGAATCCCTGGATGAGTCAATTTCTTAATTACAGTTGAATTGGGGGTTCCCTATGGGGACCTTACACGTCATGAGGAATGACCTCTGACACCTCCATAAAGATTCTTAGTCATCTAAGAGCATCTGAGATTCGGCCTGGAGGGAGGACATGCCCCTTATCTTCAGAGCTGAATGAGTTCAGCTCTCATTTATACTGCAAATGCATTTGCTCAGATTCTCAGAAAGCAATTCCAATGGAAAAGGCAAATTTAAATACCAGCCAACCATTTTTCCTCCTGTCTCACCTTGTAGCCTGGGTTCTGTTAACCCTTAACCTTGACAGGTTAGCATGTGGCCCATTTTCATCCACATAGTGAAACAAAGGGAGGAATTAAAATAGAAGAAACAAGATCAAGGGGGCACTGGAGACACGTTCAAGGGGTTAGCCCGGGACAAGGGTTAGCCTGTGACAAGCTGCCGCTGCCCACTGATCTCCTGGTTGCAAGTCTCATAGGGACCTTTAGAGCTCAGAAGAAACAAAGTAAAAGTAGGAAATAAGAGAAGGGTACACACAGGTGTAAGGAACAACACACACATTTGTCTTAAGGTTTTTACCTGTTTCATTTGTTTGATTTTTTAAATATGATTTTATTGATTTCAGAGAGAGAGGAAAAAAGAGAGAAACATCATCGATGTGAGAGATATATCAATCAGTTGCCTCTTGTTGAACCCACAACCTGGACATGTGTCCAAACCTGGAATTGAACAGGTGACCTTTTGATGCATGGGACAACATTCAGTGAAGGCAGTCACAATGGCCAGGACTAAGATTTACCTGGTGGTTAACAGTGGCAATTTTAGAGGAGGCCTCAATGGAATATCTCAATAGAATATTCATCAACTCTCCAGGTGTGTCATTTGATATGCTGATGTATTACAACGAATGTGTACAGTGATGGGGGTTATTTTCTGGTCAGGTTCACCTTAAAAATATCACTGGAAAGGGATTTGAAGCAACATGGGTCTGCTGGGCATGGTCTGGAACATGTAACCCATTTGCTCCTAAGTTTCCTAGGTTAGGGAAGATAAGTTCTTATGATTTATTCGTTGTGCCTATAAATTACTGGGCCCTGTTAGACTCTCAGATTTCCCATTCCACTTGTCAACGAATTTTCCTAGCTTTTTAATAACATGCCTCAACTCTATAAACTTGGGGAGTCTTGTTAGTATTGAATTCATCACAATGACCATCAGGTGACAGACACTAGACACCAGAGCCAAAATCAGGACCCCAAACACACACCCTGGACACCAGAATCTGTACCTTTCAGTGACCACAAATCAAAAGCTGGACCCCGGCCCTGGGAATCAAATTCAAAGCTATTCCCCTGACTCAAGCATACTGTGCAGCACAAAAGCCAGAAACCAGATGCCAGAGACTGACAGCTAATTCTTAAGACCACATTCCATACACCAGAATCTGAATCTATAGCTGTACTTGGACCCCACACAAGAACCCAGAACACTAAATCATACCCAAAGAGACCTAAAACACCAGACACACAGCCGAATACACATTTGATCCAAAACCACAGACCCTGGACATATAACAGGGATCTATAACTAAGACGCCATAGCCACAATGTGGAGTTGGAGTCAGACCTTCACGTTGTACACAAATCCATGATTCAATAAAGAGAACCCATGTCAGTCTAAGCCCAAGCAGCTAGTTTCACAAATACTTTTGTATGCCAATGTGAATGTGTAAGAGGAAAAAGTAACTTGCAGAACTTCAAAATTCTACCAAACCCTGCAGTACTACACACAAAAGGATAACAGAGTGAAGAAATAATAAAAATGTTTACCTTTGCTGGCAGGTGTCCATGATCTCTCAGCTGCAGTGGTGTCAGAAGTTAAACATGTCGCAGCCAATAATTTCACAAGGCAGGCTCTTCACAACTGTGGGGGATTTTAAAAGTAATTATATACCTCATACATTGTAAATTCTAACAGCTGGGATAATAACCAAATTGATATGATCAAATTAACAAGAGATGTACAATGCTTAATCCATGCACAAGGAAAACTCACATACAAATGAATACCAAAGACAACAAGGTAATATTAGGAAGAGCAAATGTTGGAAAATGGGGAAACAGGGTCTTAGCTTGTAGAGGTGAAATGGGTAATATTTAGGAAAAGTACAGGATATGTGGCATGTTAGTTTTAGTTAGGTAATCCCAAAAGGTATATGATGAGGGGGGTAAGATAGGCATATCAAGAAATTCCTGGTAGCCTGGCTGGTGTGGCTCAGTGGTTGAGCATCAACCCATGAACCAGGAGGTCATGGTTCGATTCCCTTTTAGTGCACATGCCCAGGTTGTGGGCATGATCTCCAGTGGGGGGCATGCAGGAGGCAGCTGATTTCTCATCATTGTTTCTATCTCTCCCCCTCCCTTCTTCTCTGAAATCAATAAAATATATATTTTAAAGAAATCCCTGACCTCCCCCACACACAGACAGCACCATTGGTCAATGTGAGCTCCACCCCCAGGCTCCCCATAGATAGGTCACATGGCACATTTCCTACCCTGAGCCCAGGTCAGAGCTGCTCGTGCAACCTGGTATGCCCAGCCACAGGTCACAGGACCATGCTGCATATCCACTGAGAGAGGGTTCTAGGGTACCATCCTGCCTTGAGTGCTGGGGCTGCAGAGTGATTTGCATGACACAGGGCTCTGAGCCCTCACGGGAAGTTGTACACCAAACAAAGTGTGCATTCAACCCCACCACCCAGAGAATCTGAAGTGGACAACTGAAGGACCAGAATCATGGGAGAAGGGAGTACAACTCAGAGCAGACGATAAAGGTGTGAAATTCAAGGCACACCCAGCCTCTGGTCTAGAGAGTCCCAGATCATTGGACCACTAGGGGATTCAACCCCTTGGATCCCAAGCAGGGAGCCCAAGGCCAGAAAGAGGAGACAGCAAAAAGCTGTCAAAGAAAAACCACCAAAGGAAAGAAAAGGAGAAATCACCAGAAAAGGAACTAAATGAAATGGAGGCAAGCAATATGTCAGAGAAATAAATCAGAGTAAGGGTCATGCAGTGCCTAAACCAACTGGATGAGAAAATTACCAACATATTTAAGAATCAAGAAAAAATGAAGAATGATAGAGCTAAAATAAAAACCACATTGGAAGGTTTTGCTAGTAGACTAGAAAAAGCAAAGGACCAAATCAGTGAGTTAGAAGACAGGGTTTAAATCATACCCATTCAGAGCAGCAATTGGAGAAAAACTATTAGAAATCAGGAGAAGAGCCTAAGGGAGATTTGGGACAACATGAAATGAAGCAACATCTATATAATAGGGGTGCTAGAAGGAGAAGAAGAGGAGTAAGGAGTAGAAAACCTATTTGAAGAAATAATGACAGAAAACTTCACTAATGTAGGGTAGAAAAAAGACACACAAACAAAGAGAGTCCCAAACAAGATGAACCCAAAAAGACCCACACCAAGACACATCATAATTACAATGGCAATTGTTAGAGACAAAGAGAGAATCTTAAAGGCTGCAAGAGAGAAAGAGCATTACCAACAAGGGATCTCCCATTAGACTATCAACTTACTTCCCAACAGAAACACATGCAGCCAGAAGGGAATGGAATGAAGTATACAAAGTGAATGAAAAGGGAATGACTCCAAGAATACTCTTTCCAGTGAGGCTATCATTTGAATTGAAAGGGAAATCAGGAGCTTCACAGACAAGAAAAGGCTAAGGAAGTTTATTCCTACCAAGCCAGCAATGCAAGAAATGCTAAAGGGACAAAGGAAGATGGCTGCCGATGTGAAGGCAGACTACAAGATAGTGCGTGAGTGAGAGAACGAAGGGACAGTGTGTGGACCCCTGTGGAGTGTATCTTTGTGAGTTGAGGGAGAGTTATTCTCCAGAGGACTGTGGGGGATTGCTAGGTGGGGTTCCCCTGACCAGGCAGCCTCAACTGCTGATGGGATCCCTCCCAGAGCAACTGGCTCTGACATGGAGACTGCGTGATATTGAAGGGAAAAGTGGATGTTGTCAGAAGCCTGAAATTCCTGGGAATATACAACTGCAGCCAGTGAACAGGTGCAAACCTGGGAACACTGGACCCCGAGTGGTGCGAGCATGTGGATTCAGAGGAGCTCAGTGCCTCCACATGGAAATGTCCAATTTTGCCTGAGATAAGGTGAGGTCTGTGGTCCAGGCAGGAAGGGAAACACGTAAACGGGAGCCAGAGGATCCAGGGAAATCTGTGCCCAGAAAGGTCCGTGGCTGTTGGGGCTGGCGTGATCCACGAGTGTGGAAGGGGATCCGCAAGGCTGCTATGTTAGAAGGGAACTCTAAAAAGCAACCCTTATCTGAACTGGGAGAAAAAGGCCAGCCTAAAAATTTTAACAGTGTGCCAGCTGTTTTGACCCAAGGGGAAAAGGCTGCACAGACTTGCGCCGCAGCGCGAGAGTTCGGCACTTACATTGGCTCTATTTTCTTTTCTCTTTAAATTCTTGTTTTGATTACTAAGCCCAATACATGGGATCACCCAATTGGGGACACTCTAAGAGACTGCAGGGGAAAGTTGTTTTTGTGGAACCTGGGGATCAGAGTGGGGAATAACCATCAGAGAACCGGCTCTGGGGCAGCCCATTCCCCCAAACCAGTATTAAGTGCCACAGGGAAAACAAAAACTAAACGCCAGCTAGAGAGGACCTATAGACCTGGAGGTCAATCCAGAAACACTGCCACCCAGGGGCTGAAGCACAAATTGACTCTTGTGTAAACACAAATAAAGGAGTGTAAGAAACAATCATGTACTGCCTGCTTAAAAATCAGGACTGTGGCCTACAACACTGAAGAGGAGTGAAATGCAGGGAACTTCAATACTTTCCTGACTAGGAAACAGGGGAGCCAAACGGAACAGTAGAGGAAGTGAATGACCTCCACTACTGAACATTTTTATTTTTATTTCATCTTTTACTTAAGAAACTAATTTTTTTTCTTTTTTCCTCACTTGATTTTGCCTTGTTAATTATTACATTTTTATTTTTAATCAGTATTAGAACTACTACTATTTTACCTTTTTTAAAAGTGTCATTTTATTTTCTCTTTATTTTGGGATTAGTGTTCTAGATTCTATTTGCATCTTTCCTTTAGCATCATTTTACTTTATCGCAACTTTACCTTTATGCCAAAACTCTCTTCCTCATTATCCCCTTTTATTGTCCTGTTTCTCTTACCCCATTCGTGCTTTAGATTTTCCCTGTTCCTTCTTTTTACCCCCTGTTAAAATTTCACCCTACTTATATATCTAATTTCCAATCCCCCTGTGCTAAGTCCATACACACCTCTCTCTTCTCTTTCTTCACTATCCAAATTTTTTTCTCTCTGTCCTTCTGTTGTTGTTTGCTTGATTGTTGATTATATTGGGTTTTTTAAATGTTGGTTTGTGAGATTGTTTCGCTTTTTCTTTTTGTTTTTTTGTTTTGTTTTTGTTTGTTTCTTGCTTCTGTTTTTCCTCGCCTCACTTGATATTAGTTGTTGCTTGTAGTTTGCATTCATCTCTAGGTATTTGTTGCTGGGATTTGTTGGGATTCGTGGCTGTTCTATTGGAGTTTTCTCCCCATATAAATAGTTCTTTCCCCTCTTCTTTTTTATTCTCTTTCTTTTCTCTCTTACTTTTTTTCCTTTTCCCAATTCCATTTTTTCTCTCTTCTTCTTTCTTTCTTATCCCCTAATTCTCTTTTCTCTGGTGGTCACCTTTATTGCAGGTATCATGAATACATTTAGTATCATGAATACATTTGTGTTCAGTGCCTTGTGTGTTGTGCCTTGTTTTGTTGTATTTTGTGACTAGAAATCAATGCAGGAGAGAGAGGACTACATAACCAGACACCTAGAGAAGAGAGATCATGGGGAGACAATGAAACAGCCCGCATATGAAAGAAAAGCAGGCATCACCAGAAAAGAAAGCAAATGAAATGAAGGCAAGAAACCTGTAAGAGAAAAAATTCAGAGAAATGGTCATAAGGTGGATGAAAAGAATGGAAGACCAATTCAACAATATGAGTAAGAACCAAGAGAAAATGAAGAAGAACTGAAAAAAAATGAAAAATGACATTGCTGCTGTAAAGAACTCAATAGAAAGCATCAAGATTAGACTAGAAGAAGCAGAGGACTGCATCAGTGAGCAAGAAGACAAGATGGAAAAAAATACCCAAGTAGAGCAGCTTCTAGAAAAAAATTAGAAAGCAGGAGGGGAGGCTATGGGAACTTTGGGACAACACGAAACAAAACAACATCCACATAATAGGGGTTCCAGAAGGAAAGGAAACTGAGCAAGGAATAGAAAACCTGTTTGAAGAAATAATGACAGAAAACTTCCCTGATATAGGGTACAAAAAACCCATCCAAATCCAAGGAGCTCATAGAGTCCCAAGCAAAATGAACCCCCAAAGACCAATGCCAAGGCACATTATAATTAAATTAGCAAACACCATCGACAAAGTAAGAATCTTAAAAGCGGCAGAGAGGAGACAGAAAGTTAAATACAAAGGAACCCCCATCAGACTAGCAACTGATTTCTCAACAGAAACTCATCAGGCCAGAAGGGAGTGGAATGAAATATACAAAGTCATGCAACGGAAGGGTCTGAACCCAGGAATACTGTACCCAGCAAGGCTATCAATCAAAATTGAAGGTGAAATCAGGAGCTTCACAGACAAAACAGGACTAAGGGAATTTATTACCACCAAACCAGCTGTGCAAGAAATGTTAAAGGGTGTGCTGTAAAAAAAAAGAAAAAAGAAAAGAAATAGGAAGCGAAGAAGGAACACAGGGGTAAAGAATAAAAATGGCGACAAATAAGTACCTATCAATAATAACTTTAAATGTAAATGGATTAAATGCCCCAATCAAAAGACATAGGGTAACAGATTGGATAAGAAAACAAGACCCATATATCTGCTGTCTACAAGAAACCCACCTAAGAAAAAAAGACACACACAGACTGAGGGTGAAGGGATGGAAAAAGGTTTTCCAGGCGAATGGAAATGAAAAAAAAAAAAGCTGGGATAATAACACTTATATCTGACAAATTAGATCTCAAAGTGAAGGACATAACAAGTGATAAGGAAGGTCACTTCATAATACTAAAGGGAGCAATCCAACAAGAAGAAATAACTCTGGTAAACACATATGCACCCAATACAGGAGCACCCAAACACATAAAAAAAAAAAAACTCCTGGAGAATGTCAATGGAGAGATTAACAGCAATACAATCATAGTAGGAGACTTTAATACTCCACTATCACCATTGGACAAATCCTCTAAGCAAAAAATCAGCAAACAAACATCAATCCTAAATGACTCACTAGACCAGATGGAATTAACTGACATCTTCAGAACATTTCACCCCAAAGCCACAGAATATACATTCTTCTCAAGTACACATGGGTCATTTTCAAAGAAAGACGATATGTTGGGACATAGGCAAAGTCTCTTCAAATTCAAGAAGGTAGAAATCATACCAAGCATCTTCTCAGACCACTGTAGCATAAAACTGGAAATCAACTATAATAAAAACAATCCAAAGAAATCAAACACATGGAGACTAAATAGCATGCTGTTAAACAATGACTGGGTTATCAGAGAGATCAAGGAAGAAATAAAAAACACCATGGCAACAAATGACAATGAAAACACAACAGTCCAAAATCTATGGGACACAGTGAAAGCAGTCTTGAGAGGGAAGTTCATAGCTCTACAAGCCTACTGCAAAGAACAAGAAACAAAGGTAATAAATTACATAACCCTACAACTCAAAGAGTTAGAAAAAGAGCAATAAGAAAAGCCCAGCGTAAGCAGAAGGAAGGAAATAATAAAGATCAGAGCGGAGATAAACGACATTGAAACCAAAGAAACAATACAAAAATCAACAAAACCAAGAGCTGGTTCTTTGAGAGGATAAACAAGATTGATAAACCTCTAGCCAGGCTCACCAAGAATCAAAGAGAGAGGACCCAAATAAACAAAATCAAAAATGAAAGAGGTGAAATAACAACAGATCCTGACGAAATACAAAGGATTGTTAAGAATACTACAGACAACTCTATTCCAACAAACTGGACAACCTGGAGGAAATGGACATATTCCTAGAAAAATATAACCTTCCAAAACTCAATCAGGAAGAATCTAAACAGCTCAATATGCCAGTAACTATGGAAGAAATTGAAGCAGTCATCAAAAAGCTTCCAGCAAACAAAAGCCTGGGGCCAAATGGCTTCACAGGAGAGTTTTACCAAACATTCAAGGAAGTACTAAAACATATCCTCCTCAGAGTATTCCAAAAAATTTAAGAGGAAGGAACACTTCCAAACGCATTCTATGAAGCCAGCATCACCCTAATACCAAAACCAGATAAAGACAACACAATGAAAGAGAGTTACAGGCCAATATCCCTCGTGAACATAGATGCCAAAATCCTCAACAAAATTCTAGCAAATCGGATCCAGCAATATATCACAAAGATCATACACCATGACCAAGTAGGATTAACCCAGGGATGCAAGGATGGTACAATATCCGCAAATCAATAAACGTGATACATCACATAAACAAATTGAGAGATAAAAATCACATAGTCATATCAATTGATGCAGAAAAAGCATTTGACAAAATCCAACACCCTTTCTTGATAAAAACTCTCAACAAGGTGGGAGTAGAAGAATCATACCTCAACATAATAAAAGCTATATATGATAAACCCACAGCTAACATCATACTCAATGGGCAAAAACTAAAACCATTTCCCCTAAGAACAGGAACAAGACAGGGATGCCACTCTCTCCACTCCTGTTCAACATAGTACTAGAAGTATTAGCCATTGCAATTAGACAAGAAGAAGAAATAAAAGGCATCCAAACTGGAAAAGAAGAAGTAAAGCTGTCCTTATTTGCAGATGACTTGATATTGTACATAAAAAACCCGAAAGTCTCCATCAAAAAACTAAGAGACTTAATAAATGAATTAGGCAATGTAGCAGGATACAAAATTAACGCCAAGAAATCTATGGCATTTCTATACACCAATAGTGAACTTACAGAAAGAAAGACTAAAAAAGCAATCCCATTTACCATCACACCAAAAAAATTAAGGTACCTAGGAATAAATTTAACCAAGGAGGTAAAAGACCTATATGCGGAAAACTACAGGACACTGAAAAAAGAGATAGAGGAAGAGGTAAACAGATGGAATAACATACCATGTTTATGGATTGGTAGAATCAACATCATTAAAATGTCCATACTACCCAAAGCAATCTATAGATTCAATGCACTCCCTGTTAAAATCCCAACAGCATATTTCACAGACCTAGAAAGAACTAAAAATTCACCTGGAATAAAAAAAAGACCCCAGCCACAGTAATTCTGAGAAAGAAGAAAAAGTAGGAGGGATCTCAATACCAGATTTGAAGCTGTATTACAAAGCCACTGTTCTCAAAACAGCCTGGTACTGGCAGAAGAACAAACATATAGATCAATGGAATAGAATAGAGAATCCAGATATCGACCCAAACCACTGTGCTCAATTAATATTGGACAAAGAAGGCACGAACATACAATGGAGTCAAGACAGTCTCTTCAATAAATTGTGCTGGAAAAATTGGACGGATACCTGCAAAAAATTGAAACTAGATCACCAACTTACACCATACACAAAAATAAACTCAAAATGGATACAGGACTTAAAGATAAGACAGGAAACCATAAAAATACTAGAGGAATCCACAGGCAGCAAAATCTCAGACATATGCTGAAAGAACTTCTTCCCTGATACTACCCCTAGGGCAATGGAATCTAAAGAGAAAATAAACAACTGGGACTACAACAAAATAAAAAGCTTTTTCACAGCAAAGGAAACCATCAACAATATCTCAAGAAACCCCACTGTATGGGATAACATATTTGCAAGTATTATCACTGATAAAGGTTTAATCTCCAACATCTATAGGCAGCTTATACAACTTAATAAAAGGAAGATAAATGATACAATAAAAAAATGGGCAACGGACCTAAATAGAATCTTTTCAAAAGAAGACAGAAGGAAGTCCAAGAGACACATGAAAACATGCTCAAAGTCACTAATTATCCGAGAGATGCAAATCAAAACGACAATGCGGTACCATCTCACACTTGTCAGAATGGCTATCATCAACAAATCAACAAACGACAAGTGCTGGCGAGGATGTGGAGAAAAAGGAACCTTCGTGCACTGCTGGTGGGAATGCAGTCTGGTGCAGCCACTGTGGAGAACAGTATGGAGTTTCCTCAAAAAACTGAAAATGGAAATCCCATTTGACCCAGTATCCCACCTAGGAACATATCCTAAGAAACTAGATACACCAATCAGAAAGGATACAAGCACCCCTATGTTCATAGCAGCACAATTTACAATAGCTAAGATTTGGAAGCAGCCTAGGTGCCCGTCAGCAGATGACTGGATCAGAAAACTATGGTACATCTACACAATGGAACACTATGCTGCTATAAAAAAGAAGGAATTCTTACCATTTGTAGCAACCTGGATGGAACTGGAGAGCATTATGCTAAGTGAAATAAGCCAGTTAATGAAAGAAAAATACCACATGATCTCACTCATTTGTGGATAAAAAAAACACACATTATAAACTGATGAACAAAAAGATAGATACAGAGGCAGTAAAGCATCAAACAGAATGTCAAATTATAGCGGGAAGGTTAGGGAGAGGTGGGGGAAATAAGAGACCAACCGAAGGACTTACATGCATGCATATAAGAATAACCAAGGGATGCAAAACATTGGGGGGTGAGGGCATGTATGGGAGTGGGGTGGGGGGGCAATGGTAAGATAGGTGCACATATAATACCTTAATTTAAAAAATGGAAAAAATATAAAAATAAAAATAAACTTTTCTCTATTGAAGTAAAAAAAACAACAACACACACAATCCATATATATGCTGTCTACAAGAGACCCATTGCAGAACAAGCGACTCACACAGACCTCCAACTCAGTGTATAGTCATTTATTGGGATCCAGATATCCACAATAATGCAGACCACCACTACACGACCTAGAGGTCATGCCCCAGCCCCAAACCTTGGTCCTGGGCCCTACAGCACTCAGGGACCTGAATGGCCCTGCCAGGACCCAGGCCTCCTCCTGGGGCTCAAACCTACATCCTGGTCCCAGACCTTCAGGCGGGGCCCAGACCTCGAACACAATGTCAAGTCCTATGATGGGGTCCAGACATCCACAGTAGTGCAGACCACCATTTCATCATCTAGAGGTCCTGCCCCTGACCCAAACCTCCGCCCTGGGACCGGAGGGCCCTTTAGTGCCCAAACCTCTCTCCCAGGACACAGACCCCCATCTGGGCCTCAGATCTACATCGGGGTCCCAGAACTTCATGCCGGGGCCCTAAAATTCCATCCTGAGGCACAGACCTACAACTCAATGTATAATTATTTATCGGGGTCCAGACATCTACAGTAGTGCAGACCACCACTACATGACTGACAGGTCCGTTCCAGCCAAAAACCTCCGCCCTCGCCCACACAGCACTCTGGGGCCCAATCAGCCCTCCCACGAGCCAGGCCTCCTCCTGGGGGTTACACCTACATCTGATTCCTAGACCTTTATGGCGAGGACCAAAAGGCCCTACCGCGGATCACACTAGAACCAAGCGCCTAGTCCTTTATTGGGGTCCAAAAATCCAGGCTAGTCTAGAACACCATTTCATGATCTGGAGGTCCTGTCCCAGACCCAAACCTCCCTCCTGGGCCCAGACAGCCCTCCGGGGCCCGATCAGCCCTCCCAGGACCCAGGTCTTCTCCTGGGGCTCAGACGTACATCTGGGTCCCAGACCTTTATGGCAAGGACCAGAAGGCCATTCCAGGGTCCCAGACTAAAACCCAGTGCTTAGACCTTTATTGGGGTCCAAAAATCCAGGCTGGTCCAGACCACCATTTCATGATCCAGAGGTACTGCCCCTGACCCAAACCTCCTTCCTGGTCCCAGAGGGACCCCTAGTGACCAGACCTCCCTCCAGCACCGAGAACTACATCTGGGACTCAAACCTACATCTGGTTCCCAGACCCTTATGGTGGGGCCCAGAAAGCCATTCCAGGGCTCAGACCTCGAACACAGTGTCTAGTTCTATAATGGGGTGCAGACATCCACAGTAGTGCAGACCACCATTTCAAGATCCGGAGGTCCTACCTCTGACCCAAACTTCTGCCCTGGGCACAGAAAGCCCACTAGTGCCCAAACCTCCCTCCCAAGACCCAAATCTCCATCTGGGGTTCAGACCTACATCCTGGTCTCAGACCTTGTTTCCAGGGCCCCAAAACGCCATCCTGAGGCCCAGACCTCCCACTCAATGTATAGTTCTTTATCTTAGACATCCACAGTGGTGCAGACCATCACTATATGATCCAGAGGACCTGCCCCTGAAACAAACTTCCACCCTGGGTCCATACAGCCCTCTGGGGCCCACTCAGCCCTCCCAGGACCCAGGACTCCTCCTGGGGCTCATACCTACATCCAGTTCCCAGACCTTTATGGCGAGGACCAGAAGTCCATCCAGGGGCCCAGGCTAGAACCCAGTGCTTAGTCCTTTATTGGGGTCCAAATATCCAGGCTAGTCCAGATGAACATTTCATGATCCAGAGGTCCTGTCCCTGACCCAAGCCTCTGACCTGAGCCCAGATGGACCTCTAGTGCCCAAACATACCTCCCAGGAACCACACCTCCATCTGGGGCTCAGAACTGCATCCGGGTCCCAGACGGTCATGCCGGGGCCAAACATACTATCCTAATGCCCAGACCTCCAAATAAGGGTATAGTCATTTATCGGGGTTCAGACATCCTGAGTAGTGCAGACTACCATAACATGAGCCAGAGGTCCTGCCCCAGTGCCAAACCTCCGCACTGGGCCCATACAGCTGTCCGGAGCCCCATCAGCCCTCCCAGGACCCAGGCCTCCTCCTGGGGCTCAGACCTACATTGTGGTCCCAGGCCTTTGTGGCGAGGACAAGAAGTCCATCCGGGGGCCCAGACTAGAACCCAGTGCCTAATCATTTATTGGGGTCCAAATATCCAGGCTGCTCCAGACCACCGATTCATGATCTAGAGGTCCTTCCCCTGACACAAACCTCCATCTTGGGCCCAGACAGTCCTGCGGGGCTTGATCAGCCCTCCCAGGACCTAGACCTACTCCTGGGGCTAAGACCTAAATCAGGGTCCCAGACCTTTAAGACGATGACCAGAGGGCCATTCTTGGGGCCCAGACTAGAACCCATGCCTAGACTTTTATTGGGGTGGAGACATCCACAGTAGTGTAGACCACCACTACATGAAACAGAGGTCCTGCCCCTTGCCCAAACATCTGCCCTGGGCCCATACAAGCTTCCAGGGCCCGATCAGCCCTCCCAGGACCTAGAACTACATCTGAAGCTAAGACCTACATCCTGGTTCCAGACCCTCAGGCTGGGCCCAAAAGGCCATTCCGGGGCCCAGACCTCGAACACAGTGTCTAGTCCTATAATGGGGTCCAGACATCCACACCCAGTCCTATATCTGGGGCTCAGACCTACGTCAGGGTCCCAGACCTTCATGCCTGGGCGGAGAAGGTCATCCAGGGGCCCAGGCCTCAAACACAGAATCGAGTCTTATATCAGGGGACTAGATTTCCATCCATACCCCAGACCACTGTTCCATAACGCAGATGTCCATGTACCAGATCTCCCCCGGGACACAGACATCCCTCCCGGACCCGCATTGCCCTCCCAGGACCCAGACCTTCATCCACAGCTAAGACCTACATCTGGGCCCCAGACCCTCATGGCGAGGTCCAAAAGGCCATTCCGGGGCCCAGTGCTCGAACACAGCGTCTAGTCCTATAATGGGGTCCAGACATTCACAGAAGTAAAGACCACTATTTTATGATATGGAGGTCCTGCCCCTGGCCCAAACCTCCTCCCTGGGCCCAGACAGCCCTCTAGTGCCCAAACCTCTCTCCCAGGACCCGGACCTCCATCTGGGGCTCAGACCTACATCTGGGCCTCAGGACTTCATGGCTGGGCCTAGAAGGCCACCCTGGGGCCCAGGCATCAAACACAGAATCCAGTCTTAAATCAGGGGAACAGATCGCTATCCGGAGTCCAAACGACCATTCCATAACCCAGATGTCCAACTCAGGCACTAGACCTCCCCCCGGGGCCAGACATCCTTCCCTAGCCCGAACCGCCCTCCCAGGACCCACACCTCCATCCAGGGCTCAGACCTACATCTGAGTCCCAGACCCTCATGGCGAGGCCCAAAAAGCCATTCCGGGGCCCAGACCTTGAACCCAGTGTCTAGTCCTATAATGGGGTCCCGACATCCATAGTAGTGAAGACCACCATTTCAGGATCTGGAGGTTCTGTCCCTGACCCAAACCTCCGCCTTATCCCAGACAGCCCTCTATTGCCCAAACCTCCCTCCCAGGACCCAGACTTCCATCTGGGGCTCAGACCTACATCCGGGTCCCAGACCTTTAGGCTGGGGCCTCAAAACGCCATCTTGAGTCCTAAACCTCCAATTCAGTGTATAGTCATTTATCAGGGTCCAGACATCCACAGTAGTGCAGTCCAACATTCCATGACCTAAAGTTCCTGCCCCAGCCCCAATCCTCTGCCCTGGACCCATACAGCCGTCCGGGGCCCGATCAGCCCTGCCAGAACCCAGGCTTCCTCCTAGGGCTCAGACCTATATCCGGTTCAAAGACCTTTAAGGCGAGGACCAGAAGGCAATTAACGGGGCTGAACTAGAAGCCAGTGCCTAGTCCTATATTGCGGTCCAAATATCCAGGCTAGTCCAGACCACCATTTCATGATCCAGAGGTCCTGCTCCTTACCCAAACCTCCCTCTTGGGCCCAGACAGTCCTCCAGGGCCAATCAGCCCTCCCAGGACCCGGGCCTACTCCTGGGGCTCAGACCTACATCATGTTCACAGACTTTATGGAGAGGACCAGAAGGCCATTCCGGGGGCCGAGAATAGAAGCCAGTGCCTAGTCCCTTAAGGAGGTCCAAATATCCAGGCTAGTCCAGACAACCATTTCATGATCCAGAGGTCCTGCTCCTGACCCAAACCTTCCTCCTTGGGCCCAGACAGTCCTCCGGGCTGGACCAGCTCTCTGAGGACTCAGGCCTCCTCTTGGGGCTCAGACCATCCTCGGGGCCCCAGACCTTTAAGGCAAGGACCAGAAGGCCATTCCAAGGGCTCACTTCAGAATCCAGTGCCTAGACCTTTATTGGGGTCCAAATATCCAGGCTGGTCCAGACTACCATTTCATGATCCAGAGGTCATGTCCCTGACCCAAACCTCCCTCCTGGGCCCAGAGCGCTCCCTAGTGAACACACCTTCCTCCCAGCCTCCTACTGGGGCTCAGACCTACATCAGAGTCCCAGACCTTCATGGCTGGGCCAAGAAGGCCATCCAGGGGCTCAGGCCTCAAACAGAGAATCCAGTTTTATATTAGGGGACTAGATTTCCATCCATACCTCAGACTACCATTCCATAACGCAGATGTCCAAGTGAGGTACTAGACCTCCCTCACAGGTACCAGACTTCCCTCCCGGGCCCGAACTACCCTCTTACGACCCAGACCTCCATCCCTGGCTCAGACCTACATCCGGGACTCAGGACTTCATGGCTGGGCCGAGAAGGCCATCCCAGGGCCCAGGCCTCAAACATTCAATCCAGTCTTGAATCAAGGGACCAGATCTGTATCCGTAGTCCAGAGGACCGTTACATAAACCCAGATGTCCAACTCAGGCACCAGACCTCCACCCGGAGACCAGACATCCTTCCCTGGCCCGAACGCCCTCCCAGGACCCAGACCTCCATCCAGGGCTCAGACCTACATCTGAGTCCCAGACCCTCATGGCGAGGCCCAAAAGGCCATTCTGGGGCCCAGACCTCGAACACAGTGTCTAGTCCTATAATGGGGTCCAGATATCCAAAGTAGTGCAGACCAACATTTCATGATCTGGAGGTCCTGCCCCTGACCCAAACATCCTCTCTGGGCCTAGAGAGCCCTCTCATGCCAAAACCTCTCTCCCAGGCTCAAGACCTCCATCTGGGCCTCAGACCTACATGCGGGTCCCAGACCTTCATGCTGGGGCCCGAAAACACCAGCCTGAGGCCCAGACCTCCAACTCAATGTTTAGTCATTTATCGGGGTCCAGACATCCACAGTAGTGTAGAACACCACTACATGACCCAAAGGTCCTTCCTTAGCCCCAAACATCTGCCCTGGGCCCATATAGCCCTCAGGGGCCTGATCAGCCCTCCCAGTACCCAGGCCTCCTCCTGGGGCTCAGACCTACATCCGGTTCACAGACCTTCATGGCAAGGTCCAGAAGGTCATTCCAGGGCCCAGACTAGAAGCCAGTGCCTAGTCCTTTATTTGGGTCCAAATATCCAGGCTAGTCCAGACCAGCATTTCATGATGCAGAGGTCCTGCTCCTAAACCAAACCTTCCTCCTGGGACCCAGACAGCCCTCTGGGCCGGATCAGCCCTCCCAAGACCCAGGCCTCCTCCTGGAGCTCAGACCTTAATCGGGGTCCCAGACCTTTAAGGCAAGGACCAGAAGGCCATTCCGGGGGCTCAGACTAGAAGCCAGAGCCTAGACCTTTATTGGGGTCCAAATATCTAGGCTGGTCCAGAGCACCATTTCATGATCCAGAGGTGCTGCCCCTGACCCAAACCTCCTTCCTGGCCCAGAGTGCCCCCTAGTGAACACACCTCCATCCTAGCATCCAGTCCTACATCTGGGGCTCAGACTTACAACAGGGTCCCAGACCTTCATCACTGGGCCGAGATGGCCACCCAGGGGCCCAGGCCTCAAACACAGAATCCCATTTATATCAGGGGACTAGATTTCCATCTCTACCCCAGACCACTATTCCATAACGCAGATGTCCAGGTGAGGTACCAGACTTCCCCCCCAGGTCCCAGACTTCCCACATGGGCCAGAACCACCCTCTCAAGACCCAGACCTCCATGAGGGGCTCAGACCTACATCCATGCCCCAGACAATCATGGCTGGGAGAGAAGGTCATCCCGGGGCCCAGGTCTCAAACACAGATTCCAGTCTTGAATCAGGGGAACAGATCTCTATCCGGAGTGCAGACGACCATTCCATAACCCAGATGTCCAACTCAGGCATTAGACCTCTCCTCAGGGCCCCAACATACTTCTCTGGCCCGAATCGCCCTCCCAGAACCCAGACCTCCATCCAGGGCTCAGACCTCCTACCAGGTCCCAGACTGTCATGGTGGGGCCCATGAGGCCATTCCTGGGCCCAGACCTCAAACCCAGTGTCTAGTCCTATAATGGGGTCCAGACATCTATAGTAGTGAAGACCAGCATTTCAGGATCTGGAGGTTCTGCCCCTGACCCAAACCTCCGCCGTGTCCCAGACAGCCCTCTATTGGCCAAACCTCCCTCCCAGGACCCAGACTTCCATCTGGGGTTCAGACCTACATCCGGGTCCCAGACCTTCAGGCTGGGTCCCCAAAATGCCATCTTGAGGCCTAGACCTCCAACTTATTGTATTGTCATTTATCGGAGTGCAGACATCCACAGTAGTGTAGACCAACACTACATGACCCAAAGTTCCTGCCACAGCCCTAAACATACCCCCTAGGCCTATATAGCCATCTGGGACCTGATTAGCCCTACCAGAACCCAGGCCCCCTCCTGGGACTCAGAGCTACATCTGGTTCACAGACCTTTATGGCGAGGACCAGAAGGCTAGTACAGGGGCCAAGACTAGAAGCCAGTGCCTAGTCCTTAATTTGGGTCCAAATATCCAGGCTAGTCCAGACCAGCATTACATGATGCAGAGGTCCTTCCCCTGACCCTACCCTCCCTCTTGAGACCTGGAAGCCCTCCGGGGCCCAATCAGCCCTCCCAGGACACAGGCCTCCTCCTGGAGCTCAGACCTACTCCCGGTTCCCAGACCTTTATGGCGAGGACCTGAAGGCCATTCCAGGAGAGGAGACTAGAAGCCAGGGCCTAGTCCTTTATTGGGGTCCAAATATCCAAGCTATCCAGACCACCATTTCATGATCCAGAGGTCCTGCTTCCTGATCCAAACCTTCCTCCTTGGGCCCAGACAGCCCTCTGGGCCGGATCAGCCCTCCCAGGACTCAGGCTTCCTCCTGGGGCTCAGACATTCATGGGGGTCCCAGACCTTTAAGGCAAGGACCAGAAGGTCATTCCAGGGGCCCAGACTAGAATTTAGTGCCTAGACCTTTATTGGGGTCCAAATATCCAGGCTGGTCCAAACCACTATTTCATGATCCAGAGATCATGTCCCTGACCCAATCCTCCCTCTTCGGCCCTGTCCTACATCTGGGGCTCAGACTTTCATCCGGGTCGCAGACCTTCATGCTGGGGCCCCAAAACGCCATCTTGAGGCCCAGATCTCCAACTCAGTGTATAGTTATTTATCCAGGTCTAGACATCCAAAGTAGTGCAGACTACCACTACAGGATCCAGAGGTCCTGCCCCTGACCCAAACCTTCATCCTAGGCTCATATAGATCTCCGGGACCCAACTAGCCCTCCCAGGATCCAGGCCTTCTCCTTGGGCTCAGACCTACATCCAGGTCCCAGACTTTTATCACGGACCAGAAGTCCATCCGTGGGCCCACTCTAGAACCTCATTCCTAATCCTTTATTGGGGTCAAAGTATCGAGGTTAGTCTAGACCACCATTGCATGATCCAGAGGTCCTTGCCCTGACCGAAACCTTCTTCTTGGGCCCAGAGTGCCCACTAGTGACCAGACCTCCCTCCCAGCACCGAGACGTACATCTAGGGCTCAGACCTACATCCGGGTCTGAGACCTTCATGGAGGGGTCAAGAAGACCATCCAGGGGCCCAGGCCTCATACACGAATCCACTTTTGTATCAGGGGATTAGATCTCCAACCGTACCCCAGACCACCATTCCATAACACAGATGTCCAGGTCAGGTACTAGACCTCCCATTCAGGGCCCAGACTTCCTTCCCTGGTCGAACCACCCCCTCAGGACCCAGACTTCCATCCAGGGCTCAGACCTACATCCACTCCCCAGACCTTCATGGCAGGGTGAGAAGGCCATCCTGGGGCCCAGTCCTCAGACACAGAATCCAGTCCTGAATTGGGTAACCAAATCTCTATCCGTAGTTCAGATGACCAACCCATAACTCAGATGTCCAGCTCAGGCACCAGACCACCCACCGGGGCCCAGACCTCCCTCCCTGGCCCACACCTCCCTCCCTGACCCATACCGCACTCTTACGACCCAGATCTCCATCCGGGTTCAGACCTACATTCTGGGGTCCAGACCTCGAACACAGTGTCTAGTCCTATAATGGGGTCCAGACATCCACACCCAAGGACTGACTCCTACCTGGAAAGGACCACACACCGTCATCTTGACCACCCCCACAGCAGTCAATATCGATGGGATCCCGACGTGGCTTTATCACATTGGGCTTAAGGCAGCCCAGGCAGAATAAAGAATCCAAGACTCTTCATCAGACCCACTAAAGCTGAGACTCTCACATATACTCCTGGCCCTCATTCCGGGCCGTTATCTTATACACTGATTTCTTAACTTTATTCAACAGAAAATTAATTCTATCAAGCTCATGGTCCTCAGGGGTAAATATGATCCCCTCCCCAACAATGACCCACAAGAGTCAATGATTTGACTCAGTACATAAAACCAGTCGGGAATGAAGCATACTAGTAATCCCTCTTTTGGAAAACCTGCTATTTGAAAGTCTCTGCTATTTTTAGATAGTCCCTTGCTCTGTAAGTCAACTCTGTCATTTTTAGACGGTCTCTTATTCTGTAAATAACTTTGCTTTTTAGCTTAAATAATAGGAAAGATAAACTTAACTGCCTGACCTTGCAAGGTAGCCATCCAACGTAAGGGGCTGATACACTGATACTGATATGTACTCCCATACCAGGTGTCTGTATAGATATGATATGTACTCAAGGTTACAAGTTGTCTGTATAGATATGACAGGTGTTTTTTAGATATGATATACACTGAAGGTTACAAGCTGTCTACAAAAATAACTTGCACAAAGACCTAGAATGATATAAGAAGGAAATACTCCTTCCTGTATTTGCTCAGAATTTAACAGAGGTGGAGAAACCAAAATGGCGGCATAGGTAAGCACCTAAACTGCTGCCTTGCACAACAATTTCAAAACTACAACTAAAAAATGGAATGGAAACCATCCAGAACCACAGGAAAGCTGGCTGAGTGGAAATTCTACAACTAGAAGGAAAGAGAAAAGCTCATGGAGAATTGGAGGAATGGCAAAGGGTTGAGGTATGGCAAAGGGTCTTTGTGCGCACAAAGAGGAAGGATGGCTGGGAGCCTGGCTGACTTTCTCTGGTGGGAGGGGGAAGGAAGCCCCCGAATTCACTGAACCCCGAGCGAGCCCCTGGGGACCTACGCTCTTGCAGGGGGAATCTGGACTCTCGGGCAGAGGCTCGGGAGCCGGAGAAGGCAGAGGTCTGGAAGCATGTGGGCGCAAGGGCAGGGCTGACGGGAAGCCAAGACTGTCTGCTCCACCCTGAGATTCCACCACATCCAAGCTGAGCACAGAGGCTTTTACAATTTGGCAAGTCTAATCCTATAAGGCTGTCTCCAGCACCAAACTTCTCCCAGCGTAGACTCAGCTGATCCTCACAGCCAACTGTCCTGGAGGTCAATTCCTCCCAGTGATACCAACAACAATCAAGACTTAACTACAACAAGGCTGTGCACACAGTCCACAAAGGGGTGCACCGAGAGGGTCCACCTCAGGTTAACTGGGGAGGCCGACCCACTGGGCCATATAGGAAACCTAGCACACAAAGCTATCCTACCAACTCAGGGAAGCAGTGAAAATGCAGAGACAAAGAAAGAGATCACAAATGAAAGAAATGGAGGAAAACAAACGACTGGATATAGAATTCAAAACCACGGTTATAAGGGTTTTCAAGAATATCCTATTAAAGGCCGATAAACATAACAAGACTCTTGAAGATATGAAAAAAGACCAACTAGAAATTAAACATACACTGACTGAAATAAATAATATTATACAGAGACCCAACAGCAGACTAGAGGAACGCAAGAATCAAGTCAAAGAATTGAAATACTAAGAAGCAAAAAACACTCAACTGAAAAAGCAAAAAGCAAAAAAAATCCAAAAAGTTGAAGATAGTGTGAGAAGCCTCTGGCACAACTTCAAGTGTACCAACATCAGAATTATGGGGGTGCCAGAAGAAGAGAGAGAGCAAGATACTGAAAACCTATTTGAAGAAATAATGACTGAAAACTTCCCCCGCCTGGTGAAAGTCTATTTGACTTACAAGTCCGGGAAGCGCACAGAACCCCAAACAAAAGGAATCCAAAGAGTACCACATCAAGACACATCATAATTAAAATGTCAAGAGCAAAAGACAAAGAGAGAATATTAAAAGCAGCAAGACAAAAACAGTTAATTACCTACAAGGGAGCACCCATACGACTGTCAGCTGATTTCTCAACAGAAACTATGCAGGCCAGACGGGAGTGGCAAGAAATTTTCAAAGTGATGAATAGCAAGAATCTACAACCAAGATTACTCTACCCAGCAAAGCTATCATTCAGAATTGAAGGGCAGATAAAGAGCTTTACAGATAAGAAAAAGCTAAAGGAGTTCATCACCACCAAACCAGTGTTATATGAAATACTGAAAGGTATTCTTTAAGAAGAGGAAGAAGAAAAAAGTAAAGATAAAAATTGTGAACAACAAATACATATCTATCAACAAGGGAACCTAAAAATCAAGTGAATTAAAAACCTGAGGAACAGAATAAACTGGTGAATATAATAGAATCAGGGGCATAGAAAGGGAGTGAACTGATAATTCTCAGGGGGAAAGGGATATGGGGGGTGCAGGAAGAGACTGGACAAAAATCGTACACCTATGGATGAGGACAGTGGGGACAAGGTAAGGGCAGAAGGTGGGGTGGGAACTGGGTGGAGGGGAGCTATGGGGGGAAAAAAGAGAAACAATTGTAATAATCTGAATAAAGATATATTTTTAAAAAAGAATTTGAAGGTGGTATTCTGCTCTGAACCTGCACGAAATAAAGATGACTCCTAACTAATTGACCCATTAAGGCCTCTTGTCTAGCTCACTGATATACGATACAAGAGCAGATGATATTTAGGAAAAGCGCAGCACACTTGGCAGGTTATGTTTATAAGACAACCCCAAAGCAACAGGACATGCACGGGTGGGGGTGGTCAACAGGCTCCAGCTTGGAGCCTTAAGGTTTAAAGCTGAGGCAATTAGGCTAACGTTCCCTCCTGAATCCAGGTATTTCCATGGAATTGTCTTAAGAAGAAATGGGGGGAACTATAGGTTCTTTCTTAACTTACCTAACAGTTTAAAATCAACATGCACAATGCAAAGCTGTGGTCATATTTATTATTCCCACCTTTGGAACGGTAAATAAAAGCTTTACATCCAGAAGCTAAACTAGTAGATTGTGCCAAATTTTATTGATAAAATCATCCAGTCCCAAAAACGTTACCTAGATAACTTGATAAATCTTAGTTCAGGACGGGGTGAAGTAGATGTACTTCCAAAGTTTATATTCTATAAAATATCTGGTAACTTGCTTATGTGGGAGAGAAACAAACTTTCCTCTAAACTCAAGGTTTTCTTCTGGTCTAATAATCAAATAGATATGACACAGATTAGCAACAGAAATAACCACCTGTAAGACATATGTATGGATGGGCCCCTCACATACAAGAGAGAGTTGGAGACCCTGCCTGAGTCAGAGGCTGAAACAGAAAGAAAACGTGGGTGCATACACAAGGCATTAGGAGCTTGAAGCCTTCAAGTCCTTGCAAAATGACATGAGCAGATGCTTTAGTAGAGAGATGCTATTCCTAATATGTACACGAGGGGGCAGCAGAGAGGAGCATTTCCCTTGGCAGGAAAAGGGGCGGGGCCACAGGTTCTGTCTGAGTCCTGCTCCTTGATAAACAGCTTAAGATAAAGATTCCAAAAAGCAGCATCACTGTGGCAGAATGGTGATGCCTTCATAAGGAATGTGAATTGTCTGTGACACCAGTATTCTTTAGATTGGTAAATGTATGAACAAATTCCTTTCTAGAAATATACTTCCTCATGGTACAATTTTTTAATGTTCCACAGGACGTGTTTGCTAATAGTCCCAATGTCTTTAGTTCCTCTATAAAATGAAGCAAAGCATGAATAAATCTATGTTCAGTAACCCCACTCCTCACCAAAACTCTCACTATATCACAACACACAATAAACTAAAACACACACCGTTTCCCACACCAGCTATCCCCTGCTGGTCCTCTGTAGGCAGGCACTCTTTCTGCCTCATCTTTCCTCAGGTTTTGTGGAGATGACTCTGGTCCTATGGAAATGCCCCTAAGTGTCTGCTGAGGTACATGGACCGGCCTCAGCGACGTGGTGCCACCTGAGGCAGAGAGAAGTGTCTCGGGCTCACTTCCTGGCAGGGCTGAGCTGCCTGGGCATTCACTGGACGCCAGCACCACAGGCTGACAGCACAAGGGCCATGTGGGTTAGAGAGGAAACTCAGGTGCTCCCTGCAAAGAACATGACCCCCTGGGAGACCGAATTCCACCAGGAACCACTGCAGGCATCTGGATATTGTTGCTTTTCTTCTCAAATCTCATGCGTCACTCTCTAAGGACCGTTCTATACTGTAAATAAGAATCAGTGATCTTGACCTTTTAGTTTCCAGAATTCACCATCAAAAGTTTCCCTCTTTGAAATTGTAACATTTGTCATATTGTGACTTTCTCAGATTACCTACAGGGGACACAATTTCATTTACATAAACTTCTGATTTCTAGAACACCATGCGTCCAGACCCTAACCTCATTTTAAATGCAAAGAAAGTTGTTCCTACTTTATTGAATCATTAAAAAACTTAAAACTAAGAAAAAGAATTTTTCTACCTCCTCACGTTATATTTCTTCATGTTTTTTTTCCAAGCTTAAACTGCCTACATATGTGGGGCAGTTTTTCTGCATTTAATCATCACTAATTAGAGAGAGAGAGAAAGAGACAGGGGGGAGACAAACAGAGAAACATCCATGTGACAGAGAAACATGAATTGGTTGCTGGGATCCCAGCCTCACCCTTTGTTGTGCACAGGAGGACAATCCAGCCTCCAGCAGCTCTACACAGGTTTCTACGTGGCTAACACACAGCATCATTGTTCTTGTAAAGCTGGGGAGAGGGAAAGAAAAAGCAGCTTAGCATAGAAGAAGGAACAGGAGAGGGCCAGGAGGGGCACATTGGCTCTCTAGACAGGAGCCTAGGGACGCTGTGGCTCCTGGAGAAAGAAAACTCCAAGTGACAAAAGTGAGCAGAGAAAACTGGCCTCACTTGTGGCCCAGCTCTCATCCTGACCACAGCCCCATAGACAGCCCCCCACTGCCCTCAGCTCCTCCCCCTGCTCCCCTCTCTCCTCAGGTCCCAGCCATGCTGCTTCCTTCTCTTCCTTCTTCAGGCAGTTTCTGCACTTTGGGAATTGTACAGTTCTTCTAAGTTGTCAAGTCTATTGTTAGGAAACTGTTTATGTCACTTACTTCAAACCTAAATTGGTACTTTGTGTTTTCTCTTTTTCTTCCTGATTTGTCTAGTTAGGGTTGGATAACATTTATTGATTTCCCCCCCAATAAATAATATTTGGTTTCAGTACATTTGTATAGTGTTTGTTTATTTACGCTTTCACAAGTACTCATATCTTTGTTCAACACTTTCAGCTATATACCTTGGACTTAGTTTGCTTGTTTTTCTAGCTTCAGGTGGCAGGTAGGGCTACTGACTATGCTTGTCTTTGTGTCTAATATATGTATGTATGGCTTGAAATTTTTCTTAATTAGTTATTTAATTTTATTCCACAAATTTTAATGGGTTGTGTTTATATTCAGTTCCAAATATAGTCTAAATTTTTTGTGATTTTCTTCTTTGACCCTTTTCTACCAAGGGCTATTTGGATATTTTTAACATACAAAGTTATGAACTTAAAAATTAGCCTGCTATATTTTGTCACATATTTAATTAACCCTCCCCTAATGCCATGGCAGGGCCAGACCCAATGATGTCTCAGGACTTATAAAGGCCCACAGGCCAGACCTTCCCCAACCCTGATGTAGAAGATTGTAGTTTTATTCCCAGCAATTTTTGTGACTGAATTCTAAACTAATTATTTTGTATGAGAGAACGTACACTATATATGTCAATTCTTTTCCACTGAGACATTTTTGTGGCCTAGAATGTAGTCTATCTTGGTGAATATTCCAATACATTTGGGTTGAAAATGCTCTCTGCTGTTGTTGGATGGAGGTTTCTATAAATGACAATGAACTTATCAAGTAATAAACCATAACTCTCAGGTGCAGATATTCTTGTTGGTTTCCCCCCCTAATTTGTTCTATCAATTACTGAGAGAAGAGTGTTAAAATCTCAAAGCTTTCGGGAATTGTCTATTGCTTCTTTCAATTTTGTCAGTTTTGTGTATTTTGAAGTTATATTATTTAATCATACATATTTAGGAGTATCTTCTTCTTGAAATGATCTTTTCATTATTATGGAATATCCCTTTTTAACACTGATGATTTTCATTGTTCTAATATTTCTTTAATCTTAATTAATATAACCACTTTACTTTTTCTATAATATTAATGTAGGCACTGCAGCTTTCTCATTAAAAATTTTAGCTAATTTTAAAGTAATCATTTTCCTTGCAAACCTTTTGGTCCCTTTATAACTTTACAATTAAAGCAGGGGGCAGCTGGTGTGGCTTGGTGATTGAACGTTGACTTATGACCCAGGAGGTCCCAGGTTTGATTCCCAATCTGGGCACATGCCCGGGTTTCAATCTCAATCCCCAGTGTGGGGTGTGCAGGAGGCAGCCAATTGATGATCCTCTCTCGTCATTGATGTTTCTATCTCTCTCTCCCTCTCCCTTCCTCTCTGAAATCAATAAAAAATATATTTTAAAAAATGAGGTGGGGAGAAGGGGGAGAGACATCTGTAATAATCTCAACTGTAAAGATTAAAGAAAGAAAAAGGGGGGACTATTTATGAAGAATTAATCTACTTAAGTAAATAAATTCAGAACTATCCTTTAAAAAAAGGAAAATAAAATTAGATAGTTTTTTTGTGTGCTTACTAAGCATCTCAATGAGTCTTTTAAACCAGTCATACATTATCTGCCTTTTTTATTTGATGATTTAGTCCACTTCTTATTTCATTTCTTTTTTTTAATATCCTTACCCGAGGATATGTTTACTGATTTTTTTTTTTTTTTTTTAGCAATAGAGGGAGAAAGAGAGATAGAAACATTGATGTGAGAGAGAAACATGAAAATATCAAACTAACAACCTAGGTATGTGCCCTGACCTGGAATCAAACACTCAACCTTTTGGTGTATCAGATGATGCTCCATCCAACTGAGCCAACTGGCCAGGGTTAGTCCATTTATTTTTGATGAAATATTTGCCCATCTTAGGTTTAATTCTACCGTCATTTTACAATTTGTTTTTATTGGCTCACTCTTTAATTTTTTTCTCTCTCAAATTTTTTCCTTTAGGCTTATGGATTATCTTTGAGCTCCATTTTATGTCCTCTGCTGACCTATTAGCAATGGCTTTTTTGGTAGTATTGTTTTTATGACTGTTAATTGTTTCAGTCATTGGTCTAAGATTATTTAACTTACCGAAGTCTAGCTTCATATAATAGTATACCACTTCCACACACTATTAAAAACTTACAGTACTGACTTTGTTTTCTCTTGCATGTTCCTTTTATTTTAAATTTACTCAGCTGATTTGCATTTAAAAGTAGTAATTTTTAGTTTCCACATTTTACTATTCCAGTGATTCACAATTTAGTGGGGAGAGAACCACAGTTTTGATTCCCCTTTTTCCCCCTTTTCTTTCTTTTATCTCTAAATTCACAGCACAGGAGTTTTCAATTGCAGGTACACACATAGGCAGTGGCTCAGGTTGGGAGCACTGACTAAGGCGCCTGAGAAGAGGCGGGAGGGAAGCAGGGCAAGGAGACCAGGAAAGCAGAAGCCAGAAGTCCTGCAATGGGTCATTCATAGGCTCCCAAACCAAAAGGCCAGTTTCCTTGGAAGGGGCTACCTGCTCCCAATACCCAGAGAGCAGGTAAAGGGGACACCCCCGCCCCATACAGCCTGCCACACCTGAACTTTGAGGTTCACGGAGAAACAAAGGCAGAGGCCAAGCTTGCAGGTCTGAACAGTCTCAAGGAGCCTCAGTGACAAGATTGGCAGAGGGGCTGTTATATTGTAAATCATCAAACTAAAAAGAGGACGCCTTAGGAAGCCAAATTAGTTTGGAGTCTTTATTATGCTAAAAGTCTCAGAGG
The DNA here is from genome assembly GCA_026230045.1 of Corynorhinus townsendii. Taxonomy (NCBI): domain Eukaryota; kingdom Metazoa; phylum Chordata; class Mammalia; order Chiroptera; family Vespertilionidae; genus Corynorhinus; species Corynorhinus townsendii. The sequence goes on along the minus strand of JAPDVU010000028.1, from coordinate 118,550 downwards.
AATTGTTTCCAGAGTCTGAGCAAAATAACACAGAGGAAGCCATCCCTTCATACTCTCCCAGACTCTTTGTCTTTCAAATATGGAATGGGGCTTCTGGACTTTACACAGGCTTTGAAAAAACAAACAAACAAAGAAACAAAAAACCCTATGTGCTGGGATGGGACAGGGAGACTGTATCTCAAGGCCTGGCCTGGCGCAAGTATTGATAACTTCATCTGGGGGTTGTATGGTTTATGGCCTTTCCAAAATGGGAGCAGTGTGTAAGGAAACAGGCCTTGCAGGACCAGATAAGTGAGCTAATTTTCCCTATTATGCGAGCAAGCATGTTTACGGAAGCCAAGAATAGCAAAGTTAACTCACAGAACAAAGGACAATTTTAGTAGAAAATTTCAAACAGCAGTTTTTACAACACAGATGTTACTGGAACAAGATGGCCTATGCTTCAGGGGGCAGGAGAGTTTCCTCCTAATGAGGGGCTTCAAAGGACAGCAGCCTACTTCGGCTACCCTTTCTGATTGGCATCTGGCAGGACAGAGCAGTTGCAGGTTCAGGATGGGAGCGCCTTTCTGCATGCAGCTCCCTGGAGAGTCTCTTCCAGTCAAGGAAAGCTTTGATCTAATCATTTATTCTGGAATCAGGGCTGCTGAGTGGTGTGGGGCAGGAGGGCAGAATGGAGGTGGGCAGGGCAGGGCAGGAAGAAGTATGGGATAGAAGACTGGGGGATGGGGGAGGGAGAGGGTGAAATCTGTGTGTGGAGGGAGGAGGAGGGCTGGTGCAGAAGGAGAGTTGGGGTCAGCATAGGAAGGTTTGGAGGTACTGGGGGAGTAAGAGGGACCAGCAGATGCCAGAATAGGGGAAAGGGTCTACAGAATCAGGTGGGGGGTCCATGAGGGTGACTATAGACTAAGTCCCTTTCCCAGACCCTGCCATCCCAGGTGCCTAATGGGAGGGGTCCACTGCGAGGTGCTGAGCCCCCTACACTTTGTGTCTGAGACTCCAGAACATGTGGCCAACACGCCCCGCCCCTGCCACCCCTGCCAAAGTGCTGCCATTTGGAATGCATTTGCAGACACATGGATTGTTTTTAAGTTAAAGCTTTTTAATTCACCATTTCCCACTTGTCGTTTTTTATTGAAAAGGCAGATTCTGCTGGTGTGTTCCTTTGCAGGGGTGGCGGGGGTGTTCTCCATGGGCAGAGATCCAATGAGATACAGAGACAAAAGGCCCAGCGAGACATGGAGAATGAGTAAACAGGATCAGAGAGCAAGGAACACGGAGAGAGATGCACAGAGCAAGACAGACACAAGACACAGGGTGCTGTGGACAGGGATAGAGCTTCCCTCCCAATGAGATGGCTCAAAGGGCTCCTTTGGTGGAGCAGTGGCTCTGTGGGTACATTCACCCTGGGCACAGCTCCCAGGCCCAGGCAAGTCAGGGAACTGAAAGCCTTGGATAATTGGAACTAATTACATGTGTCCAAACAGCCTCAGTAGAGGCCACAGGTCAGGCACTCCCCTCCCGGCCTTTCCCTGTGATCCCGCCCCAGCAAAGGGGCTTTGCTGGCACAGCTGGGGCTGAGCACCTGGGGGAAGGGCATGCAGGCAGAGAGCCCCTGGGACCCAGGGGTTGGGGTGAACCCTCCACCTCCAGAGTGCCCCACCCAATTACAAACTCCAGCATGCTGTGGCCCCAGGATGTCAGATCACAATTGGGTTAGGAATTGGACCAGAACTTGGTCCAAGCTCCCCTTGGCCTTGTGCTGAGTGGGCCCTGGCGGCATGGGCCCCAGCATTCGGATTCTTAGTTTCCTATTATCTTGGCCTCCTGAGCACTCTTGTCTCTGCCAAGATTCCAGACAGGGCTCTCCTTGTATACTGCAATGGGGAGTGCCTGTCTGGAGGTGAGGCTGAGGTATGAGGAAGGGACAGAGGCTGGTGCTTGGCTTTTGGTGATCAGTTTGTCTCTGCCTGGATGCGCCACAGGACCCCAAAAGAGTGACTTTTCTGAGCTTTCATTTGTGTGTCCATACTGCGCATGCCTCCTCTGAGACTCGGATTACAAGGGGAAGGAGAAAGGTGTGAATTCCTCACATGTGATGGGGCTTTACACTTTGAACTGCTAGCCTGAATCTGTGATCTAATTTTGTGGTTTCAGGCACTTTTGGTGGGTTGGGTTGGAGTGGTGGCAGGATAGGGTTTTATATTTCTATAGAGGCCTGGTGCACAGGTGGGGGCCTGCCCTCATGGGGGCCCTGATTAGGGTGGGGGTTCCTGCTGGGAGAAAGCTTGCCTGGGCTTGGGGCTGCTCCCGGTTTGCAGGCAGGCCACACCCCCAATTGGGATGGGAGTCCCCAATGGGGGCAGGCGGCCTGGGCAAGGGGCCACGGGGGTGGGGTGGGGAGGTGGGTTGGCGGCTTGGCCAGCATGCCCCACCCCCCAAATCGGGCTGGGTTCGCTGGCCCCAGCCAGCATGCCCCACCCCCCAAATCGGGCTGGGTTCGCTGGCCCCAGTGGGGGTCATAGCGACTGGTCGTTAGGTCATTACGACATTATAGCCACTGGCCTTTTATAATATAGATAGCATTCCATTGTGTAGATGTACCAGTTTTCTAATCCACTCCTCTGCTGATGGGCACTTAGGCTGTTTCCAAATCTTAGCTATTGTAAATTGTGCTTCTCTGAACATAGGAGTGCATATATCCTTTCTGACTGGTGTTTCTGATTCCTTAGGATATATTCCTAGGAGTGGGATTACTGGGTTAAATGGGAGTTCCATTTTTAGATTTTTGAGGAAACTCCATACTGTTCTCCACAGTGGCCGCACCAGTCTGCATTCCCACCAGCAGTGCACGAGGGTTCCTTTTTCTCTACATCCTCACCAGCACTTGTTGTTTGTCGATTTGTTGATGATAGGCATTGTGACAGGTGCAAGATGGTACACCTCATTGTTGTTTTGATTTGCGTCTCTTGGATGATCAGTGACTTTGAGCATGTTTTCATATGTCTCTTGGCCTTCTCTATGTCCTCTTTTGAAAAGTGTCTATTTGGGTCCTTTGCCCAGTTTTTAATTGGATTGTTTATCTTCCTTTTGTTAAGATGTATAAATTTTGAAGATTAGATCCTTATCTGATATAACATTGGCAAATGTTCTCCCATGCAGTGGGCTTTCTTTCTTGTTGCATTGTTGATGGTTTCTTTTGCTGTGCAAAAGCTTTTAATTTTGATGTAGTCCATTTGTTTATTTTTGCCTTAGTTTCCATTGCCTAGGAGCTGTATCAGTAAAGATATGGCTATGACATGTCTGAAATTTTGCTGCTTATGGTTTATTCTAAGATTTTTATGGTGTCTCTCTTACATTTAAATCCTTTATCCATTTTGACTTCACTTTTGTGTACGGTGTACTTGGTGGTCTAGTTTCTTTTTTCTTTTCTTTTCTTCTCTTTTTTTTTTTCTCTTGTTTCTTTTTTTCTTTTTTTTTTTTTTTGCATGTATCTGTCCCATTTTCCCAACACAATTTTTAAAAGATATCTTTATTGATATCAGAGAGAAGGGAGAGGGAGAGAGAGATAGAAACATCAATAATGGGAGAGAATAATTGATTGGCTGCCTTATGCATGCCCCCCACTAGGGATCAGGCCTGTAACCCGGACATATGCCCTTGGCTGGAATTGAACCCAGAACCCTTCAATCCACAGGCCCACACTCATTCTGTAGAGCCAAACCCACTAGGGCCCCAACACCATTTATTGAAGAGTCTTGACTCATTGTATGCTCTTGCCTCCCTTGTCAGATATTAATTGAGCATAATGTCTTGGGTAGATTTATAGGTTCTCTGTTCTGTTCCATTGGTCTATATGTCTTTTCTTGTGCCAGTACCAAGCAGTTTTGAGAACAGTGGCTTTGAAATAGAGCTTGATATCTGGTATTGTGATCCCTCCACCTTTGTTCCTCTTTCTCAGGATTGCTGCGGCTATTCTGGGTCTTTTTTATTCCAAATAAATTTTTGGAGAGTTTGTTCTAGGTCTATGAAATATGCCATTGGTATTTTAGTGGAGATTCCATTGAATACATAGATTGATTTGGTAGTATAGACATTTTAATGATGTTGATTCTACCAGTCCACAAACATGGTATATTCTTCCATTTGTTTACATCCTCCTCTATTTCTTTATTTTTTATAAATTTCTTTATTGATTAAGGTGTTACATATGTATCCTTATTCCCCCATCATCCCCTCCATCCCCCCCACTCATGCTCTCACCGCCCCCCCTGTTGTCTGTGTCCATTGGTTAGGCCCATATGCATGCATAAAAGTCCTTTGGTTGATCTCACCCCCTTACCCTCAACCTCCCCTACCTTCCCTCCGAGGTGTGATGGTCTGATCAATGTTTCTCTGTCTCTGGAACTGTTTTTGTTCATCAGTTTTTGTTGTTCATTATATTCTACAAATGAGTGAGATCATGTGATACTTATTTTTCTCTGACTGGCTTATTTCACTTAGCATAATGCTCTCCAGTTCCACCATGTTGTTGCAAATGGTAGAAATTCCTTCTTTTTTAGCACAGCATAGTATTCCATTCTGTAGATGTACCACAGGTTTTTAATCCACTCATCTGCTGATGGACATTTATGCTGTTTCCAAATCTTAGCTATTGTAAATTGTGCTGCTATGAACATAGGAATGCATATATCCTTTTTGATTGTTTCTAACTTTTTGGGATATATTCCTAGAAGTGGTATTACTGGGTCAAATAAGAGTTCCATTTTTAGTTTTTTGAGGAAACTCCATACTGTTCTTCATAGTAGCTGCACCAATCTGCATTCCCACCAGCAGTGCACCAGGGTTTCTATTTCTCCGCATCCTCACCAACATTTGTCATTTATTGATTTGCTAATGAGAGCCATTCAGACAGGTGTGAGATGGTACTGCATTGCCGTTTTGATTTGCATCTCGCAGATAATTAGTGACTTTGAGCATGTTTTCATATGTCTCTTGGCCTTCCGTCTGTTTTCTTTCGAAAAGTTCCTATATAGGTCCCTTGCCCATTTCTTGATTGGATTGTTTATCGTCCTTTTGTTTAGTTGTATGAGTTCCCTGTAAATGTTGGAGATTAAACCCTTATCAGTGATAACATTGGCAAATATGTTCTCCCATGTCTTTCTTGTTGTTTTGTTGATGGTTTCTCTTGCTGTGCAAAAGCTTTTTATTTTGATGTAGTCTCATTTGTTTATTTTCTCTTTATTTTCCACTGCCCTAGGGGCAGTATCAGTGAAGAAGTTCCTTCGGCATATGTCTGAGATTTTGCTGCCTGTGGATTCCTCTAGTATTTTTATGGTTTCCTGTCTTATGTTTAAGTCCTTTATCCATTTTGAGTTTATTTTTGTGTGTGGTGTAAGTTGATGATCTAGTTTCATTTTTTTGCATGTATCTGTCCAATTTTCCAAACACCTTTATTGAAGAGACTGTATTGACTCCATTGTATGTTCATGCCTCCTTTGTCCAATATTAATTGGGTATAGTGCTTTGGGACGATATCTGGATTCTCTATTCTATTCCATGATCGATATGTCTGTTCTTGTGGTAGTACCAGGCTGTTTTGAGAACAGTGACTTTGTAATACAGCTTGATATCTGGTATTGAGATCCCACCTACTTTGTTCTTCTTTCTCAGGATTGCTGCAGCTATTCGGTGTCTTTTTTTTATTCCAGATGAATTTTTGGAGAGTTCATTCTAAGTCTGTGAAATATGCCATTGGTATTTTAATGGGGAGTGCATTGAATCTATAGATTGCTTTGGGTAGAATGGACATTTTGATGATGTTGATTCTACCAATCCATGAACATGGTATGTTCTTCCATCTGTTTATATCTTCCTCTATCTCTTTTTTCAGTGTCCTGTAGTTTTTTGCATATAGGTCTTTTACCTCCTTAGTTAAGTTTATTCCTAGGTATCTTAAATTTTTTGGTGTGATGGTAAATGGGATTGCTTTTTTAGTCTCTCTTTCTGTAAGTTCACTATTGGTGTATAGAAATTCCATAGATTTCCTGGCGTTAATTTTGTATCCTGCTACCTTGCCGAATTTATTTATTAAGTCTAATAATTTTTTAGGGAGTCTTTCGGGTTTTCTATGTACAGTATCATGTCATCTGCGAATAAGGACACTTTTACTTCTTCTTTTCCAATTTGGATGCCTTTTATTTCTTCTTCATGTCTGATAGCAATGGCTAGTACTTCCAGTACTATGTGAAACAGGAGTGGTGAGAGAGGGCATCCCTGTCTTGTTCCTGTTCTTAGGGGAAATGGTTTCAGTTTTTGCCCATTGAGTGTGATGGTGGATATGGGTTTATCATATATGGCTTTTATGAGGTTTAGGTATGATCCTTCTATTCCCACCTTACTGAGACTTGTTATCAAGAAACGGTGTTGGATTTTGTCAAATGCTTTTTATGCGTCAATTGATATGACTATGTGATGTTTTCCCTCTAAATTTTTTATGTGATGTATCATGTTTATTGATTTGTGGATATAGTACCATCCTGCATCCCTGGTATATATCCTGCTTGGTCATGGTGTATGTTCTTTCTGATGTATTGCTGGATCCGATTTGCTAGGATTTTTTTGAGGATTTTGGCATCTATGTTCATGAGGGATATTGGCCTGTAATTCTCTTTCGTTGTGTTGTCTTTATCTGGTTTTGGTGTTAGGGTGATGCTGGCTTCATAGAAGGAGCTTGGAAGTGTTCCTTCCTCTTGAATTTTTTGGAATAGTCTGAAGAGGATAGATTTTAGTTCTTTCTTGAATGTTTGGTGTAACTCTTCTGTGAAGTCAACTGGGCCCGGGCTTTTGCTTGCTGAAAGCTTTTTGATGACTGCTTCAATTTCTTCCGTAGTTATTGGCCTATTGAGAGGTTTAGATTCTTCCTGATTGAGTTTTGGAAGGTTGTATTTTTCTAGGAATATGTCCATTTCCTCCAGGTTTTCTAGTTTCTTGGAATAGAGTTATTCCTAATATGTTTTTAAACAATCCTTTGTATTTCTGTAGGGTTTGTTGTTATTTCGCCTCTATCATTTATGATTTTGCTTATTTGAGTCCTCTCTCTTTGCTTCTTGGTGAGCCTGGCTAGAGGTTCATCAATCTTGTTTATCCTTTCAAAGAACCAGCTCTTGGTTTTCTTGATCTTTTGTATTTTTATTTTTATTTTTTGGTCTCTATGTCATTTATTTCTGCTCTAATCTTTATTATCTCCTTCCTTCTGCTCACACTGGGCTTTTCTTGTTGCTCTCTTTCTAATTCTTTGATTTGTAGCATTAGATGATTTATTACCATTTTTTCTTTTCTTTTTTTTTTTTTTTTTTTTTTTGAGGTAGGCCTGTAGAGCTATAAACTTCCCTCTCAGGACTGCTTTCATTGTGTCCCATAGGTTTTAGGTTGTTGTGTTTTTGTTGTCATTAGTTTCCAGAATTTTTAAAATTTTTTCTTTGATCTCATTGGTAACCCAATCAATATTTAATAACATGCTATTCAGCTTCCAAGTGTTTGAGTGTTTTGGATTGTTTTTATTGTAGTTTATTTCTAATACTATGCCACTGTGATCTGAAAAGATGCTGGGTATGTTTTCAATCTTCTTGAATTTGGGGAGACTTTGCTTGTGACCCAGTATGTGGTCTATTTTGGAAAATGTCCCATGTGCATTTGAGAAGAATGTATATTCCGCAGCTTTGGGATGAAATGTTCTGAAGATGTCTATTAAGTCCATCTGATCTAGTGAGTCATTTAGGATTGTTGTTTCTTTGCTGATTTTTTGTCTAGAGGATTTATCCAGTGAAGTCAGTGGTGCATTAAAGTCCCCTACTATGATTGTATTGTTGTCTATCTATCTCTTGATATCTCCCAGGTGATGTTTTATGTATTTGGGTGCTCCTGCATTGGGGGTATATATGTTTACCAGGGTTATATCCTCTTGTTGTATCGATCCCTTCAGTATTATGAAGTGGCCTTCCTTATCGCTTGTTATGGTCTTCACTTTGAGGTCTATTTTGTCAGATGTAAGTATTGCTACCCCAGCTTTTTTTTTTTTTCATTGCTATTTGCCTGAAAGATATTTTTCCATCTCTTCACTTTCAGTCTGTGTGAGTCCCTTATTCTGAGGTGGGTATCTTGTAGACAGTATGTATGTGGGTCAGGTTTTTTTATCCATTCAGCCACTTGATGTCTTTTGATTGGAGCATTTAGTCTGTTTATGTTTAAAGTTATTAGTGAAATGTACTTGTTTGTAGCCATTTTTATTTTTTGAGGCTGTGTTCCTTCTTAGTTTTTTGTTTCTTCTTTTTACAGCATTCCCTTTAGCATTTCTTGCATTGCTGGCTTGGTAGTGGTAAAGTCCCTTACCTTTTTTTGTCTTCGAAGCTCCTGATTTTTTTTTCAATTTTGATTAATAGTCTTGCTGGATAGAGTATTCTTGGATTGAGTCCCTTGCTTTGCATCACTTTGTGTATCTCCTTCCATTCCCTTCTAGCTTGATGTGTTTCTGTTGAGAAATCATTTGATAATCTGATGTGGGATCCGTTGTAGGTAACTCTCTATCTCTCTCTTGCAGCCTTTAAGATTTTCTCTTTGTCATGAACATTTGCCATTGTAATTATGGCATGTCTTGTTGTGGGTCTTTTTGGATTCATCTTGCTTGAGACTCTTTGTACTTGAGTAACTTTTTTCTTCCCCATATCGGGGAGGTTTTTTGTCATTATTTCTTCCAATAAATTTTCTAATCCTTGCTGCTCTTCTTGTCCTTCTGGCAGCCCTATTATATGTACATTATTTCGTTTTGCATTGTCCCAAAGCTGCCTTAGGCTCTCCTCTTGCTTTTTAATTTTTTTTCTCTAGTTGCTGTTCAGATTGGGCTTGTTTCTGTACCTTATCTTCTAACTCACTGATTGGGTCCTTTGCTTCTTCTAGTCTACTGTTGGAGCCTTCCATGGTGTTTTTGATTGTAGCTATATCATTTTTCACTTTTTCCTGATTTTTGCATAGGTTGTTGATTTTCTTGTCCATCCGGTGTATGAACTGTATGACCATTCCTCTGAATTCTTTTACTGTCATGTTGCATGCTTTGTTTCACTTATTTCCTTACTTGGCAATTCCTCCGTTTCTTTCCTCTGGGGATTGCTTCATTACCTCCCCATTCTGACTATCACCAGAAGGTGAGATGTCAAGTTGCGGGGGCCTGGACCGTGTGCAGTAGAAGTTTTGCAACCCCCAAGTGTCACTGAAGAGCTCTGATACTAAGACATGCAGTTGCTGTGGGCTGGTGGGAACCACACTTGCCCTGGGTCAGAGTCATCGGCGCATAGTGTGACTTCATGTGTGCACCTAGAATCAGGGATGCTGCCTGTGCCATGTTGAAACAGAGAACCCACTGGCATGTGCCAAAAATCAAAGCCTCCTATTGCATGTCAGGAGTCAGAGGCTCCCTGTGTCCATGCCGAAAATTGAGTACCTGAGTCTCTGTTTCTTGGTACTACCTCACACTGAGAATCAGGTCTCTGTGTGCACATGCACCAAGAATTGGAGTTTTAGTGTGAATGTACTGGGAATCAGGGATCTCAGGTGCACGTAATGAGGAATGGAGTCTAGTCACTGGTGGTCCATGCTGTCTCCTGTGTGGAGATTCAGGGTCCCCGATCAGCCCAAGAGACCGGGCTGCTCAGTTGCACTGTGTTGGCAGGAAGTCCATTTCTGCCCTGCAGTAAACAGCCTTCTGTTTGCACTTGCCCTGAATCAAAGTCAGGTGGCACTGCCCCTTAGTGTTCTATTTCTTTTTTTCAATGTCCTGTACTGCGGGAACTCCTTTCACATCCCGCACGGTTCAGGGTTCAGGTTCAGGGTTCAGGTTCTGGAAGAGGCTGCACACAAATGAAAGAGACAAGAAAAATATTAATTTGGCAATATTGGGGGCCAGGCGGGAGCCCAACTCTAGTGGGAGGACTACACCTCGCTCTGGCCTAGCTATCACTTTTATTAAGGTTTGGGATCCACCCATAGCCAGTAATAGCCAATCAACAAAGGTTTACATAAGACTAAATGTGGGAATTGCTTTAGCTAACATTGTCTCAACTAGACAGTGAGTGGTTGGCTCTGAGCTTTCAGAGCTTCCAAGGTTAACCAGCCTTCTGGGTTCCTTGTCCACACCTTTCTGCTAGTGGGGAAAATGGGCAGCTTCCAACACTGTAGTTTTCCAAGTACAGGTCTTTCACTTCCTTAGTTAAGTTTATTTCTAGTTATATTACTTTTTTGTTGCAATGGTAAATGGGGTTGTTTTATTAGTTTCTCCTTCTGTGAGTTCATTATTGGGGTATAAAAAAGCTAAATATTTCTTGGTGTTAATTTTGTATCCTGCTACATTGCCAAATTCATTTTTTAAGTCTAGTAGTTTTTCTATCGAGTCTTTAGGGTTTTCTATGTACAATACCATGTCATCTGTGAATAATGACAGTTTTACTTTTTTTGTGGCAATTTGGAAGCCTATTATTTCTTCTTCTTGTCTGATGACTATGGCTAGCACTTCCAGTACTATGTCAAACAGACGTCATGAAAGTAGGTATCACTGTCTTATTCCTGTACTTAGGGAAAATAGTTGGAGTTTTTGTCCACTGAAAATGATATTGGCTGTAAGTTTGTCAAATAAGGCTTTTACTATGTCGAGGTATGGTTCCTCTATTCCCACTTTGCCAGCATCACCCTAATGCCAAAACCAGATAAAGATAGCACAGTGAAAGAGAATTACAGGTCAATATCCCTCATCAACCTAGATGCCAAAATCCTCAACAAAATTCTATCAAATCAGATCCAGCAGTACATAAGAAAGATCATACACCATGACCAAGTAGGATTTATCCCAGGGATGCAAGGATGGTACAATATCCACAAATCAATAAATGTGATACATCACATAAACAAATTGAGAGATAAAAACCACAGTCATATCAATTGATGCAGAAAAAGCATTTGACAAAATCCAACACCCTTTTTTTTTATTTTTATTTTTGAAAGTAACAGAAATGGAATTCTTTATATGGTAAGACAGTTTACAATTTTTTGTATTTCTATATACATCATGAGAATTTCATATAAATTAACTGCCCAAATCAAGCCAAGAGGCCCCTATACAAAAAATTATTGCATTCCCAAATCTGCATACCAAAAGGGTTATGAGACATAATCATGTACCAAATCAAAGGGCAGAGTTTGCTTTCAAAAGACACAAGCTAGTTATTATCATCCAAGAAGGTTCACATTATTTCTATGCTAACATTTAACAATGTTCTAGAGAAGTGACAAACAATCATGTTTAAGGACAAATATTTTTTGCATCTTTTTTCTTTCCATCATCTTTATCAGTGCAGATATTTGAATGAAAACAGGATAACTAGTCCTGGGGGATTCATCAGCTCCTATTGCTTATTTTTCATCCATGTCATCCTCTCAATTAATGTAGAAAAGAGGATTGAGACATTGAAATACCAGATTAGGGCATCAAGTAAATGTCAATCTCTAGAGTAGATGAATAAGCAAGTTTCTGATTCAGTGGAAAGCCATTAAAATAGACTTTACTGATGCTTAGGGAAATGATTCATTCTAAAAGACTCATCTAGCCCCAGGTGATAGGCAAGGTGCTGTAGGCCTCGTACCTTCTCCATCAAATTAGCTGTGGTGAGGCTCCCCAGTTCTTTCAACATGTCGAAGTAATCACTTTCAATTTCAGCCATCCATTTGGGTGGCGAGCTAGTAACAGGACTTTTGAAAGAAGCTGCAAATTCAGCAATACCTGGTAATTGTTCTGGCCAAAGATCTGGTGAGGCATGATCAAGTTTTTCAAAACTTAATGAAGATGTTTTCAGATCCGTCCCCTCTGTGGGAGACACCATCTTTCAACCCATGTCACCCTAACACCCTTTCTTGATAAAAACTCTCAGCAAGATAGAAATAGAAGGATCATACCTCAACATAATAAAAGCCATATATGACAAACCCACAACCAACATCATACTCAATGGGCAAAAACTAAAACCATTTCCCCTAAGAACAGGAACAAGACAGGGATGCCCACACTAACCACTCCTGTTCTACATAGTACTGGAAGTATTAGCCATTGTGATTAGACAAGAAGAAGAAATAAAAGGCATCCAAATTTGGAAAGAAGAAGTAAAACTGTCCTTATTCCTAGATGACATGATATTGTACATAAAAAACCCTAAAGACTCCACCAAAAAACTATTAGACTTAAGAAATTAATTCAACAAGGTAGCAGGATACAAAATTAACTCCAGTAAATCTATGGTATTTCTATACAACAATAGTGAACTTACAGAAAGAGAGACTAAAAAAGCAATCCCACTTACCATCACACCAAAAAATTTAAGATACCTAGGAATAAACTTAACTAAGGAGGTGAAAGACCTAAACGTGGAAAACTACAGGACACTGAAAAAAGAAATAGAGGAAGATGTAAAAAGTTGGAATAACATAACACGTTCATGAGTTGTAAGAATCAACATCATCAAAATGTCCATACTACCCAATGCAATCTATAGATTCAATGAACTCTCCATTAAAATACCAATGGCATATTTCACAGACCTAGAAAGAACTCTCCAAAAATTCATCTGGATTAAAAAGAAAAAGACCCCGAATAGCCACAGCAATCCTGAGAAAGAAGAACAAAGTAGGTGGGATCTCAATACCAGATATCAAGCTGTATTACAAAGCCACCGTTCTCAAAACAGCCTGGCACTGGCACAAGAGCAGACATATAGACCAATGGAATGGAATAGAGAACCCAGATGTCAACCCAAACCACTATGCTCAATTAATATTTGAAAAAGGAGGCATGAACATACAATGGAGTCAAGACAATCTCTTCAATAAATGGTGTTGGGAAAATTGGACAGATACATGCAAAAAAATGAAACTATATCACAAACTTACACCATACACAAAAATAAACTCAAAATGGATAAAGGACTTAAACATAAGATGGAAAACCATAAAAATACTAGAGGAATCCTCAGGCAGAGAAATCTCAAACATATGCTGAAACAATTTCTTCATCAATACCGCTCCTAGGGCAATGGAAAATAAAGAGCAAATAAACAAATGGGACTACATCAAAATAAAAAGCTTTTGCACAGCAAAGGAAACCATCAACAAAACAACAAGAAACCCCACTGTATGGGAGCACATATTTGCCAATGTTATCACTGAGAAGGGTTTAATCTCCTACATTTACAGGTAACTTATACAACTTAATAAAAGGAAGATAAACGATCCAATAAAAAAATGGGCAACGATCCAAATAGAATCTTCTTGAAAGAAGACAGAAAGAAGGCCAAGAGACATATGAAAACATGCTCAAAGTCACTAATTATCCAAGAGATGCAAATCAAAATGACAATGCGGTACCATCTCACACCTGTCAGAATGGCAATCATCAACAAATCAAGAAACAACAAGTGCTGGTGAGGATGCGGAGAAAAAGGAACCCTGGTGCACTGCTCGTGGGAATGCAGACTGGTGCAGCCACTGTGGAGAACAGTGTGGAGTTTCCTCAAAAAACTGAAAATGGAAATCCCATTTGATCCAGTAATCCCACTTCTATGAATATATCCCAAGAAACTAGAAACTCCAATCAGAAAGGATATATGCACCCTTATGTTCATCGCAGCACAATTCACCATAGCTAAGATTTGGAAACAGCCTAAATCCCCATCAGCAGATGAGTGGATTAGAAAACTGTGGTACATCTACACAATGGTATATTATGCTGCCATAAAAAAGAAGGAATTCTTACCATTTGCAGCAGCATGGATGGAACTGGAGAGCATTATGCTAAGTGAAATAAGCCAGGCAATGAAAGAAAAATACCACATCATCTCACTCACATATGGAAAATAAAGAACATTATAACCTGATGTACAAAAAGATAGATACAGAGGAAGTAAAGCATTGAACAGACTGTCAAATTACAGTGGGAAGGGTGAGGAGTGTTGGGGACGGGGAGAAAGAGATCAACTGAAGGACTTCTATGCATGTATATAAGCATAACCAATGGACACAAGACACCAGGGGTGGGGGTGGGGGCTGGGATGATGGCATGCAAAAGGGGCAGGGGAAGCTGGGCAAAGGTCAAGGGGGAAAAAAAGGAGATATATGTACAACTATGTATCATACTTTGAACAATAAAGTAAAATTTTAAAAAAAGTCAATGAAACCAAGAGCTGATTCTTGAAAGAATAAACAGTATTGATGAACCTCTAGCCAGACTCATTAAGAAGCAAAGAGAGAGGACCCAAATAAAAATAATAAAAAATGAAAGAGGTGAAGTAACAACTGAGCCCACATAGATACAAAAGATAGCAAAAAAAAATACAATAGGTGACTTTATTCTAACAACTGAGACAGCTTAGACAAAATGGACATATTTCTAGGAAAATGCAACCTTCCAAAACTCAATCAGAAAGAATCCGAAAACCTAAACTAAATAGGCTGATAAATACTGATGTGATTGAAGCAGTAGTAAAACAAAACAAAACAAAACAAAACAAAAAAACACACACACACAAACAAACAAAAAACACTCCCAGCATACAAAAGCCCTAGACCAGATGGCTTCACAGGGGAGTTTTACCAAATATTCAAAGAAGGACTAAAACCTATTCTCCTCAAACTATTCCAAAAAATTCAAGAGGAAGAAACACGTCCAAAATCTTCCTATGCATTACCCTAAATCCAAAATCAGACAAAGACATGACAAAGAAAGAGAACATCAGGCCAATATCCCTGATGAACATAGACACTAAAATCCTCTCCATAATTTTAACAAATCGGATCGGTCAATATATTAAAAGGATCATACACCATGACCAAGTGAGATATATTCCCAGGATGCAAGGCTAGTACAATATTCCCAAATCAATAAATGCAATACATCACATAAACAGATTAAATGACAAAAATCACATGATCATATCAATTGATGCATAGAAAGCATTTGACAAAATCCAACACCTTTCTTGATAAAAACTCTCAGCAAAGTGGGACTAGAGGAATCATACCTCAACATAATACAGACCATATATGACAAACCTACAGCCAACATCATACTCAATCATCAAAAACTAAAACAATTTCCCTTAAGAAAAGGAACAAGACAGGGATGCCCTCTTTCACCACTCTTATTTAACATAGTACTGGAAGTCCTGGCAATAAGTATCAGATAAGAAAAAGAAATAAAAGGTATCTGGGTTAGAAAGTAGGAAGTAAAACACTTATTATTCACAGATGACATGATACTGTACACATAAATGCCAAAATACTCCATCAAAAAACTACTAGACTTAATAAATGAATTTGGAAACATAGCAGTGTACAAAATTAGCACCCAGAAATCCATCGCATTTTTATACACCAATAGTGAATGCTCAGAAATATATACTAAAACAATTCTATTTACCATTATAACAACAAAATTAAGATACTGAGGAATAAACTTAATCAAGGAAGTAAAAAACTGTACTCTGAAAACTATAGGACATAGAAAAAGTGATAGAGGAATATATAAACAAGTGGAAGAATATACCATGTTCATGGATTGGTAGGATCAACATCATTAAAATGTCCATATTATCCAAAACAATCTATAGATTCAATGCAATATCCATGAAAATATCAACATGTTTCAAAATTCTAGAACAAACACTCCAAACATTTCCCTGGAACAACAAAAAGAGTCCCTGAAAAGCTGCAGCAATCTTGAGAAAGAAGAAGAAAGTTGGAGGAATCACGATACCAGATATAGAGTTACATTGCAAAGCCACTGTAATCACAGAAATCAACCCAAGCCACCATGCTCAATTAATATTTGACAAAGACGGCAAGAGCATACATTGGAGCAGAGACAATCTCTTCAATAAATGGTGTTGGGAATATTGGACAAGTACATGCAAAAAATGAAACTAGACCACCAACTTACACCATACACAAGAATAAAGTCAAAATGGATAAAAGACTTAAATGTAAGATGTGAAACCATAAAAGTCCTAGAAGAAGCCCTAGGCACCAAAATCTCAGACATCTCTCATTGCAATGTGTTTACCAATACATCTTCTAGGACAATGGAAACTAAGGAGAAAATAAACAAATGGGACTACATCAAAACAAAAAACTTGAAGGGGCTGCCAAACCGGGCAGTCTTAGATGGCGGAGCCCCGCACCCAATGTGGACACTCTGGAGCAGCCAGCTCGGGCACAGAGACCATGCCATCTTGAGAAACTGAGCTGCTTGAGACTAGGATCCTGGCCTCAGCACCACCCAGTCTGGTCTCAGACACAAACCAGGACCCTGCAGCCACTGGGGACAGAGATCTGGGAACACAGCTGCAGAACCACAGACACCAAGAATCCAGACATCCCAGCTGCAGAATTCTGTGAGTCACAAAGCCTGTATCCTCCCTGCAGGCTTGTGGGCAGCGCCATAGTAACTGATAGACCCATCCCTCGCATGGGCTGCAGCTCCGCTACAGGAATTTAAGCCTGGGAGCGTGCAAACACTAGGAATATGGTCCCCGCAATCAGGCAACCAAACCCGAAGCCCATGCAGGGCGGCAGTGCCACCTGACTTCGATTCTGGGCAAGCACACACAGAAGTCTCTTTCCTGCAGCGCAGGAGCGGACCTCCTGCTGACACGGTGCTACTGTGCAACCCAGTCCCCCAAGCTGTCTGGGACCCTGATTCTTCAGGCAGGAGGCAACACTAAGCACCAGTGATTTGACTCTGTTTCGTATCATGTGCACCTTAGATCCCTGAAACCCAGTGCATTCACATTAAGAGCCAGTGACTCCAATACTTGGTGCATGTGCACACAGGGACCCTGACTCTCAGCGCGAGGCCACACAAGGCAACAGAGATCCTGATACTGGATTCTTGGTGAAGGCACAGGGGAACTCTGACTCCGGGCACGCAATAGGGGGCTCTGATTTTTGGCACATGCCAGCAGGGCTTCTGTTTCAGCGTGGTGCAGGCAGGATCCCTGATTCTAGGTGCAAACACGAGGCAACACTAAGCACTGGTAACGCTGACTCTGGGCAAGCCAGGTTCCCACCAAGTCATGGCAGCCACACATCTTAGTGTTGGAGCTCTTCAGTGACACTCAGGAGGTGCAAAGCTCCCACTGCACATGGCCCAGGCCCATGACACTCAATGTTTGTACTTTCTGGTGATAGTCATAATGGGGAGAACACAATCCCCAGAGGAAAGAAAATGAGGAGTCCCCAAGAAAAGATATTAATGAAATTGAAGATTGCAACATGACCAAAAAAGAATTCAGAGTAATGGTTGAACAATTCATTCACCGGATGGATGAGAAAATCAACAACCTATGCAAGAATCAGGAAGAAATGAAAAGCTATATAGCTACAATCAAAAACACAATGGAAGGCTTCAATAGTAGACTAGAGTATGCAGAGGACCGAATGAGCGAGTTAGAAGATAAGCTAGAGAAACAAGCTCAATCTGAACAGCAACTGGAGAAAATGTTAAAAAGCAGGAGGAGAGCCCAAGGGAGCTTTGGGACAACACGGAATGAAATAACATACATATAATAGGGCTTCCAGAAGGACAAGAAGAGCAGCAAGGATTAGAAAATCTATTTGAAGAAATAAGGACAGAAAACTTCCCAGATATGAGGAAGAAAAAAGTTACACAAGTACAGAGTCCCAAGCAAGATGAATCCCAAAAGACACACACCAAGACACATCATAATTACAATGGCAAATGTTGATGACAAAGAGAGATCCTTAAGGCTACAAGAGACAGAGAGTTACCTACAAAGGATCCCCATTAGATTATCAAATGATTTCTCAACAGAAACACATCAAGCTAGAAGGGAATCGAAGGAGATATACAAAGTGTTGCAAAGCAAAGGACTGAATCCAAGAATACTCTATCCAGCAAGACTATCAATCAGAATTGAAGGGGAAATCGGGAGCTTCGAAGACAAAAAAAGGCTAAGGAAGTTTATCACTACCAAGCCAGCAATGCAAGAAATGCTAAAGGGAATGTTGTAAAAAGAAGAAATAAAAAGCTAAGAAGGAACAGAGCCTCAAAAAATAAAAATGGGGGAGACAAAATGGTGGCGGAATAGAAAAACGTGTCCTGAGCCTTGTCCCGGAGCAAATAGAGGGAGCAGCTGAGATGAGCGGAATCCAGCCCAAATTGTCGAAGGAGGCACAGCTGGTGAGATAGTTTGCAGCTGGGAAGAGCAGGGATCCCCGGATAAAGGTAAAATCAAAGATCTAGGCAGTAGAATCTCCTGGACCTCTGTGCCCAGAAGGTCAGGGAGAAACTACACAGTGCCAAGCCATGGCCCTTAGGACAGGCAAGGTCTGAATAATTTTTTTTTTTTTTAAAAGGAAAGGGTCAAAGGGAATGCGGGAGGTAGTGGATTTTAGACCTTAGAGTCTGGATTTGGGATCTGAGCTCAAAGGCAGCCTTTAAGAGCTGCCGGACCGCAGAGTGCTGGCAAGAGAGGCACTGGCAGAGATGCGGTCCTTCCTCGTGCTGGGGCCTGCACCTTTCCCCACTGAACCTAGTTCATGGGACCTTTTGGAGACAGGCACTTACCTGTGACAGAAGTGCGGGAGAAGGGGTGGAGTTGTGAAATCTGGGGAGAGTGGGCAACGGACGGTGCAGGAGAAGTGGTAGCGAGTCTGGTGCTGAGTCATATCTAAGCCCACAGAATCCATTTTCTCCTGAGTGATAGCCCCTGCCTCCAGTCTCCAGGCAACCAATATAGCCACACCCAGATTCCACCCTGATTAACCATGGGATCTGAATACTCCCTGAGGCCATAGGATCTACTCTAAAGAGAAATCTTTAGAAGCTAAGAACCTCAATTATGCGGCTACACTGCCAGGGCCCTCCAGAGTGCTTCAGTGTACCTCGCCGGCAAACTTACCGCCAGTGCTCCTGTGAGCCGCCACCTGGAGAAAGCTCCTACCCACCCCAGACACAGCAGCAAAAGTTGAGTCTGCCCACCCCACAACTACAGAACTCTGGGCAACAGAGTTACCCCTATCCAAAGTGCAGCCCCCGAGCCACATCACCCTGACAGACGGTTCCTTGGTGTCACTGTGAGGCCCCACTGGGCACACGTGATTTCAATTAAGGGTGCAAGACAGCAAAAATTGGGACACTCCCCTCCATAGCAGCTGACTTCTAGGCACCGCAGTTGTGCCTCTCAAGCTCGCAGGCCTACATCAAGAGAACCCAAATAGCTCAAGTAGGGAGCTACACTAGATAACCAAGCCCAGGAAAACAGAGAGCTTTCACCAGTAGCACCATCACCAAAAGAACCTGGGTAGCAAAGCAATTGGATCTACAATTAAAACATTTCAGGAAAACATGGAGAGACAAAAAAGCAATACCCAAAGGAAAGAAAAAGAGGAATCACCGAAAGAGAGTTAAATGAAATTGAGGCTAGCAGCTTAACAGAGAGAGAATTCAGAGTAATGATTATAAGGATGTTTAAACGGATGGATGACAAATACACACAACTGAATGACAAATACACACAACTCAATGAGAACTATAAGGAGCTGAATGAAAATGTCACCAACATGAAAAGAAACCAAGAGGAGATGAAGAATGGCATAGCTGCAATAAAGAACACATTGGAAGGCTTAAGCAGTAGACTAGAAGAGGCTGAGGACCGCATCAGCGAATTAGAAGACAAGGTAAGAAAACACACACAAACACAGCAGCAAATGGAAAGAAGACTTAAAAAGCAAGAGGAGAGCCTAAGGGAGCTTTCAGACAACACAAAATGAAACAATATTCGAATAATAGGGATACCAGAAGGAGAGGAAGAGAAGCAAGGAATAGAAAACCTGTTTGAAGAAATAATGACAGAAAACTTCCCTGATATTGGCAAGAAAAACTGTGCAAGTCCAAGAAGTACATAGAGTCCCAAACAAGTTGAACCCCAAAAGACCGACACCAAGACACATCATAATTAAATTGGCGAATACCAAGAATCTTAAAGGCTGCCAGAGAGACAGAAAGTTATCAGTTCTTTCTCCAAAGAGGCCAGTTCCTTTTATTGCGAAATGAATTAGGAACAGAGAATTATCTAATTCTCTAGCATACCAGAGAAATTGCTCTACTTCCATTTATTCTCCATCTGTATATTGCTATCCTCCTTTTCTGATGTTTTGTGGTATCTAAGAAAAGGCCACAGGTTGGCCTTTCTGAAAATCGTGTTTGTAATGAGACTGTTATACTATTTGGGTAGGCCATTAGGTCAAGAACATTGTGAGAGAGGGTTTGGGAGCAGGTTATAGCTTTTTAAAATGTTTGTCTATCTTTTGCCCTGGCCGGTGTGATTAGGTGGTTATAGTGTCGACCTGAGCACCAAAGAGTTACAGGTTCAATTCCCAGTCAAGGGCCTGTACCTGGGTTGCGGGTTCACTCCCTGACCCCAGAAAGGGTGAAGGGGTGAGTGGGGGAGGCAACCAGTCCATGTTTCTGTCTCACATCTGTTAATGTAAAAAAACCATTGAAACCTGTAAAGAATTTTTGTGAGTTTATTTGAGCCAAACTGATGCCAGGAAGCAGAACCTCAAGGAATTGAGATAATGCTCCGGAGAATGGAGGGTTACATTTGTATTTATACATTGCAATCAAAGGAGGGACATAGGAGGGTTACATGAAATTCATTGGTGATAGATTAAGGAGGTGGGATAAAGCAAAGCGGTGGGAAACCCCTGGGATTGGATAAAAAGTAAAATGATGGACACATACTTAGGTGGGTACAGAAACAATTAACATGATAATGAAGGAATTTGTAGTATCTGTCTTGGTGCCCACCATATTTGGTTGTGCCCCCGGGCCTCCAGAAAAAGGGAAGTTACAAGTTACCCAGACATTTCAAGGGTATGTTATCATAGATGCAAAAAGACAGATAGGCTCAGTTAAGGTAAAGGTTGACCTTGTCAGTGAAGCCTAGGATATAACTGCCCACCATAACTGCGTTTAGTTAAAGTTTAATATCAAACCATCCTTTGTGGTGACTTTAGGTCTCTGAGTTTGCAAGTTTGTCATGCAGGCCTCCCCTGAGCTTGTTACGTCAGCATGTGGCCCCTTATGTCCACACATCAATATCTCTCTCTCTCTCTCTCTCTCTCCACCCCTCCCCCCCTTCCACTCCCTGAAAAGCAATGGGGAAAAATTATCCTCTAACAACAAAAAAATGTTTATATTTATGTTTACTCCACACCCACTCTATTTCAAAAAGCATTGAGGTGCCTTAAAATGTACAAGAGATTGTGAAAACCTTTTCACACAATGCAAAGAACACTACAGGCTGAAGAGTGAAATAGAAGCTGAGACAGGTTGTTCCCTGATGTTCATGCCCAGAGCCCTTCATCCCATTGCAGGTCAACAGCATCATCCCAGCTGGCTAGTAACTGTCGGGAACAGGGAGGCAGGGCTTCTTAACCCAGTGTTACAGAGGAGGAACCTCACAGGAGCTTCAAGACCTTCCCAAGTAAAGAGGCGGCAGATCTACTAGCAAATGTCCCACATTCCTTCCACCCCTGGGTTTCCAATGCCTGGACCTCAGCAGGGCCACCAGGGAAGCAGGGGTGGCTCATGAACTCTGTTCTGACTGAGGTCCAGCCCCTGTGCTGTTGGTGCTCCCAGCATCCCTGCCAGTGCTGAGGCCACCCTCCCTCTCCCCCCCACCCCCCTCCCCCACCACCGCCCTCATCCCACCAGTCCAGCTGAGCAGGCTCCCCCAGGAGCAGTCAGTCACTCCAGGCCTTTGTCAGGGCAGAAGAGCAGCAGCCCATTGTCAGGTCCCTGGGGGTAACTCTTGGCCTGCAGGCCCCTCGGAGTGGGGTGCTAGGATTCTGTATTGTTACCCAAGTGCCCAGGCCTGTTAACCAAGTGCCCAGGGCTTGTTCTTGGGTCCAGACAGAGAAGTAACTGGGGAGTCAGTCAGTGAGAGGGGGCAGTTAGGGCTTCTGCGATCCGGGAAAGGGTCATTATGGCCCCCGCTCACCAGGGGAGGGGGCAGTATGGCCCCCACGAGCCCGGGCAGGAGGCAGTAGGGCCCCTGTGCGCTCTGGTGGCCCCCTGTGATGTTACTGTGGCACCTGCTGCCAGTCCCACCAGCCTCCCTACCTCAGGGGGCAGGTGGGGGGAGGGGCCGCTCCCCAGGCTTTCAGGATGCAGGTGTCATAGGAAACACGAAAACCAGGTTTGCAGTGGAGGGGTTGGGAGCTGCAGTGGCGGCAGCCAGCCATTTCCTGGCTGAGGGGTCTCCTGGCAGGGCATGTCCCATTCACTATGTGTTTGTGTGTGTGTGTGTGTGTGTGTTAAGGCAAAATGTGAACCAAAGGCCATAATTATAAGGAACGATGCTTTGGTCTCAATAAAATAAAAACTCTTCTAATAACAGGGCTGTCTATGCCCTGAGTGGATTGGGAGCATGGGGGGAGCAATGGTGGGGCGGGGGGGGGAGGCTCCCACCCCTGCAGCAGCCCACAAACAGGCTTGTGCCCACTGGTGCCCCCCTGCCAGGGGCGCCATGCGGGGCTCCTCAGCTCCACTGGCTGCTAGAGGCTCTGCCTCCGCTTCCAATGCCTCTGGATGCAGGGAGGCCCCTTGTTGTGCCTGCCCCTTGCAGTCCTGGCTGCAAGTCCCAACAGTGTGGCGTCTGTTCACTCTCCCTTCAGTCTGAATGAAACATCAAGCAGGGCAGCCCTCCTGTGAACATGGTCTCCTTTTCTGACATTCCCCACCTCTCCTCTCCTTCTGTACCTTGGGGATAAAGCTTTAGGCCTTTGGAGAGACCGCCGTCTCATAAAGATGGCTGTTGGGAGGCAGAGGAGGCAGCCTTTTTGCATTTTCATCTGTGCTGTAGTTTAGACAGTTGCTATTTCCATGACTCCCAGGTCACAAATCTCTTGTTTCCACAACATGCAACTTACTGTTGAGCCCATCAACAGGCATAAGGCATAAGGTTTTGGATTTTATATTTTTTACACATACATTCTTCCTTTCTTTCATTTTTGTTTGTCATAAACACTTGAATGTACTTTTATTTTTTATATATATATTTTATTGATTTTTTACAGAGAGGAAGGGAGGGGGATAGTTAGAAACATCGATGAGAGAGAATCATGGATCAGCTGCCTCCTGCACACCCCCCACCGGGGATGTGCCCGCAACCAAGGTACATGCCCTTGACCGGAATCAACCCCGGAACTCTCAGTCCGCAGGCCTACACTCTGTCCACTGAGCCAAAGCGGTCAGGGCTTGAATGTACTTTTAAAATGCTGGGGTGGTTTACCATCAACCTTGTCATTCTGTGTTGGTTTTCTTTTGACGATCAGTCACACATTGGCTTCTTCGTGTCTAATGTTTTGTTGGGTGCTGGATACCACGCTGTTCATCCTGAGGCAGCCATATCCGGACGGGTTTCCGTAGATCTTGGGCTTCGTTTGGCAACTACTTATTAAATTTCAGACAGACATGGTCCGTCTGAGGCTTGCTTTTAAAATAAGTCCAGGTGCCTCTAGAGCAGCCATAACCGGTCCCAGCTCTCTCCTGGGGGACTCATCTTCAGGGAGTCTCTGTGCCCGGCCTACGAGGAGGGATTCCCAAGCCTGAGGGCTCCTGCCTCCCAGGAGAGGCTTGGTCCTCAGTCATGTCCTTCCAGGCCTCTTGGGATCTCATCCATGTATGTGTAGCTTGGTGCTCAACCAAAGAATCAAGAAGAATCTTCATGACATTTCGGAGACTCTTTTTCTGCTTAAAACCCTCCTTTCTGGTACTCATCCCGCAAACTCCAGCCACCTCACCAGTACCACTCCCACTCCCTGCCTCCAGCATGTTTTGTTCTGTTAGGTTTTAACTGATTTTAGAGAGAGAGGAAGGGAGAGAGGAACACTGATAGAGAGAAACACCAATGCGCTGCCTCCCGCACACGATACCAGGGACCAAGCCTGAACACGGGCCTTCCCTGACCAGGAATGGGACTGGGGTTTCCTGATGACAGGACGATGCCAGCCCCTGAGCCATGGGCTAGATTCCTCCGGGGGTTGGAATCTGTGCTCCTGGCCACAGCACAGGTCTGCTTCTGCCTAGCCACTTCCTGAGGTCTCACCTGCCCAGAGCTTCCTGGAGGCTCCAAGTGGAGCCCAGGCCCTTAAGGGCAGGGCCTGAGCCCCACAGTGCAGAGCCTGCTTCTGGCCCCAACACCTCTTGGCTGTGCGGCTTCAGGCAGAGAAATGGACCCTCGGTCTCCCCTGTCAGTGGGGATGACGATCCTTCTGGGTGGCTGGGGGGACACAGTGAGGTGGTGCCTTTGGCTGCTGCCCAATGTGCGACCAGCACTCTCCCCACTCCCTTCTTAGTCCTTCCTTCCTTCGATGGCCGATAAACCCAGAGGTTAGCAAATAGTCTCCTTTCAGCAGAATGAGCTCTCCTATTGGGGTCCCAATGGCCAGTCCCCCTAGGTACCAGCTCCCACACCCGTGCTGGCTCCATCCTCAGGACAGTGCTGACCATGCCTCTCTGGTCCTCACGCCCTGCTCCTCTGCCAACCCCATCCTCCCTCAGCTCAGCCAGCATCACGCTCACCAGCTGTCCCACTGCCCAGCTTCCTGTCCCCTCTGTCCAGTCCCACCTCCACACTGTGACCAGCCGACCTTTCTAAGTTAGGACGGACTCCTGTTACTTTGCATGTGTAAGAGCTGCCCAAATGCCTCCCCCATGCAGTCCCTGTGGACTGCACAGCACGGATCCTGGCAGTGCATTTCTCCCCTGCTCCCATGTCCTAGCATAACACCCCAACCAGTTGGAAGACTGGAGAGTAAATCAAAAGAGGTGTCAGGACTGAGACTGAACTCCAGTACCCTCCAGTGTCATTAAAGGGTGGGGTGCTCTTAGCGCCAGCTTTCGGCCTCCCTCAAGGCAAAGGCCCTTCCCTGAAGACATGGACCTTCTTGGTGCCATCCAGGGACCAGAAAAAACAGGGAAGTGGGACTTTGGTGACCCCTTGTGACCCTCCTCAGAATTAGGTGTCGCCACCTGCCTATCCACTAGAACACCTTCAGCTGTTGTTAGGGCCTCAAGCATTCATTCACCTAACCCTTCCATGTGTTGTCGTGGGCAAGTCCACCCAAGCGGTTACCTCATGGCTTGTGGCCCTCAACCTGGCCGACCCCTGATGATGTAAGCAAGTCTGGCTGCCCAACCGACCCACCTCCACTGGCAAATGTGACACATCCGGGTATGCCCAAGGACCTGGCACAGGGGACCAACTTCAGGCTGGCACCTGGGCCCTCCCCCTGAAAAAGTAAAGAGTTGTAGCTCCCCGCCCGGCCCGCCCTGCCCAGGGATCACAAGACACTTCTGGGTATTTCCCAGGGCCTGGCACCTCTAACCAACCTCCAGTTGGACACATGGACATTCCTCCATGTTTTTGAGACACCGCGCGTCATTCGCCGCAGTAGTGAACCACCCTGTCCGATCTTGTGTTAACCCGCAGACAAACTTTTCGCTTCATCGGGAAACTCCAGTACCCTCCAGTGTCATTAATGGGTTGGGTGCCCTGAGGGCCAGCTTTCGGCCTCCCCCAAGGCAAAGGCCCTTCCCTGAAGACATGGACCTTCTTGGTGCCATCCAGGGTCCAGGAAAAACAGGTAAGTGGGGCATTGAGGACCCCTTGTGACCCTCCTCAGAATTAGGTGACACCACCTGCTTATCCACTAGAACACCTCCAGCTGTTAACAGGGCCTCAAGTGTCCCCTCATCTGATTCTTCCGAGTGGTGACCTGGCTAAGTCCCCCCAAGCGGTTACCTCACGGCTTGTGGCCCTCAACCCGGTCGGCCCCTGATGATGTAAGCAAGTCTGGCTTCCCAGCCGACCCACCTCCACAGGCAAATGTGACATCTCCGGTTATGCCCAAGGACCTGGCACAGGTGGCCAACTTCAGGCTGGCACTGGGCCCTTCCCTGATAAAGTAAAGAGTTGTGGCTGGCCACCGAACTCCTGCCCGACCCCTACTGCCCAGGGATCCCAGGACTCTTTCTCATATTTCCCAGACACTTGCACTTCTGACCAACCTCCAGTTGGACACCAGGACCCTCACCCATGTTTTTGAGACACTGCGCGTCAATCGCTGGATCACTGAGTCACACTGCCGGGGCTTGTGTTAAGACCCAGAAAACCGTTTCCATTCTTGCAGCAAACTCCAGTACCCTCCAGTGTAATTAATGGGTGTTTTGACCTGGGGGCTGCTTTCGGCCTCATTCAAGGCAAAGGCCCTTCCCTGAAGACATGGACCTTCTTGGTGGCTTCCAGGGACCGGGGAAAAACAGGGAAGTGGGGCTTTAGCGACCCCTTGTGACCCTCCTCAGAATTTGGTGATCCCACCTGCCTATCCACTAGAACACCTCCAGGTGTTGATAGGGCCTCAAGCGTTTGTTCACCTAACCCTTTCGTTTGTTGACCGGGGCAAGTCCACCATAGCGGTTACGTCACCGTTTCTCACCTTCCACCTGGCCGGGCCCTTGATGACATAACCAGGCCCAGGTGGCATGGGGGCCCTGGATCCCTGGGCTCACTTGACCAATTACCGCGGGCACCCAGCCCCTCCCCCTGATGACTTAAGCAGGTCCGGCGTCCTGACTGACTCCACCTCCCCTGCCTCAGGTGACAACATCCTGGTATGTCCAAGGACCTTGCACAGGAGGCCAACTTCAGGCTGGCACCTTGGCCCTCCCCCTGATGAAGTAAAGAGGTGTGGCTGGCCACTGGAACCCCGGCGTTGCCTCCACGCTCAGGGATCACAGTACTCTTCCGGGTATTTTCCAGGCCATGGCACATCTGACCAACCTCCAGCTGGACACATGCACCCTCCACCATGTTTTTGAGACACCGCTTATGTTTCACCAGATCACTGAGCCACACTACCCTGGGTTGTGTTAAGCCCCAGACAACCGATTCTCTTATTGCAGCAAACTTCAACCCCTCCAAAGTCATTAATGGGTGAGGGGCCCTGAGGTCCAGCTTTTGGCCTCACTCAGGGCAAGCACCTTCCCTGAGGACATGGGCCTTCTTGGTGCCATACAGAGATTGGGAAAAACAGGGAAGTGGGTCATTGGCAACCCCTTGTGACCCTCCTCCAAATTAGGTGACCCCACTTGCCTAGCCACCATAATACCTCCAGCTGTTCACAGGGCCTCAAGCGTTCCCTCACCTTACCCTTCCATGTGTTGACTTGGGCAAGTCCACCCCGACTTTTACATCTCCACTTGTGGCCGACCACCTGGCCAGCCCGCTGAGGACGTTACCAGGCCTAGGTGGCATGCTGACCCCGGAGCCCTGGGCTCAAGTGAGCAATTAGTGAGGGCACCTGGCTACTCCGCCTGATGATGTAAGCAGGTCCTGCTTTCCAACCCACCCCATCTCCCCTGGCTCATGTGACAAATCCGGGTATGCCCAAGGATCTGGCTCACGGGGCCAACTTCAGGCTACACCTGGGCCCACCCCCAGATTAAATAAAGAGGTGTGGCTTCCCACCCAAACCCCCACCCAGCTCCCACTGCCCAGAAATCACAGGACTCTTCTGGGTATTTCCCAGGCCTGGCACCTCTGACCAACCTCCAGTTGGACACCTGGACCCTCCCCCATGTTTTTGAGACAAAGCTCGTCGTTTGGCAGAACACTGAGCCGCACTGCCAGTGAATGTTTTAAGCACCAGACAAGCGTTTCTTTGCTAGCAGCAAACTCCAGTCCCCTCCAGTGTCATTAATAGGTGGGGTGCCCTGAGGGCCAGTTTTAGGCCTCACTCATGGCTAATGCCCTTTCCTGAAGACATGGACCTTCTTGTGACCCTCCTCCAAATTAGGTGACCCCACCTGCCTATCCACTAGAACACTTCCAGCTGTTGACTGGAAGTGTCAAGTGTTAGCTCACCTACCCCTTCCTTGTGTTGATCTGGGCAAGTCCAACCTGGCAGTTATGTTACTGCTTCTGGCCGAACGCCTGGCTGGCCCCCTGAAGACGTAACCAGGCCCATGTGGCTTGTAGACCCTGAGCCCTGGGCTCAAGTGACCTATTATCGCTGGAATCTAGCCCTTCCCTGTGATGACATAAGCAGGTCCTGCTTTCCAACTGACCCCACCTCCCCTCGCTCACATGACAACATCCAGGTATGCCCAAGCACCTGGCTTACGGGGCAAACTTCAGGCTGGCACCTTGGCCCTCCCCCTGATGAAGTAAAGAGGTGGAGCTGGCCACCCGAACCCCCATGCCCCCCACCGCCCAGGGATTACTGGACTCTTCCTGGTATATCCTGGTACCTAATACCTCTGAGCAACCTCCAGTTGGACACCTGGACTCTCCCCCATGTTTTTGAGACAAAGCTTGTAGTTTGCCAGAACACTGAGCCACACTGCCTGGGATTGTGTTAAACCCCAGACAACCGATTCCCTTCTTGCAGCAAACTCCGGTCCCCTCCAGTGTCACTAATGGGTGGGGCGCCCTGAGGGCCAACTGTAAGCCTCACTCAAGGCAAAGGCCCTTCCCTGAAGACATGGACCTTCTTGGTGACATCCAGGGACCAGGAAAAACAGGGAAGTGGGGCTTTGGCTACCCCTTGTAACCCTCATCAGAATTAGGTGACCCCACCTGCCTATCCACTAGAACACCTCCAGCATTTGACAGGGCCTCAAGCGTTCACTCACCTGACACTTCCTTGTGTTGACCTGGGCAAGTCCACCCTGGCAGTTACATCACCGCTTCTGGCCGAACACCTTGTCGGCCCCCTGATGACAACCAAACCCAGGTGACTTGTGGACCCATTGCTCTGGGCTCACGTGACCATTTACCGCGGGAGCCTGGCCACTCCCCCTGATATCATAGGCAGGTCCTGCTTCCCAACTGACCCCACCTCCCCTGGCTCACATGACAACATCTGGGTATGCCCAAGGAACTGGCTCACGTGGCCAACTTCAGGCTGGCACTTGGGCCCTCCCTCTGATGACATAAAGAGGGGTGGCTGCCCACCTGAATCCTAGCCCGGCCCCCACCACCCAGGGATCACAGGACACTTTTGGGTATTTCCAAGGCCCTGGCACCTCTGACCAACCTTCACTTGTACACCTGGACCCTCGCCCATGTTTTTGATACACCAGTCGTCGTTCGCTGGAGCACTGAGCCACACTGCCCGGGCTTGTGTTAAAACTCAGAAAACCGTTGATGTAGAGGTTTGGGTTAGGTTTTAGGTTAGGGTTTGGGTTAGGGTTTGAGCTAGGGCTAGGGATAGGGTTAGGTTTAAGGCTAGGCTTAGGGTTAGGGTTAGGTTTAGGATTAGGGCTCGGGTTAGGTTAGTGCTAGGGTTAGCGTTAGGATTTCGGTTAAGGTTAGGGTTAGGGTTAGGGTTACAGTTAGGGTTAGGGTTAGGGTTAGGGTTTCGGTTAGGGTTAGGGTTAGGGTTAGGGTTAGGGTTAGGTTTAGGGTTAGGGCTAGCGATAGGGATAGGTTTAGAGTTAGGGTTAGAGCTAGGGTTAGGTCTAGGGCTAGGGTTAGGGTTAGGATTATGGTTAGGGTTAGGAATAGGGCTAAGGCTAGGGCTAGGAATAGGGATCAGGCTGGTGCTAGGCCTAGGGCTATGGCTATGGCTTTGGCTAGGGTTAGGGTTAGGGTTTGGCTTAAGTTAAGTGTTAGGGTTAGGGTGTATAAATTCTTGAATTTCACAATGAATGACCTTTAATCACTGGACAAAAGTGAATCAAACACTTTGAATTCACAATGATAGACTAGGGAAATGTTTAGGTATGTTCTTGAAATACTAGGAATACATGTTCAAAGAACTTTAATATCTGAAGGAAACTGTTTAGTTACTGGGAAATCATGTTCACAGAGGTGAGAACTGAGTTTGATTCTGGTTACATTTGTAATTTAGTCTAAATGAGTTGGCGTTTTTGAAAGAAGGTTGGTTAAACACTTAAACATTCATTTTCATAGGGCCCAGATACCTGTATGAAAATGTGAAAATTATCACAGCAAAAAATGAAAGACCAGGGAAATGTCTAGGAATGTGTCAGAAACACTTGGAAATGTTTGTAGAACATTAATAGCTCTAGTGCACTGATGAAATGCTGAGAATTTGTATTTAAAGAGCTGTGAAAGGTAGGATAGTCTTCCTAATAGTAATCACTCACTTTAAAAGAGATGGCATATATGGAAAAACGCAGTATAAACACTTGGAATTCACAATGAAGGAGCTTGAAACACTGGACAAAAGTTAAAAGAGATGGTATATATGGAAAAATGCAGTATGATCACTAGGAATTCACAATGAATGAGCCTGAATCATTGGATAAAAGTCAATCCAAAAATGTGAATTCACAATGATTGACTAGGGAAATATTTATGAATGTAATTGAGACAATAGGTATATTTGTTCATAGAGCTGTAATATCTGATGGACACTGTTTAATCACTGAAGAATCGTTTTCAAAGAGGAAAGAACTGAGTTGGACACTGGTTACATTTATAATTCAGTCTCAATGAGTTGGCGTTTTTAAAAGAAGATTGGTTAAACATTTAAATATTCATTTGCATAGGGCTCAGATACCTTAAAAAGTGATTTTCATACAGCCGATATGACAGTTTTTGGTTAGGGCTAGGGTTAGGGTTAGGGTTAGGGCTAGGGGTAGGGTTAGGGCTAGGGTTAGGGCTAGGGCTAGGTGTAGAGTTATGGTTAGGACTAAGGCTAGGGCTAGGGTTAAGGTTAGGGCTAGGGTTAGGGTTAGGGTTAGGATTAGGGCTAGGGTTAAGGTTAGGGTTAGTGTTAGTGTTAGGGTTAGGGTTAGGGTTAGAGTTAGGGCTAGGGTAAGTTTTAGGGTTAGGGCTAGGGTTATGTTTAGGGATAGAGCTAGGGTTAAGGTTAGGGCTATGGTTAGGGCTAGGGTTAGTGTTAGGGTTAGGATAGGGGTAGGGTTAGGTTTAGGGCTAGGATTACGGTTAGTGTTACCGTTAAGTTTAGGGTTAGTGCTATGGTTAGGGTTAGGGCTAGGGTTAGGGTTAGAATGAGCTTTCGGGTTAGGGCTAGAGCTAGGGCTAGGGCAAAGGTAGGGCTCAGTCTAGGGCTAGGGTTTGGATTAATGTTAGGGTTACGGTTAAGGCTAGAGTTAGGGCTGTGGCTAGGACTCATGTTATGTTTATGACTCATGCTCAGGATCGGGCTAGGGTTAGGGTCACCGCTAGGGTTAAGGTTAGGGTAAAGGTTAGGGTTATGGCTAGGGCTAGGGTTAGGGTTAGGTTTAGGATTAGGGCTAGGATTAGGGTTAAGGGTGAGCTATGGCTAGGATTAAGTTTAGGGTTGGGGGTATAAACACTTGGAATTCACAATGAATGAGCTAGAATCACTTTACAAAAGTGAATGAAACACCGAGAATTCACAATGATAGGCTAAGGAAATATTTAGAAATATGCTTGAAACACTAGAAATACATGGTAAAAGAGCTTTAATATCTGAAGGATACTGTTTAGTCTCTGGGAAAACGTGTTCAAAGAGCAGAGGCCTGAGGTGGTTAATGGTTACTTTTATAATTTAGTCTAAATGAGTTGTGTTTTTGAAAGAAGGTTGGTGTAACACTTAAACATTCATTTTCATAGAGCTCAGATACCTGTAAGAAAATCTGAAAACTCTCACAGCTAAAAATGACAGACCAGGGAAATGTCTAGGAATGTGTCTGATACACTTGGAATACATTTGTAGAACCTTAATACCTCTAGTGCATTGATGAAATACTGAGAATTTGTATTCAAAGAGCTATGAAAAGTAGGATAGATTTTAAAATAGTAATCACTCACTTTAAAAGAGCTGGTATATATGAAAAAACACTGTATCAACACTTGGAATTCACAATGAATGACCCTGAATCACAGGACAAAAGTCAATCCAACACTGAGAATATACAATGATAGACTAGAGAAATATTTCGGAATGTACTTGGATCACTAGGTATACTTGTCCATAGAGCCATAATATGTGATGGACACTGTTTATTCAATGGGTAATTGTGTTCAAACAGTAAAGAACTGAGTTGGACACTGGTTACATTTATAATTCAGTCTCAATGAGTTGGCGTTTTAAAAGAAGGTTGGTTAAACATTTAAATATTCATTTTCATAAGGCTCAGATACCTTAAAAGTGATTTTCATACAGATGATATGACTGTTTTGGGTTAGGGTTTAGGTTAAGGTTAGGGTGAGGCCTAGGGGTAGGGTTTGGGTTAGGGCTAGGGCTATGGTTAGGGTTAGGGTTAAGGCTAAGGCCAGGGCTAGGGTTAGGCTTAGGGTTAGGGCTAAGGTTAGGGTGGGGGTTAGGGTTAGGGTTAGGATTAGTTCTATGGTTAGGGTTAGGGCTAGGTATAGGTTTAAGGTTAGGGGTAGGGTTAGGTTTGGAGATAGGGCTATGGTCAGAGTTAGGGATAGGGTTAGGGCTAGGGTTGGGGTTAGCGTTAGGGTTAGGGCTAGGGTTAGGGTTGGGGCTAGGATTAGGGTTAGGTTTAGGGTTAGGGCTAGGGTTAGGTTTAGAGTTAGGGTTAGGGCTTAGTTTAGGTCTAGGTCTTGGGTTAGGTTTAGGGTTATGGCTAGGGTTATGTTTAGGGTTAAGGCTAGGGCTAGGGTTTGATTTAGGGTTAGGGCTAGGTTTAGGTTTTGGGATAGAGCTACGGTTAGGGTTAGAGCTAGGTTTAGGGCTAGGGTTAGCATTAGGGCCAACCTAGGGCTAGCGTTAGGGTTAGCTTTAGGGTTAGGTTTAGGACTAAGGTTAGGGTTAGTGTTAGGGTTAGGGCTAGGGCTAGTGTTAGATTTAGGGTTTAGGCTAGGCTTAGGTTTAGGGTTAGAGCTAGGGTTAGGTTTAGTGCTATGGAGAATGTTATACTAGGGTTAGGTTTAGAATTAGGGTTAGGGTTAGGTATAGGGATTTGGCTATGGCTCGATCTAGGGCAGGGCTCAGTCTAGGGCTAGGGTTAGAGTTAAGGCTAGGGCTAGGGTTATGCTTAGAGTTAGGGTTAGTGCTGGGTTTAGGGCTAGGGCTAGGGTAAGGTTTAGGGTTAGTGCTAGGGTTATGTTTAGGGATAGGGCTAGGGTTATGGTTAGGGCTATGGTTAGGGATAGGGTTTGTGTTGGGTTAGGATAGGGTTAGGGTTCAGCTTATGGCTGGGATTAGGGTTAGGGTTAGGGGTAGAGCAAGGGCTAGGGTTAGGACAAAGTTTAGGGTTAAGGTTAGGGTTAGGGTTAGGATTAGTGCTCTTGTCAGGGTTAGGCCTAGGGTTCGGAGTAGGGCTTGGTCTAGGGTTAGGTTTAGGGGTAGGGCTATGGTTAGGGTTAGGGCCAGGTTTAGGGCTTGAGTTAGGGTTAGGGCTAAGAGTAACGATCGGGTTAGGGTTAGGGTTAGGGCTAATGTTAAGAATAGGGCTAGAGTTAGGGCTAGGATTAAGGTTAGGATTAGAGTTACGGCTAGGTCTAGGGTTAGGGCTAACGTTAGGGTTAAGGTTAGGCTTAGGCCTAGGGATAGGGTTAGAGTTAGGGTTAGCGCTAGGGCTAAGGCTAGGGCTAGGTTTAAGGTTTGGGCTAGGGTTAGGATTGGGGATAAGGCTACGCTTAGGGTTATGTCTAGGGCTCTTTTTAGGGCTAGGGCTCGGGCTAGGTTTCGGGTTAGGATTAGCATTAGAGTTAGACTGTATAACACTTGGAATTCACAATGAATGAGCTAGAATCACTGGACAAATTGAATCAAAAGCTGAGAATTCAGAAAGACTGACTAGGGAAATATTTAGGACAGTGTCCGAAACCGAAGGAATACATTTCATAGAGCTTTAGTACGTGAAGGACACTCTTTAGTCACTAGGAAATGGTGTTCAAGGAGCTGGGCAGTGAGTTCGATACTCTTAACTTTTGTAATTCAGTATAAATGAGTTGGCGTTTTACGAAGAAAGTTGGTGAAACATGACTTCATTCTCGTGGAGCTGATATAACAGTGTGAAAGTATTTAAAAATCACTGAAATCCAATTCAGAGTTAAGCTGGTGTTTGCAGTAGTGATAATTTACATGTAAATTCCAATATATTTGTCAAAACGCCCTATAAATACTTGGAATTCTCAGTGAATGATCTTGAGTCATTGGATAATTTGAATCAAAATCTGAGAATGCACAAAGAATGACTAGGGAAATATTTAGTTAGGTATCCAAAGCAGTAGGAATACAATTTCCTAGAGCTTTAGTATGTGAAGGACACTCTTTAGTCACTGGAAAATTGTGTTCAAAGGCCAGAGAAGTGAGTGCGGTTATCCCTACTTTTGTAATTCAGTATAAATGAGTTGGCGTTTTAGGAAGAAAGTTGGTGAAACGTGACTTCATTCTAGTGGAGCTGATATAACTATATAAAAGTTTTTAAAAATCATAGAAGTCCAGTTGAGAGTCAAGCTAGTGTTTGCAGTACTAATAATTTACATTTAAATTCCGGTATATTTGTCAAAACTCCCTATAAATTTTTGGAATTCTCAGTGAATGAGCTTGAATCACTGTACAAATTGAATAAAAAACTGAGAATTCACAAGGAAAGACTAGGGAAAGATTTAGGATGATGCCTGACACAGTGGGAATATATGTTCATAGAGGCTTAATATCTGAAGGACACTGTTTCGTCATTGTGAAATCATGTTAACAAGAAGTGAACTGAGAGGGATACTGGGTACGTTTATCATTTAGTCTAAATGAGTTGGAATACATGAAAGAAGGTTGGTTAAACATTAAACTTTCCTTACCATAGCGCTCACATTCCTGTACGAAAAGGTGAAAACTGTGAGAAAGCCAATAACAAACCAGGGAAATGTCTACAAATGTGTGTGAAACTCTTGGAATACTTTTGTAGAACCTGAATATCTCTAGTTCAGAGTTGACATACCAACTATTTGTATCCCAAGAGCTGCAAAAGTTAGGATAGTCTGTAAAATAGGTAAAAACACCGCTGTGGAGCTGGTATATATGGAAATACGATGTACAAACTCTTGGAATTCGCAATCAATGAGCTTGAATCACTGAACAAAGTGAAATAAACACTATTTCACAAAGGAAGACTAGGCAAATTTTTAGGAAGGTGCCTGAAACGGTAGGAATACATGTTCATAGAGCCTTAATATGTGAAGGACACTAGAGTCACTAGGAATTGTGTTCAAAGAGCTGGTAAGTGAGTGCGATACTCTACACTTTCGTAATTCAGTATAAATCAGTTGGCGTTTTAGGAAGAAAGTTGGTGAAACATGACTTCATTATCACAGAGCTGATATAGCACTATAAAAGTATTCCGAACTCCTATAAATCCAATTGAGAGTTAAGCTAGTGTTTACAGTAGTAATAATTTACGTTTAGATTCTGGTATATTTGTCGAAACCTCAATAAATACTTGGAATGGGCTTGAATGAATGGACTAATTGAATCAAAAACTAAGAATTCACAAAGAATGACGGAAAATATTTAGGAAGGTGTCCGAAACGGTAGGAATACAATTTCATAGAGCTTTAATAAGGGAAGAATACTCTTTAGTCACTGGAAAATTGTGTTCAAAGAGCAGAGAAGTGAGTGCGGTTATGGCAACTTTTGTAATTCAATATGAATGAGTTGGCGTTTTAGGAAGAAAGTTGGTGAAATATGAATTCATTTTCACAGAGCTAATATAACATTATAAAAGTATTCAAATCTCTTAGAAATCAAAGTGATAGCCAAGCCAGTGTTCAAAGTAGTCATAATTTACATGTAAAGTCTGGAATATTTGGCAACATTCTGTACAAATACTTGGAATTGTCAGTGAATGAGCTTGAATCACTGGACATCTTAAATCAAAAGCTGAGAATTCACAAAGACTGACTAGGGAAATATTTAGGACGGTGTCCGAAACCGAAGGAATACATTTCACAGAGCTTCAGTATGTGAAGGACACTCTTTAGTCTCTAGGAAATTTTTTTCAAAGAGCTGGAAAGTGAGTGTGATACTCTTCACTTTTGTAATTCAGTATTCATGAGTTGGCGTTTTAGGAAGAAAGTCGTTGAAACATGAATTCATTATCGTACAGCTGATATAACACTATAAAAGTATTCCGAACTCCTAGAAATCCAATTGTGAGTTAAGCTAGCGTTAACAGTAGTAATAATTTACATTTAAATTCTGGTATATTTGCCAAAACGCCCTATGAGTACTTGGAATTCTCAGCGAATGGGCTTGAATGACTGGACTAATTGAATCAAAAACTGAGAATTCACAAAGAAAGACTAGGAAAATATGTAGGAAGGTGCCTGAAACAGTG
This sequence comes from Corynorhinus townsendii, assembly GCA_026230045.1. NCBI lineage: Eukaryota > Metazoa > Chordata > Mammalia > Chiroptera > Vespertilionidae > Corynorhinus > Corynorhinus townsendii. Next base: position 82,108 of record JAPDVU010000028.1, on the reverse strand, counting down.
GGAATACATGTTCATAAAGGCTTAATATCTGAAACACACTGTTTCCTCATTGGGAAATCATGTTAACAAGAATTGAACTGGGAATGATACTGGCTACTTTTATCATTTAGTAAAAATGAGTTGTAAAGGAGGAAAGAAGGCTGGTTAAACGTTTAACTTTCCTTACCATAGGGCTCACATTCCTGTACAAAAAGGTGAAAACTGTGAGAACGCCAATAACAACTCACATTATGGCTCTATTAACTTGTATTCCTTTTGTTTCAGGACCCTTCCTACATATTTCCCTAGTCTTTCATTGTGAATTTCAATGTTTGATTTACTTGTGCACAGAGATTCAAGCTCATTCACTGTGCATTCCAAGTATGTATACGGCATTTTGCCAAAGATAGCTAACTTTAAATTTAAATTATTACCACTTTGATCACTAGGTTGACTATCATTTTGATTCCCCAGAATTTCGAATACTTTTATGCTACTACATCAGCTCTGTGCAGATGAATTTATTTGTACCAATATTCTGGCTAAAATGCCAACGCTTTTAGACTGAATTATAAAAGTAGAGTAGCGTATTGAATTCTCTTCTCTATGGACTCAATGTCCCAGAGAGGAAACAGTGTCCTCACATTATGGCTCTATTAACTTGAATTTCTTCTGTTTCAAAACCCTTCTACATATTTCCCTAGTCTTTCATTGTATATTTCAGTGTTTGATGCACTTTGGTCCAGAGATTCAAGCTCATTGACCTTGAATTCCAAGTATCTACAGCGCATTTTGTGAAATATACCAGACTTTAAATATAACTTATTACTAATTTGAACACTAGCTTGACTATCAATTTTATTTCTAAGAGTTTGAATAGTTTTATAAAGTTATTTCAGCTCTATAAAAAATTTCATGTTTCACCAACTTTCTTCTTAAAATGCCAACTCATTTAGACTGAATTATAAAAGTAAAGCGTATCGCACTCACATCTCTGCTCTTCGAACACAACTTCCCTGTGACTAAACAGTGTCCTTCTCACATTATGGCTCTAATAACTTGTATTCCTTTCGTTTCAGGACCCTTCCTACATATTTCCCTAGTCTTTCATTGTGAATTTCAATGTTTGATGTACTTGTGCACAGAGATTCAAGCTCATTCACTGTGAATTCCAAGTACGTATACAGCGTTTTGCCAAAGATAGCTGATTTTAAATGTAAATTATTACCACTTTGATCACTAGGTTGACTATCATTTATTTTACAAGAATTTTGAATACTTTTATGCTACTACATCAGCTCTATGCAGATGAATTTATGTGTACCAACATTCTGGCTAAAACGCCAACACTTTTAGACTGAATTATAAAAGTAGAGTAGCGTATTGAATTCTCTCCTCTATGGACTCAATCTCCCAGTGAGGAAACATTGTCCTTCACATATTAAGGCTCTGTGAACTTGTATTCCTCCTGTTTGAGGCACCTTCACACATTTTTCCCTAGTAAGTCATTGTGAATTTCCGTGTTTGATTCACTTTTGTCCAGTGATTCAAGCTCATTCACTGTGAATTCAAAGCTATCTATAGAGCGTTTAGCCAAATATACGAGACTTTATAAGTAAATTATTACTACTCTGATCACTAGCTTAACTAACATTTTGATTTCTAAAAATTTTGAGTTATTTTATAGTAGTGCATCAGCTCTACGAAAATGATGGATGTTTCACCATATTTTCTCTAAAGACCCAACTTCCTTACGCTGAATTATAAGTGTAACCAGCATCACACTCATTCTCTTTTCTATGAACACAATTTCCCAGTGATAAACAATTGTCCTTCAGATACTACGTCTCTATGAACTTGTTCGTCAGGCACCTTTCTACATATTTCCGTAGTCTTTCATTGTGAATTGCAGTGTTTGGTTCACTTTTGTCCAGTGAATCAAGCTCATTCACTGTGAATTCCAAGTATCTATAGCGCATTTTGCCAAATATACCAGACTTTAAATGTAAATTATTTCTCGTTTGAACACAAGCTTGACGATCATTTTGATTTCTAAGAGCTTTGAATACTTTTATGGTACTACATCGGCTCTATGCGGATGAATTTATGTTTCACCAACTTTCTTGCTAAAACGCCAACTCATTTATACTGAATTACAAAAGTGAAGAGTATCACACTCACTTCTTGCCTCTTGGAACACAATTTCCTATTGACTAAAACAGGTCCTTCACAATTAAGGCTCTATGAACTTGTATTCCTACTGCTTCAGGCATCTTCCTATTTATTTTCTCTACCTTTTCATTGTGAATTCTCAGTGGTTGATTCACATGTGTCCAGTGATTCACTGTGAATTTCAAGAGTTTATACACTGTGTTTCCATATATATCAGCTCTATAAATGTAAACTTTTTCTATTTTAAAGACTATCCTACCTTTAACAGCTCTTTCCATACAAATACCTCATAGTTCAACACTGCACCAGGGATATTCAGGTTTTACATAAGTATTTTAAGTTTTTCAGACAAATTTCTTGACATTACCAAGGTTGGTTTCTGTGAGTTCTCAAGAGAAAGTTTCAATGCAGAGAAAGTTTAAGTATTTCACCAACGTTCTTTCCAACACGCCATCTCATTTAGACTGAAATATAAAGGTAGCAAGTATCACAGTCAATTCTCTGCCCTTGGAACAGATTTTCCAGTAATGAAACAGTGTCCACTTCTTCAGGTTTCCAGCTTGGTCGGAGGCCAGAAGCTTTGGCCTAACAGCCTGGGTGGACTTGTCCAGGTCAACACAAGGAAAGGTCATGTGAAGAACACTTGAGCCCTATCAACAGCTAGAGGTGTTCCAGTTGATAGGCAGTTGGGATATCTAATTAGGACGAGGGTCACAAGGGGACGCCAAAGCCTCACTTCCCTGTTTTTTCCTGTCCCTGGATGGCACCTAGAGGTTCCAATTCTTCAGGAAATGGCCTCTGCCTTGCCTGAGGTTGAAAGTTGGCCCTCAAGGGGCCCCACCTATTAGTGACATTGGAGAGTATTGGAGTTTACTGCAAGAAGGGAATTGGTTGTCTGGGGTTTCACACTAACCCCGGCACTGTGGCTCCATGCTGTGGCACATGACTAGCGGTGTCTCAGAAACACGGAGGAGGTTCCAGGTGTCCTACTGGATGTTGGTAAGAGGTGCGAGGGCATGGGAAATACCCAGAAGAGTCCTATGATACCTGGGCATTGGGTTCCGGGTGGGGTTTGGCTGGGCAGCAACACCTCTTTTCATCATGGGGGGGGAAGAGAGGGGAGCGCCCAGGTGCCACCCTGAAGTTGGTCTCGTGAGTCATGTGTTTAGGCATACCGAGATGATGTCACGTGAGCCAGGGGAGATGGGATTGTTTTGGAAACAGGGCCTGCTTACGTCATCATGGGGATGGGCCAGGTTTCCATGCTAATTGATCACGTGAGCGCAGGCCTCCTGACCGGCTCAACACCTAGCCATGGTTACTTCATCAGGGGCCGGCCAGGAGGGAGGCCAGAAACTGTGACATAACCGACTGTGTGGACTTGTCCAGGAAAACACAAGGAAGGGTCATGTGAGGAACACTTGAGGCTCCATGAACAGCAAGAGATGTTCTAGTTGATAGGCAGGTGGGGTCACCTAACTAGGGTGAGGGTCAAAAGGGTCCGCCAAAGCCACACTTCCCCGTTTTTCCAGGTTCCCGGACGGCACCAAGAAGTTCCAAGTCTTAAGGGAAGGGCCTATTAATGGAGTGATGCCCAAAGTAGGCCCACAAGTCGCCACACCTACTAGTGAAAGTGGAGGGGACTGGAGTTTGCTGCCAGAAGAAAAATGGCTGTCTGGGGGTTAAAGGAAGCCCGGGCAGTGTGGCTCAGTGCGACAGCAAACGACGAGCTGTGTCTCAAAAATATGGGCGAGGGTCCAAGTGTCCAACTGCAGGTTGATCCGAGGTGCCAGGGCCATGGAAATACCCAATACAGTCCTGTGATCCCTGGGTGGTGGGGGTGGGGCAGTGGCTCATGTGGGTAGCCACAACTCTTTACTTCATACCAGTGAGGGCCCAGGTGGCAGCCTGAAGTATGCCTTTGGAACCACAACCGTGGGTACAACTGAAAGTTGTCAGGTGAGCCAAGGGAGCGAAGGTAGTTTGGGAAGCAAGACCTGCTTACGTCATTAGGGGGAGGGGCCAGGTGCCGGAAGTATTTGGTCACGTTAGCCTAGAACTCCTGGATCCTCAAGCCACCTGTTCCTGGTTACTTCAGCAGGGGGCCAGCCAGTTGGAAGGCTAGAAGCTGAGACGCAGCCACTGGTGTGGACTTGGCCAGGTAATCTTAAGGAAGGGGCAGGTTAGTGAATATTTGAGGCCCTTTCAACAGCTGGACTTGTTCTACTGCACAGGCAGGTGGGGTCCTCTAATTCGGAAGAGGGTACAAGGGTTCACCAAAGCGCACCTTCCCTTTTTTTCCCAGTCCCTGGATGGCACCAAGAAGTTCCAAAACTTCCGGGAAGGGCCTCTGCTGTGTCTCAGAACCACGGGGGAGGATCCAGGTGTCCAAAGGGATGTTGGTCAGTGGTTCCAGGGCCCAGGAAATACCCAAAAGAGTCCTATGATGCCTGGACTTTGGGTTCTGGATGGGGTTTGGCTTTGCAGCCACACCTCTTTTCATCATCCGAGGTGGTGGGGAAGGGGGGGCACCCAGGTGCCAGCCTGAAGTGGGCCACGTGACTCTAGTTTTTAGGCATATGGGGATGTTGTCAGGTGAGCCAGGGGATATGGGATCCTTTTGTAAGGAGGACCTGCTTACGTCATCATGGGGATGGGCCATGAGTCCTTGCTAATTGATCACGTGAGCCCAGGCCTCCTGACTAGCTCATCACCTCGCTCTGGTTACTTCATCAGTGGGTCGGACAGGTGGGAGGCCAGAAGGTGTGACCTAACCTCCTGGGTGGACTTGTCCAGGTCAACAAAAGGAAGGGTCATGTTTGAAACACTTGAGGCCCTATCAACAGCTGGAGGTGTTGTAGTTGATAGGCAGGTTGGGTCACCTAATTAGGGGGAGGGTCACAAGGGGCCGCCAAAGCCTCACTTCCCGTTTTTCCAGGTCCCTGGATGGCAGCAAGTAGTTCCAAGTCTTCAGGGAAGGGCTTCACATGGAGTGAGGTCGTAAGTTGGCCCTCAGGCCACCCTATTCATTAGTGACAGTGGAGGGGACTGGAGTTTGATACAAGAAGAGAAATGGTGTCTGGGTGTTAACAGAATCCCAGGCAATGGGGTTTAGTGTTTCTGGGAAAGACGAGCTGTTTCTCAATAAACGAGGGATGGTCCAAGTGTCCAACTGCAGGTTGATCCCAGGTTCAAGGGCCATAGAAATACTCGGTAGAGTCATGTAATCCGTGGACGGTTGGGACTGGGCGGGGGTTAATGTGGTTAGCCACACCTCTTTACTTCATACCTGTGAGGGCCCAGGTGGCAGCCTGAAGTGTGCCCCGGGAGCCAGGTCCTTGGGAATACCAGGATGTTGTCAGGTGATCCAGGGGATATGGGATCCTTTTGTAAGGAGGAACTGCTTACTTCATGTGGGGATGGGCCATGAGTCCTTGCTAATTGATCACGTGAGCCCAGGCCTCCTGATGGGCTCACCATCTCGCTCTGGTTACTTCATCAGTTGGCCGGCCAGGTGGGAGGCCAGAAGTTGTGACCTAACCTCCTGGGTGGACTTGTCCAGGTCAACAAAAGGAAAGGTCATGTTTGAAACACTTAAGGCCCTATCAACCGCTAGAGGTGTTGTAGTTGATAGGCGGTTGGGTCACCTAATTAGGAGGAGGGTCACAAGGGGCCCCCAAAGCCTCACTTCCCCATATTTCCAGGTTTTGGATGGCACCAAGAAGTTCCAAGTCTTCAAGGAAGGGCCTATTAATGGAGTGACGCCGAAATTGGCCATCATGTCGCCCTACCATTAGTGACAGTGGAGGGTACTGGAGTTTGCTGCCAGAAGAGAAATGGCTGTCTAGGGGTTAAAGGAAGCCCGGGCAGTGTGGCTCAGTGTGACAGCAAACGACGAGCTGTGTCTGAAAAATATGGGAGATGGTCCAAGTGTCCAAATGCAGGTTGGTCTGTGGTGCCAGGGACCTGGAACACTGAGATTTCGCAATGAAAAACAGGGAAAATAAATAGGACGGTGCCTGAAGCAGTAGGAATACCAGTTCATAGAGCCTTAATTGTAAAGGACACTCTTTAGTCAATGGTAAATTGTGTTTCAAGAGGCGAGAAGTGAGTGTGATACTCTTCACTTTTGTAATTCAGTGTAAATGAGTTGGCGTTTTAGCAAGAAAGTTGGTGAAACAAAAATTCATCTGCATAGAGCCGATGTAGTACCATAAAAGTATTCAAAGCTCTTAGAAATCAAAATGATCATCAAGCTAGTGTTCAAACGAGAAATAACTTACATTTAAAGTCTGGTACTTTTGGCAAAATGCGCTATAGATACTTGGAATTCACAGTAAAAATGAGCTTGATTCACTGGACAAAAGTGAACCAAACACTGCAATTCACAATGAAAGACTACGGAAATATGTAGAAAGGTGCCTGACAATTAAGTTCATAGAGACTTAGTATCTAAAGGACACTTGTTTATCACTGGGAAATTGTGTACATAGAAAATAGAAGTGAGTGTGATGCTGGTTACACTTACAATTCAGCATAGGGAATTTGGGTCTTTAGGGAAAAAACGGTGAAACATCCATCATTTTCGTAGAGCTGATGCACTACTATAAAATAACTCAAAATTCTTAGAAATCAAAATGTTAGTTAAGCTAGTGTTCAGAGTAGTAATAATTTACTTATAAAGTCTGGTATATTGCCTAAACGCGCTATAGATAGCTTTGAATTCACAGTGAATAAGATTGAATCCCTGGACAAAAGTGCATCAAACACGGAAATTCACAATGAATTGCTGGGGAAATATTGTGAAGGTGCCTCAAACAGGAGGAATACAAGTTCACAGAGCCTTAATATGTGAAGGACAATGTTTCCTCACTGGGACATTGAGTCCATAGAGGAGAGAATTCAATACGCTACTCTACGTTTATAATTCGGTTTAAAAGCGTTGGCGTTTTAGCTAGAATGTAGGTACACATAAATTCATTTGCATAGTAGCATAAAAGTATTCAAAATTCTTGGAAAATAAATGATAGTCAACCTAGTGATCAAAGTGGTAATAATTTACATTTAAAATCTGCTATCTTTGGAAAAACGCTGTATACATACTTGGAATTCACAGTGAATGAGCTTGAATCTCTATGCACAAGTAAATCAAACATTGAAATTCACAACGAAAGACTAGGGAAATATGTAGGAAGGGTCCTGAAACAAAAGGAATACAAGTTAATAGAGCCATAATGTGAGAAGGACACTGTTTAGTCACTGGGAAGTTGTGTTCAAAGACAGAGAATTGTGTGCGATACGCTTTACTTTTGTAATTCAGTATAAAGGACTTGGCCTTTTAAGAAGAAAGTTGGTGAAACATGAAATTTTTTTATAGAGGTGATATAATTTATATAAATTATTCAAAACTCTTAGAAATAAAATTGATAGTAAAGCTAGTGTTCAAATTAATAATAAGTTACATTTAAAGTCTGGTATATTTCCCAAAACGATCTGCAGATATTTGGAATTCAACATCAATGAGCTTGAATCACTGGACAAAAGTGAATCGAACTGGGAAATTCACAATGACTTACTAGGGAAATATGTGTGAAGGTGCCTCAAATAGGAGGAAAACAAGGTCACAGAGCCTTAATATGTGAAGGACACTGTTTCCTCAGTGGGACAATGAGTCCATGGAGAAGAGAATTCAATATGCTACTCTACCTGGCTAGGTCCACACCAGCAGTTGCGTCTCAGCTTCTAGCCTTCAAACTATCCGGCCCCCTAATGAAGTAACCAGGAACAGGTGGCTTGAGGACCCAGGAGTTCTTGGCTCAGGTGACCAAATACTTCTGGTACTTGGCCCCTCCCCCTAACGACGTAAGCAGGTTCTGCTTCCTAAACTACTTTTGCTCCCCTGGCTCACCTGACATCTTTCAATTATGACCAAGGACGTGAATCCCAGGCATACTTCCGGGTGCCAACTGGGCCCTCACAGGTATGAAGTAAAGAGTTGTGGCTACCCACATGAGCCACCGCCCAGCCCCCACCACCCAGGGATCACAGGACTCTCTCAGGTATTTCCACGTCCCTGGCACCTCAGACCACCCTGCAGTTGGACACTTGGACCATCCCCCATATTTTTCAGGCACAGCTCGTTGTTTGCTGTCCCACTGAGTCTGTCTCACTAACTAAACACTGCCCGGGCTTCCTTTAACCCCCAGACAGCCATTTCTCTTCTGGCAGCAAACTCCACTACCCTCCACTGTCAATAAAGGGTAGCGCGACCTGAAGGCCAACTTTTGGCGTCACTCCATTAATAGGTCCTTCCTTGAAGACTTGGAACTTCTTGGTGCCATCCAGGAACCTGGAAATACGGGGAAGTGAGGCTTTCGCTGCCCCTTGTGACCCTCATCCCAAATAGGTGACCCAACCTGCATATCATTCAGAACAACTCCAGCTGTTGATAGAGCCTCAAGTGTTCCTCACATAACCCTTCCTTGTGTTGACCTGGACAAGTCCACCCAGGCGGTTAGGTCACAGCTTCTGGCTCCCACCTGGCCAGCCCCCTGATGACGTAACCAGGGCTAGGTGGTGAGCGGGTCAGGAGGCCCGGGCTCATGTGACCAATTAGCAGGGACACCCGCCCCATTTCCATGATGACGTAAGGAGGTTCTGCTTACAAAACGACCCCACCTCCCCTAGCTGACCTGACAACATCCTGGTACCTCTAAAAACTTGACTCACGTGGCCAACTTCAGGCTGACACTTGGGCGCTCCCCCCTCCCAAGACAAAAAGAGGTGTGGCTGCCCAGCCGAACCACACCGGAAAACCAAAGCCCAAGCATCCTAGGACTCTTCTGGGTATTTCAGAGGCCCTGTCACCTCTGACCAACATCCAATTGGACACCTGGAACTTCCCCCGTGTTTCTGAGACATGGCTGGTTATTTGCCTGAGCATGGAGCCACAGTGCCCTGGTTTGTGTGAAACCCCAGACAACCAATTGCTTCTTGCAGCATACTCCAGTCCTCTCCAATGTCAGGAATAGGTGGGGCGCCCTGAGGGCCAACTTTCTACCTCAGGTAATGCAGAGGCCCTTCCTTGATGAATTAGAACTTCTAGGTGGCATCCAGGGATAGGCAAAAACAGGGAAGTTGGGCTTTGGTGACCCCTTGTGACCGACTTTCAAATTAGGTGACCCCACCTGCCTGTCCACTAGCACAACTCCGGCTGTTGAAAGGGACTCAAATATTAGCTCTCCTGACCCTTCTTTTAGTTTACCTGGTCGAGTCCACCCGGTAGTTGCGTTTCAGCTTCCTTCCCCAAAGCACTAAACCCCATTGCCCGGGCTTCCCTTAACACCCAGACACCATTTCTCTTCTGGTAGCAAACTCCAGTCCCCTTCACTGTCACTAATGAATGGGGTGTCCTGAGGGCCATCTTACGACCTCACTCCATGCGAAGGCCCTTCCCTGAAGACTTGAAACTACTTTCTGCCGTCCAGGGACCTGGAAAAACGGGGAAGTGAGGCTTTGGCGGTCCCTTTTGACCCTCCTCCTAATTAGGTGACCCAACCTGCATATCAACTACAACACCTCCAGCTGTTGATAGGGCCCCAAGTGTTTCAAACATGACCCTTCCTTTTGTTGACCTGGACAAGTCCACCCAGGAGTTTAGGTCACAGTTTCTGGCCTCCCACCTGGCCGGCCCACTGATTAAGTAACCAGAGCTAGGTGGTGAGCCGGTCAGGAGGCCTGGGCTCACGTGATCCATTAGCAAGGACTCATGGCCCATCCCCGTGATGACGTAAGCAGGTCCTGCTTACAAAAGGATCCCATATCCCCTGGCTCACCTGACAACATCCCGGTATGCCTAAAAACTAGAGTCACGCTGCCCACTTCAGACTGGCACCTGGGCGCTCCCACCCCCCCACCCCCCACGCCTGATACAGAAAAGGGGTGTGGCTGAAAGCCAAACCCCAAGCAGAACCCAAAGTCCAGGCATCATAGGTCTCTTTTGGGTATTTCCCGGGCCCTGGAACCGCTGACCAACATCGCTTTGGACACCTGGATACTCCCCCGTGGTTCACAGACAAGCAGAGGCCTTTCTCAGAAGCTTTGGAACTTTTTGGTGCCATCCAGGGACTGGGAAAAACAGGGAACGTGCGCTTTGGCGACCCCTTGTACACTCTTCGGAATTAGGTGACCCCACCTGCCTGTGCATTAGAACAAGTCCAGCTGTTGAAAGGGCCTCAAATATTCACTAACCTGCCCCTTCCTTAAGTTTACCTGGCCAAGTCCACACCAGTGGCTGCGTCTCAGCTTCTAGCCTTCCAACTGGCCGGCACCCTGATGAAGTAACAAGGAACAGGTGGCTTGAGGACCCAGGAGTTCTCGGCTCACGTGACCAAATACTTCCGGCACTTGACCCCTCCCCCTAACGACCTAATCAGGTTCTGCTTCCCAAACTACCTTTGCTCCCCTGGCTCAGCTTACAACTTTCAAGCATGCCCAAGGACATGAATCCCAGGCATACTTCAGGGTACCAACTGGGCCCTCACAGGTATGAAGGAAAGAGTTGTGGCTACTTACATGAGCCACCGCCCAGCCCCCACCACCCAGGGATCACAGGACTCTCTCGGGTATTTTCACGTCCCTGGCACCTCAGACCACCCGGCAGTTGGACACTTGGACCATCCCCCAAATTTTTCAGGCACAGCTCATCGTTTGCTGTCCCACTGAGTAAACACTGCCCGGGCTTCCTTTAACCTCCAGACAGCCATTAATCTTCTGGCAGCAAACTCCAGTACCCTCCACGGTCACTAATGGGTAGGGTGACCTGATGGCCAACTTTTGGCGTCACTCCATTAATAGGCCCTTCCTTGAAGACTTGGAACTTCTTGGTGCCATCCAGGAACCTGGAAATATGAGGTGAGGCTTTGGCCTCCCCTTTTGACCCTCATCCTAATTAGGTGACCCAACCTGCCTATCATTTAGAACACCTCCAGCTGTTGATAGGGCTTCATGTGTTCCTCACATAACCCTTCCTTGTGTTGACCTGGACAAGTCCACCCAGGCGGTTAGGTCACAGCTTCTGGCTCCCACCTGGCGAGCCCCCTGATGAAGTAACCAGTGCTAGGTGGTGTGCGGGTCAGGCGGCCCAGGCTCACGTGACCCAATAGCACAGACACCCGGCCAATCCCCATGATGAAGTAAGTAGGTTCTGCTTACAAAACAACCCCACCTCCCCTAGCTCACCTGACAACATCCCGGTATTCCTAAAAACTTGACTCACGCGGCCAACTTCAGGCTGACACTTGGGCGCTCCCCCCTCCCAAGACAAAAAGAGGTGTGGCTGCCCAGCCGAACCACACCAGAAACACAAAGTCCAGGCTTCATAGGACTCTTCTGGGTATTTCCAAGGCCCTGGCACCTCTGACCAACATCCAGTTCGACACCTGGAACTTCCCCCGTGTTTCTGAGACACCGCTGGTCATTTGCCTGAGCATGGAGCCACAGTGCCCTCGTTTGAGTGAAACACCAGACAGCCAATTCCTTCTTGCAGCATACTCCAGTCCTCTCCAAAGTCCCGAATAGGTGGGGCGCCCTGAGGGCCAACTTTCGACCTCAGGCAATGCAGAGGCCCTTCCCTGATGAATTGGAACTTGTTGGTGCCATCCAGGAACAGGGAAAAACCGGGAACTTTGGTTTTGGCGACCCCCTGTGACCGTCTTGCGAATAAGGTGACCCCACCTGCCTGTCCACTAGAACAACTCCGGCTGTTGAAAGGGACTCAAATATTAGCTCTCCTGACCCTTCCTTTAGTTTACCTGGTCGAGGCCACCCGATAGTTGCGTTTCAACTTCCTTCCTCTAAGCACGAAACCCCATTGCCCGGGCTTCCCTTAACACCCAGACACCATTTCTCTTCTGGTAGCAAACTCCAGTCCACTTCACTGTCACTAATGAATGGGGTGTCCTGAGGGCCATCTTATGACCTCACTCCATGCAAAGGCCCTTCCCTGAAGACTTGAAACTACTTTCTGCCATCCAGGGACCTGGAAAAACGGGGAAGTGAGGCTTTGGCGGTCCCTTTTGACCCTCCTCCTAATTAGGTGACCCAACCTGCATATCAACTACAACACCTCCAGCTGTTGATAGGGCCCCAAGTGTTTCAAACATGACCCTTTCTTTTGTTGACCTGGACAAGTCCACCCAGGAGTTTAGGACACAGTTTCTGGCCTCCCACCTGGCGGGCCCACTGATGAAGTACCCAGAGCTAGGTGGTGAGCCGGTCAGGAGGCCTGGGCTCATGTGATCCATTAGCAAGGACTCATGGCCCATCCCCGTGATGACGTAGGCAGGTCCTGCTTACAAAAGGATCCCATATCCCCTGGCTCACCTGACAACATCCCGATATGCCTAAGAACTAGAGTCACGCCGCCCACTTCAGACTGGCACCTGGGCGCTCCCCCCCCTCCCCACGCCTGATGATGTAAAGGGGTGTGGCTGAAAGCCAAACCCCAAGCAGAACCCAAAGTCCAGGCATCATAGGTCTCTTTTGGGTATTTCCCGGGCCCTGGAACCACTGACCAACATCCCTTTGGACACCTGGATACTGCCCCGTGGTTCTGAGACAAGCAGAGGCCTTTCTCAGAAGTTTTGGAACTTCTTGGTGCCATCCAGGGACTGGGAAAAACAGGGAAGGTGCGCTTTGGCGACCCCTTGTACACTCTTCGGAATTAGGTGACCCCACCTGCCTGTGCATTAGAACAAGTCCAGCTGTTGAAAGGGCCTCAGATATTCTCTAACCTGCCCCTTCCTTAAGTTTACCTGGCCAAGTCCACACCAGTGGCTGTGTCTCAGCTTCTAGCCTTCCAACTGGCCGGCACCCTGATGAAGTAACCAGGAACAGGTGGCTTGAGGACCCAGGAGTTCTCGGCTCACGTGACCAAATACTTCTGGCACTTGACCCCTCCCCCTAACGACCTAATCAGGTTCTGCTTCCCAAACTACCTTTGCTCCCCTGGCTCAGCTTACAACTTTCAAGCATGCCCAAGGACATGAATCCCTGGCATACTTCAGGGTGCCAACTGGGCCCTCACAGGTATGAAGGAAAGAGTTGTGGCTACTTACATGAGCCACCGCCCAGCCCCCACCACCCAGGGATCACAGGACTCTCTCGGGTATTTCCACGTCCCTGGCTCCTCAGACCACCTGGCAGTTGGACACTTGGACCATCCCCCAAATTTTTCAGTCACAGCTCATCGTTTGCTGTCCCCCTGAGTAAACACTGCCCGGGCTTCCTTTAACCTACAGACAGCCATTAATCTTCTGGCAGCAAACTCCAGTACCCTCCACGGTCACTAATGGGTAGGGCGACCTGATGGCCAACTTTTGGCGTCACTCCATTAATAGGCCCTTCCTTGAAGACTTGGAACTTCTTGGTGCCATCCAGGAACCTGGAAATATGAGGTGAGGCTTTGGCGGCCCCTTGTGACCCTCATCCTAATTAGGTGACCCAACCTGCCTATCATTTAGAACACCTCCAGCTGTTGATAGGGCCTCAAGTGTTCCTCACATAACCCTTCCTTGTGTTGACCTGGACAAGTCCACTCAGGCGGTTAGGTCACAGCTTCTGGCTCCCACCTGGCGAGCCCCCTGATGAAGTAACCAGTGCTAGGTGGTGAGCGGGTCAAGCGGTCCAGGCTCACGTGACCCAATAGCACAGACACCCGGCCAATCCCCATGATGAAGTAAGTAGGTTCTGCTTACAAAACAACCCCACCTCCCCTAGCTCACCTGACAACATCCCGGTATTCCTAAAAACTTGACTCACGCGGCCAACTTCAGGCTGACACTTGGGAGCTCCCCCCTCCCAAGACAAAAAGAGGTGTGGCTCCCCAGCCGAACCACACCGGAAACACAACGCCCAGGCATCGTAGGACTCTTCCCGGTATTTCCAAGGCCCTGGCACCTCTGACCAACATCCAGTTGGACACCTGGAACTTCCACCGTGTTTCTGAGACACCGCTGGTCATTTGCCTGAGCATGGAGCCACAGTGCCCGGGTTTGTGTGAAACCCCAGACAGCCAATTCCTTCTTGCAGCATACTCCAGTCCTCTCCAATGGCACGAATGGGTGGGGCGCCCTGAGGGCCAACTTTCGACTTCAGGCAATGCAGAGGCCCATCCCTGATGAATTGGAACTTCTTGGTGCCATCCAGGAACAGGGAAAAACCGGAACTTTGGTTTTGGCGACCCCCTGTGACCGTCTTGCAAATAAGATGATCCCACCTGCCTGTCCACTAGAACAACTCCGGCTGTTGAAAGGGCCTCGAATATTAGCTCTCCTGACCCTTCTTTAGTTTACCTGGTCGAGTCCACCCGATAGTTGCGTTTCAGCTTCCTTCCCCAAAGCAGTAAACCCCATTGCCCGGGCTTCCGTTAACACCCAGACACCATTTCTCTTCTGGTAGCAAACTCCAGTCCCCTTCACTGTCACTAATGAATGGGGTGACCTGAGGGCCATCTTACGACCTCACTCCATGCGAAGGCCCTTCCCTGAAGACTTGAAACTACTTTCTGCCATCCAGGGACCTGGAAAAACGGGGAAGTGAGGCTTTGGCGGTCCCTTTTGACCCTCCTCCTAATTAGGTGACCCAACCTGCATATCAACTACAACACCTCCAGCTGTTGATAGGGCCCCAACTGTTTCAAACATGACCCTTCCTTTTGTTGACCTGCACAAGTCCACCCAGGAATTTAGGTCACAGTTACCTGCCTCCCACCTGATCGGCCCACTGATGAAGTAACCAGAGCTAGGTGGTGAGCCGGTCATGAGGCCTGGGCTCACGTGATCCATTAGCAAGGACTCATGGCCCATCCCCGTGATGACGTAAGCAGGTCCTGCTTACAAAAGGATCCCATATCCCCTGGCTCACCTAACAACATCCCGGTGTGCTGAAAAACTAGAGTCACGCCGCCCACTTCAGACTGGCACCTGGGCGCTCCCCCCCCTCCCCACGCCTGATGATGTAAAGGGGTGTGGCTGAAAGCCAAACCCCAAGCAGAACCCAAAGTCCAGGCATCATAGGTCTCTTTTGGGTATTTCCCGGGCCCTGGAACCACTGACCAACATCCCTTTGGACACCTGGATACTGCCCCGTGGTTCTGAGACAAGCAGAGGCCTTTCTCAGAAGTTTTGGAACTTCTTGGTGCCATCCAGGGACTGGGAAAAACAGGGAAGGTGCGCTTTGGCGACCCCTTGTACACTCTTCGGAATTAGGTGACCCCACCTGCCTGTGCATTAGAACAAGTCCAGCTGTTGAAAGGGCCTCAAATATTCACTAACCTGCCCCTTCCTTAAGTTTACCTGGCCAAGTCCACACCAGTGGCTGCGTCTCAGCTTCTAGCCTTCCAACTGGCCGGCACACTGATGAAGTAACCAGGAAC
The DNA here is from genome assembly GCA_026230045.1 of Corynorhinus townsendii. Classification (NCBI taxonomy): domain Eukaryota; kingdom Metazoa; phylum Chordata; class Mammalia; order Chiroptera; family Vespertilionidae; genus Corynorhinus; species Corynorhinus townsendii. Next base: position 66,522 of record JAPDVU010000028.1, on the reverse strand, counting down.
AAGTGGCTTGAGGACCCAGGAGTTTTCGGCTCAGGTGACCAAATACTTCCGGCACTTAGCCCCTCCCCCTAACGACCTAATCAGGTTCTACTTCCCAAACTACCTTTGCTCCTCTGGCTCAGCTGACAACTTTCAAGCATGCCCAAGGACAAGAATCCCAGGCATACTTCAGGGTGCCAAAGGGGCCCTCACCGGTATGAAGTAAAGAGTTGTGGCTACCCACATGAGCCACCGCCCAGCCCCCACCACCCAGGGATCACAGGACTCTCTCGGGTATTTCCACGTCCCTGACACCTCAGACCACCCGGCAGTTGGACACTTGGACCATCCCCCAAATTTTTCAGACACAGCTCGTCGTTTGCTGTCTCCCTGAGAAAACACTGCCCGGGCCTCCTTTAACCTCCAGACAGCCATTTCTCTTCTGGCAGCAAACTCCAGTACCCTCCACTGTCACTAATGGGTAGGGTGACCTGATGGCCAACTTTTGGCGTCACTCCATTAATAGGCCCTTGCTTGAAGACTTGGAACTTCTTGGTGCCATCCAGGAACCTGGAAATATGAGGTGAGGCTTTGGCGGCCCCTTGTGACCCTCATCCTAATTAGGTGACCCAACCTGCCTATCATTTAGAACACCTCCAGCTGTTGATAGGGCCTCAAGTGTTCCTCACATAACCCTTCCTTGTGTTGACCTGGACAAGTCCACTCAGGCGGTTAGGTCACAGCTTCTGGCTCCCACCTGGCGAGCCCCCTGATGAAGTAACCAGTGCTAGGTGGTGAGCGGGTCAAGCGGTCCAGGCTCACGTGACCCAATAGCACAGACACCCGGCCAATCCCCATGATGAAGTAAGTAGGTTCTGCTTACAAAACAACCCCACCTCCCCTAGCTCACCTGACAACATCCCGGTATTCCTAAAAACTTGACTCACGCGGCCAACTTCAGGCTGACACTTGGGAGCTCCCCCCTCCCAAGACAAAAAGAGGTGTGGCTCCCCAGCCGAACCACACCGGAAACACAACGCCCAGGCATCGTAGGACTCTTCCCGGTATTTCCAAGGCCCTGGCACCTCTGACCAACATCCAGTTGGACACCTGGAACTTCCACCGTGTTTCTGAGACACCGCTGGTCATTTGCCTGAGCATGGAGCCACAGTGCCCGGGTTTGTGTGAAACCCCAGACAGCCAATTCCTTCTTGCAGCATACTCCGGTCCTCTCCAATGGCACGAATGGGTGGGGCGCCCTGAGGGCCAACTTTCGACTTCAGGCAATGCAGAGGCCCATCCCTGATGAATTGGAACTTCTTGGTGCCATCCAGGAACAGGGAAAAACCGGAACTTTGGTTTTGGCGACCCCCTGTGACCGTCTTGCAAATAAGATGATCCCACCTGCCTGTCCACTAGAACAACTCCGGCTGTTGAAAGGGCCTCGAATATTAGCTCTCCTGACCCTTCTTTAGTTTACCTGGTCGAGTCCACCCGATAGTTGCGTTTCAGCTTCCTTCCCCAAAGCACTAAACCCCATTGCCCGGGCTTCCGTTAACACCCAGACACCATTTCTCTTCTGGTAGCAAACTCCAGTCCCCTTCACTGTCACTAATGAATGGGGTGACCTGAGGGCCATCTTACGACCTCACTCCATGCGAAGGCCCTTCCCTGAAGACTTGAAACTACTTTCTGCCATCCAGGGACCTGGAAAAACGGGGAAGTGAGGCTTTGGCGGTCCCTTTTGACCCTCCTCCTAATTAGGTGACCCAACCTGCATATCAACTACAACACCTCCAGCTGTTGATAGGGCCCCAACTGTTTCAAACATGACCCTTCCTTTTGTTGACCTGCACAAGTCCACCCAGGAATTTAGGTCACAGTTACCTGCCTCCCACCTGATCGGCCCACTGATGAAGTAACCAGAGCTAGGTGGTGAGCCGGTCATGAGGCCTGGGCTCACGTGATCCATTAGCAAGGACTCATGGCCCATCCCCGTGATGACGTAAGCAGGTCCTGCTTACAAAAGGATCCCATATCCCCTGGCTCACCTAACAACATCCCGGTGTGCTGAAAAACTAGAGTCACGCCGCCCACTTCAGACTGGCACCTGGGCGCTCCCCCCCCTCCCCACGCCTGATGATGTAAAGGGGTGTGGCTGAAAGCCAAACCCCAAGCAGAACCCAAAGTCCAGGCATCATAGGTCTCTTTTGGGTATTTCCCGGGCCCTGGAACCACTGACCAACATCCCTTTGGACACGTGGATACTGCCCCGTGGTTCTGAGACAAGCAGAGGCCTTTCTCAGAAGTTTTGGAACTTCTTGGTGCCATCCAGGGACTGGGAAAAACAGGGAAGGTGCGCTTTGGCGACCCCTTGTACACTCTTCGGAATTAGGTGACCCCACCTGCCTGTGCATTAGAACAAGTCCAGCTGTTGAAAGGGCCTCAAATATTCACTAACCTGCCCCTTCCTTAAGTTTACCTGGCCAAGTCCACACCAGTGGCTGCGTCTCAGCTTCTAGCCTTCCAACTGGCCGGCACACTGATGAAGTAACCAGGAACAAGTGGCTTGAGGACCCAGGAGTTTTCGGCTCAGGTGACCAAATACTTCCGGCACTTAGCCCCTCCCCCTAACGACCTAATCAGGTTCTACTTCCCAAACTACCTTTGCTCCTCTGGCTCAGCTGACAACTTTCAAGCATGCCCAAGGACAAGAATCCCAGGCATACTTCAGGGTGCCAAAGGGGCCCTCACCGGTATGAAGTAAAGAGTTGTGGCTACCCACATGAGCCACCGCCCAGCCCCCACCACCCAGGGATCACAGGACTCTCTCGGGTATTTCCACGTCCCTGACACCTCAGACCACCCGGCAGTTGGACACTTGGACCATCCCCCAAATTTTTCAGACACAGCTCGTCGTTTGCTGTCTCCCTGAGAAAACACTGCCCGGGCCTCCTTTAACCTCCAGACAGCCATTTCTCTTCTGGCAGCAAACTCCAGTACCCTCCACTGTCACTAATGGGTAGGGTGACCTGATGGCCAACTTTTGGCGTCACTCCATTAATAGGCCCTTGCTTGAAGACTTGGAACTTCTTGGTGCCATCCAGGAACCTGGAAATATGAGGTGAGGCTTTGGCGGCCCCTTGTGACCCTCATCCTAATTAGGTGACCCAACCTGCCTATCATTTAGAACACCTCCAGCTGTTGATAGGGCCTCAAGTGTTCCTCACATAACCCTTCCTTGTGTTGACCTGGACAAGTCCACTCAGGCGGTTAGGTCACAGCTTCTGGCTCCCACCTGGCGAGCCCCCTGATGAAGTAACCAGTGCTAGGTGGTGAGCGGGTCAAGCGGTCCAGGCTCACGTGACCCAATAGCACAGACACCCGGCCAATCCCCATGATGAAGTAAGTAGGTTCTGCTTACAAAACAACCCCACCTCCCCTAGCTCACCTGACAACATCCCGGTATTCCTAAAAACTTGACTCACGCGGCCAACTTCAGGCTGACACTTGGGAGCTCCCCCCTCCCAAGACAAAAAGAGGTGTGGCTCCCCAGCCGAACCACACCGGAAACACAACGCCCAGGCATCGTAGGACTCTTCCCGGTATTTCCAAGGCCCTGGCACCTCTGACCAACATCCAGTTGGACACCTGGAACTTCCACCGTGTTTCTGAGACACCGCTGGTCATTTGCCTGAGCATGGAGCCACAGTGCCCGGGTTTGTGTGAAACCCCAGACAGCCAATTCCTTCTTGCAGCATACTCCGGTCCTCTCCAATGGCACGAATGGGTGGGGCGCCCTGAGGGCCAACTTTCGACTTCAGGCAATGCAGAGGCCCATCCCTGATGAATTGGAACTTCTTGGTGCCATCCAGGAACAGGGAAAAACCGGAACTTTGGTTTTGGCGACCCCCTGTGACCGTCTTGCAAATAAGATGATCCCACCTGCCTGTCCACTAGAACAACTCCGGCTGTTGAAAGGGCCTCGAATATTAGCTCTCCTGACCCTTCTTTAGTTTACCTGGTCGAGTCCACCCGATAGTTGCGTTTCAGCTTCCTTCCCCAAAGCACTAAACCCCATTGCCCGGGCTTCCGTTAACACCCAGACACCATTTCTCTTCTGGTAGCAAACTCCAGTCCCCTTCACTGTCACTAATGAATGGGGTGACCTGAGGGCCATCTTACGACCTCACTCCATGCGAAGGCCCTTCCCTGAAGACTTGAAACTACTTTCTGCCATCCAGGGACCTGGAAAAACGGGGAAGTGAGGCTTTGGCGGTCCCTTTTGACCCTCCTCCTAATTAGGTGACCCAACCTGCATATCAACTACAACACCTCCAGCTGTTGATAGGGCCCCAACTGTTTCAAACATGACCCTTCCTTTTGTTGACCTGCACAAGTCCACCCAGGAATTTAGGTCACAGTTACCTGCCTCCCACCTGATCGGCCCACTGATGAAGTAACCAGAGCTAGGTGGTGAGCCGGTCATGAGGCCTGGGCTCACGTGATCCATTAGCAAGGACTCATGGCCCATCCCCGTGATGACGTAAGCAGGTCCTGCTTACAAAAGGATCCCATATCCCCTGGCTCACCTAACAACATCCCGGTGTGCTGAAAAACTAGAGTCACGCCGCCCACTTCAGACTGGCACCTGGGCGCTCCCCCCCCTCCCCACGCCTGATGATGTAAAGGGGTGTGGCTGAAAGCCAAACCCCAAGCAGAACCCAAAGTCCAGGCATCATAGGTCTCTTTTGGGTATTTCCCGGGCCCTGGAACCACTGACCAACATCCCTTTGGACACCTGGATACTGCCCCGTGGTTCTGAGACAAGCAGAGGCCTTTCTCAGAAGTTTTGGAACTTCTTGGTGCCATCCAGGGACTGGGAAAAACAGGGAAGGTGCGCTTTGGCGACCCCTTGTACACTCTTCGGAATTAGGTGACCCCACCTGCCTGTGCATTAGAACAAGTCCAGCTGTTGAAAGGGCCTCAAATATTCACTAACCTGCCCCTTCCTTAAGTTTACCTGGCCAAGTCCACACCAGTGGCTGCGTCTCAGCTTCTAGCCTTCCAACTGGCCGGCACACTGATGAAGTAACCAGGAACAAGTGGCTTGAGGACCCAGGAGTTTTCGGCTCAGGTGACCAAATACTTCCGGCACTTAGCCCCTCCCCCTAACGACCTAATCAGGTTCTACTTCCCAAACTACCTTTGCTCCTCTGGCTCAGCTGACAACTTTCAAGCATGCCCAAGGACAAGAATCCCAGGCATACTTCAGGGTGCCAAAGGGGCCCTCACCGGTATGAAGTAAAGAGTTGTGGCTACCCACATGAGCCACCGCCCAGCCCCCACCACCCAGGGATCACAGGACTCTCTCGGGTATTTCCACGTCCCTGACACCTCATACCACCCGGCAGTTGGACACTTGGACCATCCCCCAAATTTTTCAGACACAGCTCGTCGTTTGCTGTCTCCCTGAGAAAACACTGCCCGGGCCTCCTTTAACCTCCAGACAGCCATTTCTCTTCTGGCAGCAAACTCCAGTACCCTCCACTGTCACTAATGGGTAGGGTGACCTGATGGCCAACTTTTGACGTCACTCCATTAATAGGCCCTTGCTTGAAGACTTGGAACTTCTTGGTGCCATCCAGGAACCTGGAAATATGAGGTGAGGCTTTGGCGGCCCCTTGTGACCCTCATCCTAATTAGGTGACCCAACCTGCCTATCATTTAGAACACCTCCAGCTGTTGATAGGGCCTCAAGTGTTCCTCACATAACCCTTCCTTGTGTTGACCTGGACAAGTCCACTCAGGCGGTTAGGTCACAGCTTCTGGCTCCCACCTGGCGAGCCCCCTGATGAAGTAACCAGTGCTAGGTGGTGAGCGGGTCAAGCGGTCCAGGCTCACGTGACCCAATAGCACAGACACCCGGCCAATCCCCATGATGAAGTAAGTAGGTTCTGCTTACAAAACAACCCCACCTCCCCTAGCTCACCTGACAACATCCCGGTATTCCTAAAAACTTGACTCACGCGGCCAACTTCAGGCTGACACTTGGGAGCTCCCCCCTCCCAAGACAAAAAGAGGTGTGGCTCCCCAGCCGAACCACACCGGAAACACAACGCCCAGGCATCGTAGGACTCTTCCCGGTATTTCCAAGGCCCTGGCACCTCTGACCAACATCCAGTTGGACACCTGGAACTTCCACCGTGTTTCTGAGACACCGCTGGTCATTTGCCTGAGCATGGAGCCACAGTGCCCGGGTTTGTGTGAAACCCCAGACAGCCAATTCCTTCTTGCAGCATACTCCAGTCCTCTCCAATGGCACGAATGGGTGGGGCGCCCTGAGGGCCAACTTTCGACTTCAGGCAATGCAGAGGCCCATCCCTGATGAATTGGAACTTCTTGGTGCCATCCAGGAACAGGGAAAAACCGGAACTTTGGTTTTGGCGACCCCCTGTGACCGTCTTGCAAATAAGATGATCCCACCTGCCTGTCCACTAGAACAACTCCGGCTGTTGAAAGGGCCTCGAATATTAGCTCTCCTGACCCTTCTTTAGTTTACCTGGTCGAGTCCACCCGATAGTTGCGTTTCAGCTTCCTTCCCCAAAGCACTAAACCCCATTGCCCGGGCTTCCGTTAACACCCAGACACCATTTCTCTTCTGGTAGCAAACTCCAGTCCCCTTCACTGTCACTAATGAATGGGGTGACCTGAGGGCCATCTTACGACCTCACTCCATGCGAAGGCCCTTCCCTGAAGACTTGAAACTACTTTCTGCCATCCAGGGACCTGGAAAAACGGGGAAGTGAGGCTTTGGCGGTCCCTTTTGACCCTCCTCCTAATTAGGTGACCCAACCTGCATATCAACTACAACACCTCCAGCTGTTGATAGGGCCCCAACTGTTTCAAACATGACCCTTCCTTTTGTTGACCTGCACAAGTCCACCCAGGAATTTAGGTCACAGTTACCTGCCTCCCACCTGATTGGCCCACTGATGAAGTAAACAGAGCTAGGTGGTGAGCCGGTCATGAGGCCTGGGCTCACGTGATCCATTAGCAAGGACTCATGGCCCATCCCCGTGATGACGTAAGCAGGTCCTGCTTACAAAAGGATCCCATATCCCCTGGCTCACCTAACAACATCCCGGTGTGCTGAAAAACTAGAGTCACGCCGCCCACTTCAGACTGGCACCTGGGCGCTCCCCCCCCTCCCCACGCCTGATGATGTAAAGGGGTGTGGCTGAAAGCCAAACCCCAAGCAGAACCCAAAGTCCAGGCATCATAGGTCTCTTTTGGGTATTTCCCGGGCCCTGGAACCACTGACCAACATCCCTTTGGACACCTGGATACTGCCCCGTGGTTCTGAGACAAGCAGAGGCCTTTCTCAGAAGTTTTGGAACTTCTTGGTGCCATCCAGGGACTGGGAAAAACAGGGAAGGTGCGCTTTGGCGACCCCTTGTACACTCTTCGGAATTAGGTGACCCCACCTGCCTGTGCATTAGAACAAGTCCAGCTGTTGAAAGGGCCTCAAATATTCACTAACCTGGCCCTTCCTTAAGTTTACCTGGCCAAGTCCACACCAGTGGCTGCGTCTCAGCTTCTAGCCTTCCAACTGGCCGGCACACTGATGAAGTAACCAGGAACAAGTGGCTTGAGGACCCAGGAGTTTTCGGCTCAGGTGACCAAATACTTCCGGCACTTAGCCCCTCCCCCTAACGACCTAATCAGGTTCTACTTCCCAAACTACCTTTGCTCCTCTGGCTCAGCTGACAACTTTCAAGCATGCCCAAGGACAAGAATCCCAGGCATACTTCAGGGTGCCAAAGGGGCCCTCACCGGTATGAAGTAAAGAGTTGTGGCTACCCACATGAGCCACCGCCCAGCCCCCACCACCCAGGGATCACAGGACTCTCTCGGGTATTTCCACGTCCCTGACACCTCAGACCACCCGGCAGTTGGACACTTGGACCATCCCCCAAATTTTTCAGACACAGCTCGTCGTTTGCTGTCTCCCTGAGAAAACACTGCCCGGGCCTCCTTTAACCTCCAGACAGCCATTTCTCTTCTGGCAGCAAACTCCAGTACCCTCCACTGTCACTAATGGGTAGGGTGACCTGATGGCCAACTTTTGGCGTCACTCCATTAATAGGCCCTTGCTTGAAGACTTGGAACTTCTTGGTGCCATCGAGGAACCTGGAAATATGAGGTGAGGCTTTGGCCTCCCCTTGTGACCCTCATCCTAATTAGGTGACCCATCCTGCCTATCATTTAGAACACCTCCCGCTGTTGACAGGGCCTCAAGTGTTCCTCACATAACCCTTCCTTGTGTTGACCTGGACAAGTCCACTCAGGCGGTTAGGTCACAGCTTCTGGCTCCCACCTGGCGAGCCCCCTGATGAAGTAACCAGTGCTAGGTGGTGAGCGGGTCAGGCCGCCCAGGCTCACGTGACCAAATAGCACAGACACCCGGCCAATCCCCATGATGAAGTAAGGAGGTTCTGCTTACAAAACAACCCCACCTCCCCTAGCTCACCTGACAACATCCCGGTATTCCTAAAAACTTGACTCACGCGGCCAACTTCAGGCTGACACTTGGGAGCTCCCCCCTCCCAAGACGAAAAGGGGTGTGGCTGCCCAGCCGAACCACACGGGAAACACAACGTCCAGGCATCGTAGGACTCTTCCCGGTATTTCCAAGGCCCTGGCACCTCTGACCAACATCCAGTTGGACACCTGGAACTTCCCCCGTGTTTCTGAGACACCGCTGGTCATTTGCCTGAGCATGGAGCCACAGTGCCCGGGTTTGTGTGAAACCCCAGACAGCCAATTCCTTCTTGCAGCATACTCCAGTCCTCTCCAATGGCACGAATGGGTGGGGCGCCCTGAGGGCCAACTTTCGACTTCAGGCAATGCAGAGGCCCATCCCTGATGAATTGGAACTTCTTGGTGCCATCCAGGAACAGGGAAAAACCTGAACTTTGCTTTTGGCAACCCCCTGTGACCGTCTTGCAAATAAGATGATCCCACCTGCCTGTCCACTAGAACAACTCCGGCTGTTGAAAGGGCCTCGAATATTAGCTCTCCTGACCCTTCTTTAGTTTACCTGGTCGAGTCCACCCGATAGTTGCGTTTCAGCTTCCTTCCCCAAAGCACTAAACCCCATTGCCCGGGCTTCCCTTAACACCCAGACACCATTTCTCTTCTTGTAGCAAACTCCAGTCCCCTTCACTGTCACTAATGAATGGGGTGACCTGAGGGCCATCTTACGACCTCACTCCATGCGAAGGCCCTTCCCTGAAGACTTGAAACTACTTTCTGCCATCCAGGGACCTGGAAAAAAGGGGAAGTGAGGCTTTGGCGGTCCCTTTTGACCCTCCTCCTAATTAGGTGACCCAACCTGCATATCAACTACAACACCTCCAGCTGTTGATAGGGCCCCAACTGTTTCAAACATGACCCTTCCTTTTGTTGACCTGCACAAGTCCACCCAGGAATTTAGGTCACAGTTACCTGCCTCCCACCTGATCGGCCCACTGATGAAGTAAACAGAGCTAGGTGGTGAGCCGGTCATGAGGCCTGGGCTCACGTGATCCATTAGCAAGGACTCATGGCCCATCCCCGTGATGACGTAAGCAGGTCCTGCTTACAAAAGGATCCCATATCCCCTGGCTCACCTAACAACATCCCGGTGTGCTGAAAAACTAGAGTCACGCCGCCCACTTCAGACTGGCACCTGGGCGCTCCCCCCCCTCCCCACGCCTGATGATGTAAAGGGGTGTGGCTGAAAGCCAAACCCCAAGCAGAACCCAAAGTCCAGGCATCATAGGTCTCTTTTGGGTATTTCCCGGGCCCTGGAACCACTGACCAACATCCCTTTGGACACCTGGATACTGCCCCGTGGTTCTGAGACAAGCAGAGGCCTTTCTCAGAAGTTTTGGAACTTCTTGGTGCCATCCAGGGACTGGGAAAAACAGGGAAGGTGCGCTTTGGCGACCCCTTGTACACTCTTCGGAATTAGGTGACCCCACCTGCCTGTGCATTAGAACAAGTCCAGCTGTTGAAAGGGCCTCAAATATTCACTAACCTGGCCCTTCCTTAAGTTTACCTGGCCAAGTCCACACCAGTGGCTGCGTCTCAGCTTCTAGCCTTCCAACTGGCCGGCACACTGATGAAGTAACCAGGAACAAGTGGCTTGAGGACCCAGGAGTTTTCGGCTCAGGTGACCAAATACTTCCGGCACTTAGCCCCTCCCCCTAACGACCTAATCAGGTTCTACTTCCCAAACTACCTTTGCTCCTCTGGCTCAGCTGACAACTTTCAAGCATGCCCAAGGACAAGAATCCCAGGCATACTTCAGGGTGCCAAAGGGGCCCTCACCGGTATGAAGTAAAGAGTTGTGGCTACCCACATGAGCCACCGCCCAGCCCCCACCACCCAGGGATCACAGGACTCTCTCGGGTATTTCCACGTCCCTGACACCTCAGACCACCCGGCAGTTGGACACTTGGACCATCCCCCAAATTTTTCAGACACAGCTCGTCGTTTGCTGTCTCCCTGAGAAAACACTGCCCGGGCCTCCTTTAACCTCCAGACAGCCATTTCTCTTCTGGCAGCAAACTCCAGTACCCTCCACTGTCACTAATGGGTAGGGTGACCTGATGGCCAACTTTTGGCGTCACTCCATTAATAGGCCCTTGCTTGAAGACTTGGAACTTCTTGGTGCCATCGAGGAACCTGGAAATATGAGGTGAGGCTTTGGCCTCCCCTTGTGACCCTCATCCTAATTAGGTGACCCATCCTGCCTATCATTTAGAACACCTCCCGCTGTTGACAGGGCCTCAAGTGTTCCTCACATAACCCTTCCTTGTGTTGACCTGGACAAGTCCACTCAGGCGGTTAGGTCACAGCTTCTGGCTCCCACCTGGCGAGCCCCCTGATGAAGTAACCAGTGCTAGGTGGTGAGCGGGTCAGGCCGCCCAGGCTCACGTGACCAAATAGCACAGACACCCGCCCAATCCCCATGATGAAGTAAGGAGGTTCTGCTTACAAAACAACCCCACCTCCCCTAGCTCACCTGACAACATCCCGGTATTCCTAAAAACTTGACTCACGCGGCCAACTTCAGGCTGACACTTGGGAGCTCCCCCCTCCCAAGACGAAAAGGGGTGTGGCTGCCCAGCCGAACCACACGGGAAACACAACGTCCAGGCATCGTAGGACTCTTCCCGGTATTTCCAAGGCCCTGGCACCTCTGACCAACATCCAGTTGGACACCTGGAACTTCCCCCGTGTTTCTGAGACACCGCTGGTCATTTGCCTGAGCATGGAGCCACAGTGCCCGGGTTTGTGTGAAACCCCAGACAGCCAATTCCTTCTTGCAGCATACTCCAGTCCTCTCCAATGGCACGAATGGGTGGGGCGCCCTGAGGGCCAACTTTCGACTTCAGGCAATGCAGAGGCCCATCCCTGATGAATTGGAACTTCTTGGTGCCATCCAGGAACAGGGAAAAACCTGAACTTTGCTTTTGGCAACCCCCTGTGACCGTCTTGCAAATAAGATGATCCCACCTGCCTGTCCACTAGAACAACTCCGGCTGTTGAAAGGGCCTCGAATATTAGCTCTCCTGACCCTTCTTTAGTTTACCTGGTCGAGTCCACCCGATAGTTGCGTTTCAGCTTCCTTCCCCAAAGCACTAAACCCCATTGCCCGGGCTTCCCTTAACACCCAGACACCATTTCTCTTCTTGTAGCAAACTCCAGTCCCCTTCACTGTCACTAATGAATGGGGTGACCTGAGGGCCATCTTACGACCTCACTCCATGCGAAGGCCCTTCCCTGAAGACTTGAAACTACTTTCTGCCATACAGGGACCTGGAAAAAAGGGGAAGTGAGGCTTTGGCGGTCCCTTTTGACCCTCCTCCTAATTAGGTGACCCAACCTGCATATCAACTACAACACCTCCAGCTGTTGATAGGGCCCCAACTGTTTCAAACATGACCCTTCCTTTTGTTGACCTGCACAAGTCCACCCAGGAATTTAGGTCACAGTTACCTGCCTCCCACCTGATCGGCCCACTGATGAAGTAAACAGAGCTAGGTGGTGAGCCGGTCATGAGGCCTGGGCTCACGTGATCCATTAGCAAGGACTCATGGCCCATCCCCGTGATGACGTAAGCAGGTCCTGCTTACAAAAGGATCCCATATCCCCTGGCTCACCTAACAACATCCCGGTGTGCTGAAAAACTAGAGTCACGCCGCCCACTTCAGACTGGCACCTGGGCGCTCCCCCCCCTCCCCACGCCTGATGATGTAAAGGGGTGTGGCTGAAAGCCAAACCCCAAGCAGAACCCAAAGTCCAGGCATCATAGGTCTCTTTTGGGTATTTCCCGGGCCCTGGAACCACTGACCAACATCCCTTTGGACACCTGGATACTGCCCCGTGGTTCTGAGACAAGCAGAGGCCTTTCTCAGAAGTTTTGGAACTTCTTGGTGCCATCCAGGGACTGGGAAAAACAGGGAAGGTGCGCTTTGGCGACCCCTTGTACACTCTTCGGAATTAGGTGACCCCACCTGCCTGTGCATTAGAACAAGTCCAGCTGTTGAAAGGGCCTCAAATATTCACTAACCTGGCCCTTTCTTAAGTTTACCTGGCCAAGTCCACACCAGTGGCTGCGTCTCAGCTTCTAGCCTTCCAACTGGCCGGCACACTGATGAAGTAACCAGGAACAAGTGGCTTGAGGACCCAGGAGTTTTCGGCTCAGGTGACCAAATACTTCCGGCACTTAGCCCCTCCCCCTAACGACCTAATCAGGTTCTACTTCCCAAACTACCTTTGCTCCTCTGGCTCAGCTGACAACTTTCAAGCATGCCCAAGGACAAGAATCCCAGGCATACTTCAGGGTGCCAAAGGGGCCCTCACCGGTATGAAGTAAAGAGTTGTGGCTACCCACATGAGCCACCGCCCAGCCCCCACCACCCAGGGATCACAGGACTCTCTCGGGTATTTCCACGTCCCTGACACCTCAGACCACCCGGCAGTTGGACACTTGGACCATCCCCCAAATTTTTCAGACACAGCTCGTCGTTTGCTGTCTCCCTGAGAAAACACTGCCCGGGCCTCCTTTAACCTCCAGACAGCCATTTCTCTTCTGGCAGCAAACTCCAGTACCCTCCACTGTCACTAATGGGTAGGGTGACCTGATGGCCAACTTTTGGCGTCACTCCATTAATAGGCCCTTGCTTGAAGACTTGGAACTTCTTGGTGCCATCCAGGAACCTGGAAATATGAGGTGAGGCTTTGGCGGCCCCTTGTGACCCTCATCCTAATTAGGTGACCCAACCTGCCTATCATTTAGAACACCTCCAGCTGTTGATAGGGCCTCAAGTGTTCCTCACATAACCCTTCCTTGTGTTGACCTGGACAAGTCCACTCAGGCGGTTAGGTCACAGCTTCTGGCTCCCACCTGGCGAGCCCCCTGATGAAGTAACCAGTGCTAGGTGGTGAGCGGGTCAAGCGGTCCAGGCTCACGTGACCCAATAGCACAGACACCCGGCCAATCCCCATGATGAAGTAAGTAGGTTCTGCTTACAAAACAACCCCACCTCCCCTAGCTCACCTGACAACATCCCGGTATTCCTAAAAACTTGACTCACGCGGCCAACTTCAGGCTGACACTTGGGAGCTCCCCCCTCCCAAGACAAAAAGAGGTGTGGCTCCCCAGCCGAACCACACCGGAAACACAACGCCCAGGCATCGTAGGACTCTTCCCGGTATTTCCAAGGCCCTGGCACCTCTGACCAACATCCAGTTGGACACCTGGAACTTCCACCGTGTTTCTGAGACACCGCTGGTCATTTGCCTGAGCATGGAGCCACAGTGCCCGGGTTTGTGTGAAACCCCAGACAGCCAATTCCTTCTTGCAGCATACTCCAGTCCTCTCCAATGGCACGAATGGGTGGGGCGCCCTGAGGGCCAACTTTCGACTTCAGGCAATGCAGAGGCCCATCCCTGATGAATTGGAACTTCTTGGTGCCATCCAGGAACAGGGAAAAACCGGAACTTTGGTTTTGGCGACCCCCTGTGACCGTCTTGCAAATAAGATGATCCCACCTGCCTGTCCACTAGAACAACTCCGGCTGTTGAAAGGGCCTCGAATATTAGCTCTCCTGACCCTTCTTTAGTTTACCTGGTCGAGTCCACCCGATAGTTGCGTTTCAGCTTCCTTCCCCAAAGCACTAAACCCCATTGCCCGGGCTTCCGTTAACACCCAGACACCATTTCTCTTCTGGTAGCAAACTCCAGTCCCCTTCACTGTCACTAATGAATGGGGTGACCTGAGGGCCATCTTACGACCTCACTCCATGCGAAGGCCCTTCCCTGAAGACTTGAAACTACTTTCTGCCATCCAGGGACCTGGAAAAACGGGGAAGTGAGGCTTTGGCGGTCCCTTTTGACCCTCCTCCTAATTAGGTGACCCAACCTGCATATCAACTACAACACCTCCAGCTGTTGATAGGGCCCCAACTGTTTCAAACATGACCCTTCCTTTTGTTGACCTGCACAAGTCCACCCAGGAATTTAGGTCACAGTTACCTGCCTCCCACCTGATCGGCCCACTGATGAAGTAAACAGAGCTAGGTGGTGAGCCGGTCATGAGGCCTGGGCTCACGTGATCCATTAGCAAGGACTCATGGCCCATCCCCGTGATGACGTAAGCAGGTCCTGCTTACAAAAGGATCCCATATCCCCTGGCTCACCTAACAACATCCCGGTGTGCTGAAAAACTAGAGTCACGCCGCCCACTTCAGACTGGCACCTGGGCGCTCCCCCCCCTCCCCACGCCTGATGATGTAAAGGGGTGTGGCTGAAAGCCAAACCCCAAGCAGAACCCAAAGTCCAGGCATCATAGGTCTCTTTTGGGTATTTCCCGGGCCCTGGAACCACTGACCAACATCCCTTTGGACACCTGGATACTGCCCCGTGGTTCTGAGACAAGCAGAGGCCTTTCTCAGAAGTTTTGGAACTTCTTGGTGCCATCCAGGGACTGGGAAAAACAGGGAAGGTGCGCTTTGGCGACCCCTTGTACACTCTTCGGAATTAGGTGACCCCACCTGCCTGTGCATTAGAACAAGTCCAGCTGTTGAAAGGGCCTCAAATATTCACTAACCTGGCCCTTCCTTAAGTTTACCTGGCCAAGTCCACACCAGTGGCTGCGTCTCAGCTTCTAGCCTTCCAACTGGCCGGCACACTGATGAAGTAACCAGGAACAAGTGGCTTGAGGACCCAGGAGTTTTCGGCTCAGGTGACCAAATACTTCCGGCACTTAGCCCCTCCCCCTAACGACCTAATCAGGTTCTACTTCCCAAACTACCTTTGCTCCTCTGGCTCAGCTGACAACTTTCAAGCATGCCCAAGGACAAGAATCCCAGGCATACTTCAGGGTGCCAAAGGGGCCCTCACCGGTATGAAGTAAAGAGTTGTGGCTACCCACATGAGCCACCGCCCAGCCCCCACCACCCAGGGATCACAGGACTCTCTCGGGTATTTCCACGTCCCTGACACCTCAGACCACCCGGCAGTTGGACACTTGGACCATCCCCCAAATTTTTCAGACACAGCTCGTCGTTTGCTGTCTCCCTGAGAAAACACTGCCCGGGCCTCCTTTAACCTCCAGACAGCCATTTCTCTTCTGGCAGCAAACTCCAGTACCCTCCACTGTCACTAATGGGTAGGGTGACCTGATGGCCAACTTTTGGCGTCACTCCATTAATAGGCCCTTGCTTGAAGACTTGGAACTTCTTGGTGCCATCCAGGAACCTGGAAATATGAGGTGAGGCTTTGGCGGCCCCTTGTGACCCTCATCCTAATTAGGTGACCCAACCTGCCTATCATTTAGAACACCTCCAGCTGTTGATAGGGCCTCAAGTGTTCCTCACATAACCCTTCCTTGTGTTGACCTGGACAAGTCCACTCAGGCGGTTAGGTCACAGCTTCTGGCTCCCACCTGGCGAGCCCCCTGATGAAGTAACCAGTGCTAGGTGGTGAGCGGGTCAAGCGGTCCAGGCTCACGTGACCCAATAGCACAGACACCCGGCCAATCCCCATGATGAAGTAAGTAGGTTCTGCTTACAAAACAACCCCACCTCCCCTAGCTCACCTGACAACATCCCGGTATTCCTAAAAACTTGACTCACGCGGCCAACTTCAGGCTGACACTTGGGAGCTCCCCCCTCCCAAGACAAAAAGAGGTGTGGCTCCCCAGCCGAACCACACCGGAAACACAACGCCCAGGCATCGTAGGACTCTTCCCGGTATTTCCAAGGCCCTGGCACCTCTGACCAACATCCAGTTGGACACCTGGAACTTCCACCGTGTTTCTGAGACACCGCTGGTCATTTGCCTGAGCATGGAGCCACAGTGCCCGGGTTTGTGTGAAACCCCAGACAGCCAATTCCTTCTTGCAGCATACTCCAGTCCTCTCCAATGGCACGAATGGGTGGGGCGCCCTGAGGGCCAACTTTCGACTTCAGGCAATGCAGAGGCCCATCCCTGATGAATTGGAACTTCTTGGTGCCATCCAGGAACAGGGAAAAACCGGAACTTTGGTTTTGGCGACCCCCTGTGACCGTCTTGCAAATAAGATGATCCCACCTGCCTGTCCACTAGAACAACTCCGGCTGTTGAAAGGGCCTCGAATATTAGCTCTCCTGACCCTTCTTTAGTTTACCTGGTCGAGTCCACCCGATAGTTGCGTTTCAGCTTCCTTCCCCAAAGCACTAAACCCCATTGCCCGGGCTTCCGTTAACACCCAGACACCATTTCTCTTCTGGTAGCAAACTCCAGTCCCCTTCACTGTCACTAATGAATGGGGTGACCTGAGGGCCATCTTACGACCTCACTCCATGCGAAGGCCCTTCCCTGAAGACTTGAAACTACTTTCTGCCATCCAGGGACCTGGAAAAACGGGGAAGTGAGGCTTTGGCGGTCCCTTTTGACCCTCCTCCTAATTAGGTGACCCAACCTGCATATCAACTACAACACCTCCAGCTGTTGATAGGGCCCCAACTGTTTCAAACATGACCCTTCCTTTTGTTGACCTGCACAAGTCCACCCAGGAATTTAGGTCACAGTTACCTGCCTCCCACCTGATTGGCCCACTGATGAAGTAAACAGAGCTAGGTGGTGAGCCGGTCATGAGGCCTGGGCTCACGTGATCCATTAGCAAGGACTCATGGCCCATCCCCGTGATGACGTAAGCAGGTCCTGCTTACAAAAGGATCCCATATCCCCTGGCTCACCTAACAACATCCCGGTGTGCTGAAAAACTAGAGTCACGCCGCCCACTTCAGACTGGCACCTGGGCGCTCCCCCCCCTCCCCACGCCTGATGATGTAAAGGGGTGTGGCTGAAAGCCAAACCCCAAGCAGAACCCAAAGTCCAGGCATCATAGGTCTCTTTTGGGTATTTCCCGGGCCCTGGAACCACTGACCAACATCCCTTTGGACACCTGGATACTGCCCCGTGGTTCTGAGACAAGCAGAGGCCTTTCTCAGAAGTTTTGGAACTTCTTGGTGCCATCCAGGGACTGGGAAAAACAGGGAAGGTGCGCTTTGGCGACCCCTTGTACACTCTTCGGAATTAGGTGACCCCACCTGCCTGTGCATTAGAACAAGTCCAGCTGTTGAAAGGGCCTCAAATATTCACTAACCTGGCCCTTCCTTAAGTTTACCTGGCCAAGTCCACACCAGTGGCTGCGTCTCAGCTTCTAGCCTTCCAACTGGCCGGCACACTGATGAAGTAACCAGGAACAAGTGGCTTGAGGACCCAGGAGTTTTCGGCTCAGGTGACCAAATACTTCCGGCACTTAGCCCCTCCCCCTAACGACCTAATCAGGTTCTACTTCCCAAACTACCTTTGCTCCTCTGGCTCAGCTGACAACTTTCAAGCATGCCCAAGGACAAGAATCCCAGGCATACTTCAGGGTGCCAAAGGGGCCCTCACCGGTATGAAGTAAAGAGTTGTGGCTACCCACATGAGCCACCGCCCAGCCCCCACCACCCAGGGATCACAGGACTCTCTCGGGTATTTCCACGTCCCTGACACCTCAGACCACCCGGCAGTTGGACACTTGGACCATCCCCCAAATTTTTCAGACACAGCTCGTCGTTTGCTGTCTCCCTGAGAAAACACTGCCCGGGCCTCCTTTAACCTCCAGACAGCCATTTCTCTTCTGGCAGCAAACTCCAGTACCCTCCACTGTCACTAATGGGTAGGGTGACCTGATGGCCAACTTTTGGCGTCACTCCATTAATAGGCCCTTGCTTGAAGACTTGGAACTTCTTGGTGCCATCGAGGAACCTGGAAATATGAGGTGAGGCTTTGGCCTCCCCTTGTGACCCTCATCCTAATTAGGTGACCCATCCTGCCTATCATTTAGAACACCTCCCGCTGTTGACAGGGCCTCAAGTGTTCCTCACATAACCCTTCCTTGTGTTGACCTGGACAAGTCCACTCAGGCGGTTAGGTCACAGCTTCTGGCTCCCACCTGGCGAGCCCCCTGATGAAGTAACCAGTGCTAGGTGGTGAGCGGGTCAGGCCGCCCAGGCTCACGTGACCAAATAGCACAGACACCCGCCCAATCCCCATGATGAAGTAAGGAGGTTCTGCTTACAAAACAACCCCACCTCCCCTAGCTCACCTGACAACATCCCGGTATTCCTAAAAACTTGACTCACGCGGCCAACTTCAGGCTGACACTTGGGAGCTCCCCCCTCCCAAGACGAAAAGGGGTGTGGCTGCCCAGCCGAACCACACGGGAAACACAACGTCCAGGCATCGTAGGACTCTTCCCGGTATTTCCAAGGCCCTGGCACCTCTGACCAACATCCAGTTGGACACCTGGAACTTCCCCCGTGTTTCTGAGACACCGCTGGTCATTTGCCTGAGCATGGAGCCACAGTGCCCGGGTTTGTGTGAAACCCCAGACAGCCAATTCCTTCTTGCAGCATACTCCAGTCCTCTCCAATGGCACGAATGGGTGGGGCGCCCTGAGGGCCAACTTTCGACTTCAGGCAATGCAGAGGCCCATCCCTGATGAATTGGAACTTCTTGGTGCCATCCAGGAACAGGGAAAAACCTGAACTTTGCTTTTGGCAACCCCCTGTGACCGTCTTGCAAATAAGATGATCCCACCTGCCTGTCCACTAGAACAACTCCGGCTGTTGAAAGGGCCTCGAATATTAGCTCTCCTGACCCTTCTTTAGTTTACCTGGTCGAGTCCACCCGATAGTTGCGTTTCAGCTTCCTTCCCCAAAGCACTAAACCCCATTGCCCGGGCTTCCCTTAACACCCAGACACCATTTCTCTTCTTGTAGCAAACTCCAGTCCCCTTCACTGTCACTAATGAATGGGGTGACCTGAGGGCCATCTTACGACCTCACTCCATGCGAAGGCCCTTCCCTGAAGACTTGAAACTACTTTCTGCCATCCAGGGACCTGGAAAAAAGGGGAAGTGAGGCTTTGGCGGTCCCTTTTGACCCTCCTCCTAATTAGGTGACCCAACC
Organism: Corynorhinus townsendii; assembly: GCA_026230045.1. Lineage (NCBI taxonomy): Eukaryota > Metazoa > Chordata > Mammalia > Chiroptera > Vespertilionidae > Corynorhinus > Corynorhinus townsendii. The sequence goes on along the minus strand of JAPDVU010000028.1, from coordinate 46,981 downwards.
TGCATATCAACTACAACACCTCCAGCTGTTGATAGGGCCCCAACTGTTTCAAACATGACCCTTCCTTTTGTTGACCTGCACAAGTCCACCCAGGAATTTAGGTCACAGTTACCTGCCTCCCACCTGATCGGCCCACTGATGAAGTAAACAGAGCTAGGTGGTGAGCCGGTCATGAGGCCTGGGCTCACGTGATCCATTAGCAAGGACTCATGGCCCATCCCCGTGATGACGTAAGCAGGTCCTGCTTACAAAAGGATCCCATATCCCCTGGCTCACCTAACAACATCCCGGTGTGCTGAAAAACTAGAGTCACGCCGCCCACTTCAGACTGGCACCTGGGCGCTCCCCCCCCTCCCCACGCCTGATGATGTAAAGGGGTGTGGCTGAAAGCCAAACCCCAAGCAGAACCCAAAGTCCAGGCATCATAGGTCTCTTTTGGGTATTTCCCGGGCCCTGGAACCACTGACCAACATCCCTTTGGACACCTGGATACTGCCCCGTGGTTCTGAGACAAGCAGAGGCCTTTCTCAGAAGTTTTGGAACTTCTTGGTGCCATCCAGGGACTGGGAAAAACAGGGAAGGTGCGCTTTGGCGACCCCTTGTACACTCTTCGGAATTAGGTGACCCCACCTGCCTGTGCATTAGAACAAGTCCAGCTGTTGAAAGGGCCTCAAATATTCACTAACCTGGCCCTTCCTTAAGTTTACCTGGCCAAGTCCACACCAGTGGCTGCGTCTCAGCTTCTAGCCTTCCAACTGGCCGGCACACTGATGAAGTAACCAGGAACAAGTGGCTTGAGGACCCAGGAGTTTTCGGCTCAGGTGACCAAATACTTCCGGCACTTAGCCCCTCCCCCTAACGACCTAATCAGGTTCTACTTCCCAAACTACCTTTGCTCCTCTGGCTCAGCTGACAACTTTCAAGCATGCCCAAGGACAAGAATCCCAGGCATACTTCAGGGTGCCAAAGGGGCCCTCACCGGTATGAAGTAAAGAGTTGTGGCTACCCACATGAGCCACCGCCCAACCCCCACCACCCAGGGATCACAGGACTCTCTCGGGTATTTCCACGTCCCTGACACCTCAGACCACCCGGCAGTTGGACACTTGGACCATCCCCCAAATTTTTCAGACACAGCTCGTCGTTTGCTGTCTCCCTGAGAAAACACTGCCCGGGCCTCCTTTAACCTCCAGACAGCCATTTCTCTTCTGGCAGCAAACTCCAGTACCCTCCACTGTCACTAATGGGTAGGGTGACCTGATGGCCAACTTTTGGCGTCACTCCATTAATAGGCCCTTGCTTGAAGACTTGGAACTTCTTGGTGCCATCGAGGAACCTGGAAATATGAGGTGAGGCTTTGGCCTCCCCTTGTGACCCTCATCCTAATTAGGTGACCCATCCTGCCTATCATTTAGAACACCTCCCGCTGTTGACAGGGCCTCAAGTGTTCCTCACATAACCCTTCCTTGTGTTGACCTGGACAAGTCCACCCACGCGGTTAGGTCACAGCTTCTGGCTCCCACCTGGCGAGCCCCCTGATGAAGTAACCAGTGCTAGGTGGTGAGCGGGTCAGGCCGCCCAGGCTCACGTGACCAAATAGCACAGACCCCCACCCAATCCCCATGATGAAGTAAGGAGGTTCTGCTTACAAAACAACCCCACCTCCCCTAGCTCACCTGACAACATCCCGGTATTCCTAAAAACTTGACTCACGCGGCCAACTTCAGGCTGACACTTGGGAGCTCCCCCCTCCCAAGACGAAAAGGGGTGTGGCTGCCCAGCCGAACCACACGGGAAACACAACGTCCAGGCATCGTAGGACTCTTCCCGGTATTTCCAAGGCCCTGGCACCTCTGACCAACATCCAGTTGGACACCTGGAACTTCCCCCGTGTTTCTGAGACACCGCTGGTCATTTGCCTGAGCATGGAGCCACAGTGCCCGGGTTTGTGTGAAACCCCAGACAGCCAATTCCTTCTTGCAGCATACTCCAGTCCTCTCCAATGGCACGAATGGGTGGGGCGCCCTGAGGGCCAACTTTCGACTTCAGGCAATGCAGAGGCCCATCCCTGATGAATTGGAACTTCTTGGTGCCATCCAGGAACAGGGAAAAACCTGAACTTTGCTTTTGGCAACCCCCTGTGACCGTCTTGCAAATAAGATGATCCCACCTGCCTGTCCACTAGAACAACTCCGGCTGTTGAAAGGGCCTCGAATATTAGCTCTCCTGACCCTTCTTTAGTTTACCTGGTCGAGTCCACCCGATAGTTGCGTTTCAGCTTCCTTCCCCAAAGCACTAAACCCCATTGCCCGGGCTTCCCTTAACACCCAGACACCATTTCTCTTCTTGTAGCAAACTCCAGTCCCCTTCACTGTCACTAATGAATGGGGTGACCTGAGGGCCATCTTACGACCTCACTCCATGCGAAGGCCCTTCCCTGAAGACTTGAAACTACTTTCTGCCATCCAGGGACCTGGAAAAAAGGGGAACTGAGGCTTTGGCGGTCCCTTTTGACCCTCCTCCTAATTAGGTGACCCAACCTGCATATCAACTACAACACCTCCAGCTGTTGATAGGGCCCCAACTGTTTCAAACATGACCCTTCCTTTTGTTGACCTGCACAAGTCCACCCAGGAATTTAGGTCACAGTTACCTGCCTCCCACCTGATCGGCCCACTGATGAAGTAACCAGAGCTAGGTGGTGAGCCGGTCATGAGACCTGGGCTCACGTGATCCATTAGCAAGGACTCATGGCCCATCCCCGTGATGACGTAAGCAGGTCCTGCTTACAAAAGGATCCCATATCCCCTGACTCACCTGACAACATCCCGGTGTGCTGAAAAACTAGAGTCACGCCGGCCACTTCAGACTGGCACCTGGGCGCTCCCCCCCCCCCTCCCCACGCCTGATGATGTAAAGGGGTGTAGCTGAAAGCCAAACCCCAAGCAGAACCCCAAGTCCAGGCATCATAGGTCTCTTTTGGGTATTTCCCGGGCCCTGGAACCACTGACCAACATCCCTTTGGACACCTGGATACTGCCCCGTGGTTCTGAGACAAGCAGAGGCCTTTCTCAGAAGTTTTGGAACTTCTTGGTGCCATCCAGGGACTGGGAAAAACAGGGAAGGTGCGCTTTGGCGACCCCTTGTACACTCTTCGGAATTAGGTGACCCCACCTGCCTGTGCATTAGAACAAGTCCAGCTGTTGAAAGGGCCTCAAATATTCTCTAACCTGCCCCTTCCTTAAGTTTACCTGGCCAAGTCCACACCAGTGGCTGTGTCTCAGCTTCTAGCCTTCCAACTGGCCGGCACACTGATGAAGTAACCAGGAACAAGTGGCTTGAGGACCCAGGAGTTTTCGGCTCAGGTGACCAAATACTTCCGGCACTTGGCCCCTCCCCCTAACGACCTAATCAGGTTCTGCTTCCCAAACTACCTTTGCTCCTCTGGCTCAGCTGACAACTTTCAAGCATGCCCAAGGACATGAATCCCAGGCATACTTCAGGGTGCCAAAGGGGCCCTCACCGGTATGAAGTAAAGAGTTGTGGCTACCCACATGAGCCACCGCCCAGCCCCCACCACCCAGGGATCACAGGACTCTCTCGGGTATTTCCACGTCCCTGACACCTCAGACCACCCGGCAGTTGGACACTTGGACCATCCCCCAAATTTTTCAGACACAGCTCGTCGTTTGCTGTCTCCCTGAGAAAACACTGCCCGGGCTTCCTTTATGCCCCAGACAGGGATTTCTCTTCTGGCAGCAAACTCCAGTACCCTCCACTGTCACTAATGGGTAGGGTGACCTGATGGCCAACTTTTGGCGTCACTCCATTAATAGGCCCTTGCTTGAAGACTTGGAACTTCTTGGTGCCATCCAGGAACCTGGAAATATGAGGTGAGGCTTTGGCCTCCCCTTGTGACCCTCATCCTAATTAGGTGACCCATCCTGCCTATCATTTAGAACACCTCCAGCTGTTGACAGGGCCTCAAGTGTTCCTCACATAACCCTTCCTTGTGTTGACCTGGACAAGTCCACCCAGGCCGTTGGGTCACAGCTTCTGGCTCCCACCTGGCGAGCCCCCTGATGAAGTTACCAGGGCTACGTGGTGAACGGGTCAGGCGGCCCAGGCTCACGTGACCAATTAGCACAGACACCGGCCCAATCCCCATGATGAAGTAAGTAGGTTCTGCTTACAAAACAACCCCACCTCCCCTAGCTCACCTGAAAACATCCTGTTATTCCCAAAAACTTGACTCAGGCGGCCAACTTCAGGCTGACACTTGCATGCTCCCCCCTCCCAAGACAAAAAGAGGTGTGGCTGCCCAGCTGAACCACACGGGAAACACAACGTCCAGACATCATAGGACTCTTCCGGGTATTTCCAAGGCCCTGGCACCTCTGACCAACATCCAGTTGGACACCTGGAACTTCCCCCGTGTTTCTGAGACACCGCTGGTCATTTGCCTGAGCATGGAGCCACAGTGCCCGGGTTTGTGTGAAAACCCAGACAGCCAATTCCTTCTTGCAGCATACTCCAGTCCTCTCCAATGGCACGAATGGGTGGGGCGCCCTGAGGGCCAACTTTCCACTTCAGGCAATGCAGAGGCCCATCCCTGATGAATTGGAACTTCTTGGTGCCATCCAGGAACAGGGAAAAACCGGAACTTTGGTTTTGGCCACCCCCTGTGACCATCTTGCAAATAAGATGATCCCACCTGCCTGTCCACTAGAACAACTCTGGCTGTTGAAAGGGCCTCAAATATTAGCTCTCCTGACCCTTCTTTTAGTTTACCTGGTCGAGTCCACCCGGTAGTTGCGTTTCAGCTTCCTTCCCCGAAGCACTAAACCCTATTGCCCGGGCTTCCGTTAACACCCAGACACCATTTCTCTTCTGGTAGCAAACTCCAGTCCCCTTTACTGTCACTAATGAATGGGGTGTCCTGAGGGCCATCTTACGACCTCACTCCATGCGAAGGCCCTTCCCTGAAGACTTGAAACTACTTTCTGCCATCCAGGGACCTGGAAAAACTGGGAAGTGAGTCTTTGGCGGTCCCTTTTGACCCTCCTCCTAATTAGGTGACCCAACCAGCATATCAACTACAACACCTGCAGCTGTTGATAGGGCCCCAAGTGTTTCAAACATGACCCTTCCTTTTGTTGACCTGCACAAGTCCACCCAGGAGTTTAGGTCACAGTTACCTGCCTCCCACCTGATCGGCCCACTGATGAAGTAACCAGAGCTAGGTGGTGAGCCGGTCATGAGGCCTGGGCTCACGTGATCCATTAGCAAGGACTCATGGCCCATCCCCGTGATGAGGTAAGCAGGTCCTGCTTACAAAAGGATCCCATATCCCCTGGCTCACCTAACAACATCCCGGTGTGCTGAAAAACTAGAGTCACGCCGCCCACTTCAGACTGGCACCTGGGCGCTCCCCCCCCTCCCCAGGCCTGATGATGTAAAGGGGTGTGGCTGAAAGCCAAACCCCAAGCAGAACCCAAAGTCCAGGCATCATAGGTCTCTTTTGGGTATTTCTTGGGCCCTGGAACCGCTGACCAACATCCCTTTGGACACCTGGATACTGCCCCGTGGTTCTGAGACAAGCAGAGGCCTTTCTCAGAAGTTTTGGAACTTCTTGGTGCCATCCAGGGACTGGGAAAAACAGGGAAGGTGCGCTTTGGCGACCCCTTGTACACTCTTCGGAATTAGGTGACCCCACCTGCCTGTGCATTAGAACAAGTCCAGCTGTTGAAAGGGCCTCAAATATTCACTAACCTGGCCCTTCCTTAAGTTTACCTGGCCAAGTCCACACCAGTGGCTGCGTCTCAGGTTCTAGCCTTCCAACTGGCCGGCACACTGATGAAGTAACCAGGAACAAGTGGCTTGAGGACCCAGGAGTTTTCGGCTCAGGTGACCAAATACTTCCGGCACTTGGCCCCTCCCCCTAACGACCTAATCAGGTTCTGCTTCCCAAACTACCTTTGCTCCTCTGGCTCAGCTGACAACTTTCAAGCATGCCCAAGGACATGAATCCCAGGCATACTTCAGGGTGCCAAAGGGGCCCTCACCGGTATGAAGTAAAGAGTTGTGGCTACCCACATGAGCCACCGCCCAGCCCCCACCACCCAGGGATCACAGGACTCTCTCGGGTATTTCCACGTCCCTGACACCTCAGACCACCCGGCAGTTGGACACTTGGACCATCCCCCAAATTTTTCAGACACAGCTCGTCGTTTGCTGTCTCCCTGAGAAAACACTGCCCGGGCTTCCTTTATGCCCCAGACAGGGATTTCTCTTCTGGCAGCAAACTCCAGTACCCTCCACTGTCACTAATGGGTAGGGTGACCTGATGGCCAACTTTTGGCGTCACTCCATTAATAGGCCCTTGCTTGAAGACTTGGAACTTCTTGGTGCCATCCAGGAACCTGGAAATATGAGGTGAGGCTTTGGCCTCCCCTTGTGACCCTCATCCTAATTAGGTGACCCATCCTGCCTATCATTTAGAACACCTCCAGCTGTTGACAGGGCCTCAAGTGTTCCTCACATAACCCTTCCTTGTGTTGACCTGGACAAGTCCACCCAGGCCGTTGGGTCACAGCTTCTGGCTCCCACCTGGCGAGCCCCCTGATGAAGTTACCAGGGCTACGTGGTGAACGGGTCAGGCGGCCCAGGCTCACGTGACCAATTAGCACAGACACCGGCCCAATCCCCATGATGAAGTAAGTAGGTTCTGCTTACAAAACAACCCCACCTCCCCTAGCTCACCTGAAAACATCCTGTTATTCCCAAAAACTTGACTCAGGCGGCCAACTTCAGGCTGACACTTGCATGCTCCCCCCTCCCAAGACAAAAAGAGGTGTGGCTGCCCAGCTGAACCACACGGGAAACACAACGTCCAGACATCATAGGACTCTTCCGGGTATTTCCAAGGCCCTGGCACCTCTGACCAACATCCAGTTGGACACCTGGAACTTCCCCCGTGTTTCTGAGACACCGCTGGTCATTTGCCTGAGCATGGAGCCACAGTGCCCGGGTTTGTGTGAAACCCCAGACAGCCAATTCCTTCTTGCAGCATACTCCAGTCCTCTCCAATGGCACGAATGGGTGGGGCGCCCTGAGGGCCAACTTTCGACTTCAGGCAATGCAGAGGCCCATCCCTGATGAATTGGAACTTCTTGGTGCCATCCAGGAACAGGGAAAAACCTGAACTTTGCTTTTGGCAACCCCCTGTGACCGTCTTGCAAATAAGATGATCCCACCTGCCTGTCCACTAGAACAACTCCGGCTGTTGAAAGGGCCTCGAATATTAGCTCTCCTGACCCTTCTTTAGTTTACCTGGTCGAGTCCACCCGATAGTTGCGTTTCAGCTTCCTTCCCCAAAGCACTAAACCCCATTGCCCGGGCTTCCCTTAACACCCAGACACCATTTCTCTTCTTGTAGCAAACTCCAGTCCCCTTCACTGTCACTAATGAATGGGGTGACCTGAGGGCCATCTTACGACCTCACTCCATGCGAAGGCCCTTCCCTGAAGACTTGAAACTACTTTCTGCCATCCAGGGACCTGGAAAAAAGGGGAAGTGAGGCTTTGGCGGTCCCTTTTGACCCTCCTCCTAATTAGGTGACCCAACCTGCATATCAACTACAACACCTCCAGCTGTTGATAGGGCCCCAACTGTTTCAAACATGACCCTTCCTTTTGTTGACCTGCACAAGTCCACCCAGGAATTTAGGTCACAGTTACCTGCCTCCCACCTGATCGGCCCACTGATGAAGTAACCAGAGCTAGGTGGTGAGCCGGTCATGAGGCCTGGGCTCACGTGATCCATTAGCAAGGACTCATGGCCCATCCCCGTGATGACGTAAGCAGGTCCTGCTTACAAAAGGATCCCATATCCCCTGGCTCACCTAACAACATCCCGGTGTGCTGAAAAACTAGAGTCACGCCGCCCACTTCAGACTGGCACCTGGGCGCTCCCCCCCCTCCCCACGCCTGATGATGTAAAGGGGTGTGGCTGAAAGCCAAACCCCAAGCAGAACCCAAAGTCCAGGCATCATAGGTCTCTTTTGGGTATTTCCCGGGCCCTGGAACCACTGACCAACATCCCTTTGGACACCTGGATACTGCCCCGTGGTTCTGAGACAAGCAGAGGCCTTTCTCAGAAGTTTTGGAACTTCTTGGTGCCATCCAGGGACTGGGAAAAACAGGGAAGGTGCGCTTTGGCGACCCCTTGTACACTCTTCGGAATTAGGTGACCCCACCTGCCTGTGCATTAGAACAAGTCCAGCTGTTGAAAGGGCCTCAAATATTCACTAACCTGGCCCTTCCTTAAGTTTACCTGGCCAAGTCCACACCAGTGGCTGCGTCTCAGCTTCTAGCCTTCCAACTGGCCGGCACACTGATGAAGTAACCAGGAACAAGTGGCTTGAGGACCCAGGAGTTTTCGGCTCAGGTGACCAAATACTTCCGGCACTTGGCCCCTCCCCCTAACGACCTAATCAGGTTCTGCTTCCCAAACTACCTTTGCTCCTCTGGCTCAGCTGACAACTTTCAAGCATGCCCAAGGACATGAATCCCAGGCATACTTCAGGGTGCCAAAGGGGCCCTCACCGGTATGAAGTAAAGAGTTGTGGCTACCCACATGAGCCACCGCCCAGCCCCCACCACCCAGGGATCACAGGACTCTCTCGGGTATTTCCACGTCCCTGACACCTCAGACCACCCGGCAGTTGGACACTTGGACCATCCCCCAAATTTTTCAGACACAGCTCGTCGTTTGCTGTCTCCCTGAGAAAACACTGCCCGGGCTTCCTTTATGCCCCAGACAGGGATTTCTCTTCTGGCAGCAAACTCCAGTACCCTCCACTGTCACTAATGGGTAGGGTGACCTGATGGCCAACTTTTGGCGTCACTCCATTAATAGGCCCTTGCTTGAAGACTTGGAACTTCTTGGTGCCATCCAGGAACCTGGAAATATGAGGTGAGGCTTTGGCCTCCCCTTGTGACCCTCATCCTAATTAGGTGACCCATCCTGCCTATCATTTAGAACACCTCCAGCTGTTGACAGGGCCTCAAGTGTTCCTCACATAACCCTTCCTTGTGTTGACCTGGACAAGTCCACCCAGGCCGTTGGGTCACAGCTTCTGGCTCCCACCTGGCGAGCCCCCTGATGAAGTTACCAGGGCTACGTGGTGAACGGGTCAGGCGGCCCAGGCTCACGTGACCAATTAGCACAGACACCGGCCCAATCCCCATGATGAAGTAAGTAGGTTCTGCTTACAAAACAACCCCACCTCCCCTAGCTCACCTGAAAACATCCTGTTATTCCCAAAAACTTGACTCAGGCGGCCAACTTCAGGCTGACACTTGCATGCTCCCCCCTCCCAAGACAAAAAGAGGTGTGGCTGCCCAGCTGAACCACACGGGAAACACAACGTCCAGACATCATAGGACTCTTCCGGGTATTTCCAAGGCCCTGGCACCTCTGACCAACATCCAGTTGGACACCTGGAACTTCCCCCGTGTTTCTGAGACACCGCTGGTCATTTGCCTGAGCATGGAGCCACAGTGCCCGGGTTTGTGTGAAACCCCAGACAGCCAATTCCTTCTTGCAGCATACTCCAGTCCTCTCCAATGGCACGAATGGGTGGGGCGCCCTGAGGGCCAACTTTCCACTTCAGGCAATGCAGAGGCCCATCCCTGATGAATTGGAACTTCTTGGTGCCATCCAGGAACAGGGAAAAACCGGAACTTTGGTTTTGGCCACCCCCTGTGACCATCTTGCAAATAAGATGATCCCACCTGCCTGTCCACTAGAACAACTCTGGCTGTTGAAAGGGCCTCAAATATTAGCTCTCCTGACCCTTCTTTTAGTTTACCTGGTCGAGTCCACCCGGTAGTTGCGTTTCAGCTTCCGTCCCCGAAGCACTAAACCCTATTGCCCGGGCTTCCGTTAACACCCAGACACCATTTCTCTTCTGGTAGCAAACTCCAGTCCCCTTTACTGTCACTAATGAATGGGGTGTCCTGAGGGCCATCTTACGACCTCACTCCATGCGAAGGCCCTTCCCTGAAGACTTGAAACTACTTTCTGCCATCCAGGGACCTGGAAAAACTGGGAAGTGAGTCTTTGGCGGTCCCTTTTGACCCTCCTCCTAATTAGGTGACCCAACCAGCATATCAACTACAACACCTGCAGCTGTTGATAGGGCCCCAAGTGTTTCAAACATGACCCTTCCTTTTGTTGACCTGCACAAGTCCACCCAGGAGTTTAGGTCACAGTTACCTGCCTCCCACCTGATCGGCCCACTGATGAAGTAACCAGAGCTAGGTGGTGAGCCGGTCATGAGGCCTGGGCTCACGTGATCCATTAGCAAGGACTCATGGCCCATCCCCGTGATGAGGTAAGCAGGTCCTGCTTACAAAAGGATCCCATATCCCCTGGCTCACCTAACAACATCCCGGTGTGCTGAAAAACTAGAGTCACGCCGCCCACTTCAGACTGGCACCTGGGCGCTCCCCCCCCTCCCCAGGCCTGATGATGTAAAGGGGTGTGGCTGAAAGCCAAACCCCAAGCAGAACCCAAAGTCCAGGCATCATAGGTCTCTTTTGGGTATTTCTTGGGCCCTGGAACCGCTGACCAACATCCCTTTGGACACCTGGATACTGCCCCGTGGTTCTGAGACAAGCAGAGGCCTTTCTCAGAAGTTTTGGAACTTCTTGGTGCCATCCAGGGACTGGGAAAAACAGGGAAGGTGCGCTTTGGCGACCCCTTGTACACTCTTCGGAATTAGGTGACCCCACCTGCCTGTGCATTAGAACAAGTCCAGCTGTTGAAAGGGCCTCAAATATTCACTAACCTGGCCCTTCCTTAAGTTTACCTGGCCAAGTCCACACCAGTGGCTGCGTCTCAGGTTCTAGCCTTCCAACTGGCCGGCACACTGATGAAGTAACCAGGAACAAGTGGCTTGAGGACCCAGGAGTTTTCGGCTCAGGTGACCAAATACTTCCGGCACTTGGCCCCTCCCCCTAACGACCTAATCAGGTTCTGCTTCCCAAACTACCTTTGCTCCTCTGGCTCAGCTGACAACTTTCAAGCATGCCCAAGGACATGAATCCCAGGCATACTTCAGGGTGCCAAAGGGGCCCTCACCGGTATGAAGTAAAGAGTTGTGGCTACCCACATGAGCCACCGCCCAGCCCCCACCACCCAGGGATCACAGGACTCTCTCGGGTATTTCCACGTCCCTGACACCTCAGACCACCCGGCAGTTGGACACTTGGACCATCCCCCAAATTTTTCAGACACAGCTCGTCGTTTGCTGTCTCCCTGAGAAAACACTGCCCGGGCTTCCTTTATGCCCCAGACAGGGATTTCTCTTCTGGCAGCAAACTCCAGTACCCTCCACTGTCACTAATGGGTAGGGTGACCTGATGGCCAACTTTTGGCGTCACTCCATTAATAGGCCCTTGCTTGAAGACTTGGAACTTCTTGGTGCCATCCAGGAACCTGGAAATATGAGGTGAGGCTTTGGCCTCCCCTTGTGACCCTCATCCTAATTAGGTGACCCATCCTGCCTATCATTTAGAACACCTCCAGCTGTTGACAGGGCCTCAAGTGTTCCTCACATAACCCTTCCTTGTGTTGACCTGGACAAGTCCACCCAGGCCGTTGGGTCACAGCTTCTGGCTCCCACCTGGCGAGCCCCCTGATGAAGTTACCAGGGCTACGTGGTGAACGGGTCAGGCGGCCCAGGCTCACGTGACCAATTAGCACAGACACCGGCCCAATCCCCATGATGAAGTAAGTAGGTTCTGCTTACAAAACAACCCCACCTCCCCTAGCTCACCTGAAAACATCCTGTTATTCCCAAAAACTTGACTCAGGCGGCCAACTTCAGGCTGACACTTGCATGCTCCCCCCTCCCAAGACAAAAAGAGGTGTGGCTGCCCAGCTGAACCACACGGGAAACACAACGTCCAGACATCATAGGACTCTTCCGGGTATTTCCAAGGCCCTGGCACCTCTGACCAACATCCAGTTGGACACCTGGAACTTCCCCCGTGTTTCTGAGACACCGCTGGTCATTTGCCTGAGCATGGAGCCACAGTGCCCGGGTTTGTGTGAAACCCCAGACAGCCAATTCCTTCTTGCAGCATACTCCAGTCCTCTCCAATGGCACGAATGGGTGGGGCGCCCTGAGGGCCAACTTTCCACTTCAGGCAATGCAGAGGCCCATCCCTGATGAATTGGAACTTCTTGGTGCCATCCAGGAACAGGGAAAAACCGGAACTTTGGTTTTGGCCACCCCCTGTGACCATCTTGCAAATAAGATGATCCCACCTGCCTGTCCACTAGAACAACTCTGGCTGTTGAAAGGGCCTCAAATATTAGCTCTCCTGACCCTTCTTTTAGTTTACCTGGTCGAGTCCACCCGGTAGTTGCGTTTCAGCTTCCTTCCCCGAAGCACTAAACCCTATTGCCCGGGCTTCCGTTAACACCCAGACACCATTTCTCTTCTGGTAGCAAACTCCAGTCCCCTTTACTGTCACTAATGAATGGGGTGTCCTGAGGGCCATCTTACGACCTCACTCCATGCGAAGGCCCTTCCCTGAAGACTTGAAACTACTTTCTGCCATCCAGGGACCTGGAAAAACTGGGAAGTGAGTCTTTGGCGGTCCCTTTTGACCCTCCTCCTAATTAGGTGACCCAACCAGCATATCAACTACAACACCTGCAGCTGTTGATAGGGCCCCAAGTGTTTCAAACATGACCCTTCCTTTTGTTGACCTGCACAAGTCCACCCAGGAGTTTAGGTCACAGTTACCTGCCTCCCACCTGATCGGCCCACTGATGAAGTAACCAGAGCTAGGTGGTGAGCCGGTCATGAGGCCTGGGCTCACGTGATCCATTAGCAAGGACTCATGGCCCATCCCCGTGATGAGGTAAGCAGGTCCTGCTTACAAAAGGATCCCATATCCCCTGGCTCACCTAACAACATCCCGGTGTGCTGAAAAACTAGAGTCACGCCGCCCACTTCAGACTGGCACCTGGGCGCTCCCCCCCCTCCCCAGGCCTGATGATGTAAAGGGGTGTGGCTGAAAGCCAAACCCCAAGCAGAACCCAAAGTCCAGGCATCATAGGTCTCTTTTGGGTATTTCTTGGGCCCTGGAACCGCTGACCAACATCCCTTTGGACACCTGGATACTGCCCCGTGGTTCTGAGACAAGCAGAGGCCTTTCTCAGAAGTTTTGGAACTTCTTGGTGCCATCCAGGGACTGGGAAAAACAGGGAAGGTGCGCTTTGGCGACCCCTTGTACACTCTTCGGAATTAGGTGACCCCACCTGCCTGTGCATTAGAACAAGTCCAGCTGTTGAAAGGGCCTCAAATATTCACTAACCTGGCCCTTCCTTAAGTTTACCTGGCCAAGTCCACACCAGTGGCTGCGTCTCAGGTTCTAGCCTTCCAACTGGCCGGCACACTGATGAAGTAACCAGGAACAAGTGGCTTGAGGACCCAGGAGTTTTCGGCTCAGGTGACCAAATACTTCCAGCACTTGGCCCCTCCCCCTAACGACCTAATCAGGTTCTACTTCCCAAACTACCTTTGCTCCTCTGGCTCAGCTGACAACTTTCAAGCATGCCCAAGGACATGAATCCCAGGCATACTTCAGGGTGCCAAAGGGGCCCTCACTGGTATGAAGTAAAGAGTTGTGGCTGCCCACATGAGCCACCGCCCAGCCCCCACCACCCAGGGATCACAGGACTCTCTCGGGTATTTCCATGTCCCTGACACCTCAGACCACCAGCAGTTGGACACTTGGACCATCCCCCAAATTTTTCAGTAACAGCTCGTCGTTTGCTGTCTCCCTGAGTAAACACTGCCCGGGCCTCCTTCAACCTCCAGACAGCCATTTCTCTTCTGGCAGCAAACTCCAGTACCCTCCACTGTCACTAATGGGTAGGGCGACCTGATGGCCAACTTTTGGCGTCTCTCCATTAATAGGCCCTTGCTTGAAGACTTGGAACTTCTTGGTGCCATCCAGGAACCTGGAAATATGAGGTGAGGCTTTGGCCTCCCCTTGTGACCCTCATCCTAATTAGGTGACCCATCCTGCCTATCATTTAGAACACCTCCAGCTGTTGACAGGGCCTCAAGTGTTCCTCACATAACCCTTCCTTGTGTTGACCTGGACAAGTCCACCCAGGCCGTTAGGTCACAGCTTCTGGCTCCCACCTGGCGAGCCCCCTGATGAAGTAACCAGGGCTAGGTGGTGAACGGGTCAGGCAGCCCAGGCTCACGTGACCAATTGGCACAGACACCGGCCCAATCCCCATGATGAAGTAAGTAGGTTCTGCTTACAAAACAACCCCACCTCCCCTAGCTCACCTGACAACATCCTGTTATTCCCAAAAACTTGACTCAGGCGGCCAACTTCAGGCTGACACTTGCATGCTCCCCCCTCCCAAGACAAAAAGAGGTGTGGCTGCCCAGCTGAACCACACGGGAAACACAACGTCCAGACATCATAGGACTCTTCCGGGTATTTCCAAGGCCCTGGCACCTCTGACCAACATCCAGTTGGACACCTGGAACTTCCCCCGTGTTTCTGAGACACCGCTGGTCATTTGCCTGAGCATGGAGCCACAGTGCCCGGGTTTGTGTGAAACCCCAGACAGCCAATTCCTTCTTGCAGCATACTCCAGTCCTCTCCAATGGCACGAATGGGTGGGGCGCCCTGAGGGCCAACTTTCGACCTCAGGCAATGCAGAGGCCCTTCCCTGATGAATTGGAACTTCTTGGTGCCATCCAGGAACAGGGAAAAACCGGAACTTGGGTTTGGCGACCCCTGTGACCGTCTTGCGAATAAGATGACCCCACCTGCCTGTCCACTAGAACAACTCCGGCTGTTGAAAGGGCCTCAAATATTAGCTCTCCTGACCCTTCTTTTAGTTTACCTGGTCGAGTCCACCTGGTAGTTGCGTTTCAGCTTCCTTCCCCAAAGCAGGAAACCCTATTGCCCGGGCTTCCGTTAACACCCAGACACCATTTCTCTTCTGGTAGCAAACTCCAGTCCCCTTTACTGTCACTAATGAATGGGGTGTCCTGAGGGCCATCTTACGACCTCACTCCATGCGAAGGCCCTTCCCTGAAGACCTGAAACTACTTTCTGCCATCCAGGGACCTGGAAAAACGGGGAAGTGAGGCTTTGGCGGTCCCTTTTGACCCTCCTCCTAATTAGGTGACCCAACCTGCATATCAACTACAACACCTGCAGCTGTTGATAGGGCCCCAAGTGTTTCAAACATGACCCTTCCTTTCGTTGACCTGCACAAGTCCACCCAGCAGTTTAGGTCATAGTTACCTGCCTCCCACCTGATCGGCCCACTGATGAAGTAACCAGAGCTAGGTGGTGAGCCGGTCATGAGGCCTGGGCTCACGTGATCCATTAGCAAGGACTCATGGCCCATCCCCGTGATGACGTAAGCAGGTCCTGCTTACAAAAGGATCCCATATCCCCTGGCTCACCTGACAACATCCCGGTATGCTGAAAAACTAGAGTCACGCCGCCCACTTCAGACTGGCACCTGGGCGCTCCCCCCCCTCCCCAGGCCTGATGATGTAAAGGGGTGTGGCTGAAAGCCAAACCCCAAGCAGAACCCAAAGTCCAGGCATCATAGGTCTCTTTTGGGTATTTCTTGGGCCCTGGAACCGCTGACCAACATCCCTTTGGACACCTGGATACTGCCCCGTGGTTCTGAGAC
This sequence comes from Corynorhinus townsendii, assembly GCA_026230045.1. NCBI lineage: Eukaryota > Metazoa > Chordata > Mammalia > Chiroptera > Vespertilionidae > Corynorhinus > Corynorhinus townsendii. The sequence goes on along the minus strand of JAPDVU010000028.1, from coordinate 31,219 downwards.
AAGCAGAGGCCTTTCTCAGAAGTTTTGGAACTTCTTGGTGCCATCCAGGGACTGGGAAAAACAGGGAAGGTGCGCTTTGGCGACTCCTTGTACACTCTTCCGAATTAGGTTACCCCACCTGCCTGTGCTTTAGAACAAGTCCAGCTGTTGAAAGGGCCTCAAATATTCACTAACCTGCCCCTTCCTTAAGTTTACCTGGCCAAGTCGACACCAGTGGCTGCGTCTCAGCTTCTAGCCTTCCATCTGGCCGGCACACTGATGAAGTAACCAGGAACAGGTGGCTTGAGGACCCAGGAGTTCTCGGCTCACGTGACCAAATGCTTCCGGCAAGTGACCAAATGCTTCCGGCAATTGGCCCCTCCCCCTAAAGACCTAATCAGGTTCTGCTTCCCAAACTACCTTTGGTCCCCTGGCTCAGCTGACAACTTTCAAGCATGCCCAAGGACATGAATCCCAGGCATATTTCATGCTGCCAACTGAGCCCTCACAGGTATGAAGTAAGGAGTTGTGGCTACCCACATGAGCCATCCCCCAGCCCCCACCACCCAGGGATCACAGGACGCTCTCGGGTATTTGCACGTCCCTAGCACCTCGGTACAACCTGCTGTTGGACACTTGGACCATCCCCCATATTTTTAAGACACAGCTCGTTGTTTACTGTCCCACTGAGCCACACTGCCCGGGCTTCCTTTATGCCCCAGACAGGGATTTCTCTTCTGGCAGCAAACTCCAGTACCCTCCACTGTCACTAATGAATGGGGCGTCCTGAGGGCTAACTTACGACCTCACTCCATGTGAAGGCCCTTCCATAAGACTTGGAACTTCTTGGTGCCATCCAGGGACCTGGAAAAATGGAGAAGTGAGGCTTTGGGGGCCCCTTGTGACCCTCTTCCTAATTAGGTGACCCAACCGGCCTATCATTTAGAACACCTCCAGCTGTTGATAGGGCCTCCAGTGTTCCTCACATACCCCTTCCTTGTGTTGACCTGGAGAAGTCCACCCAGGCCGTTGGGTCACAGCTTCTGGCTCCCACCTGGCGAGCCCCCTGATGAAGTAACCAGGGCTAGGTGGTGAGCCGGTCAGGCGGCCCAGGCTCACGTGACCAAATAGCACAGACACCAGCCCAATCCCCATGATGAAGTAAGTAGATTCTGCTTACAAAACAACCCCACCTCCCCTAGCTCACCTGACAACATCCCGGTATTCCTAAAAACTTTACTCACGTGGACAACTTCAGGCTGACACTTGGGCCCTCCGCCCTCCCAAGACAAAAAGAGGTGTGGCTGCCCAGCCGAACCACACCCGAAACACAACGTCCAGGCATCATAGGATTCTTCTGGGTATTTCCAAGGCCCTGGCACCTCTGACCAACATCCAGTTGGACACCTGGAACTTCCCCCGTGTTTCTGAGACACCGCTGGTCATTTGCCTGAGCATGGAGCCACAGTGCCCGGGTTTTTGTGAAACCCCAGACAGCCAATTCCTTCTTGCAGCATACTCCAGTCCTCTCCAATGTCACGAATGGGTGGGGCGCCCTGAGGGCCAACTTTCGACCTCAGGCAATGCAGAGGCCCTTCCCTGATGAATTGGAACTTCTTGGTGCCATCCAGGAACAGGGAAAAACCGGGAACTTTGGTTTTGGCGACCCCCTGTGACCGTCTTCCGAATAAGGTGACCCCACCTGCCTGTCCACTAGAACAACTCCGGCTGTTGAAAGGGCCTCAAATATTAGTTCTCCTGACCCTTCTTTTACTTTACCTGGTCGAGTCCACCGGGTAGTTGCATTTCAGCTTCCTTCCCGGAAGCACTAAACCCCATTGCCCGGGCTTCCGTTAACACCCAGGCACCATTTCTCTTCTGGTAGCAAACGCCAGTCCCCTTTACTGTCACTAATGAATGGGGTGTCCTGAGGGCCATCTTACGACCTCACTCCATGCGAAGGCCCTTCCCTGAAGACTTGAAACTACTTTCTGCCATCCAGGGACCTGGACAAACGGGGAAGTGAGGCTTTGGCGGTCCCTTTTGACCCTCCTCCTAATTAGGTGACCCAACCTGCATATCAGCTACAACACCTCCAGCTGTTGATAGGGCCCCAAGTGTTTCAAACATGACCCTTCCTTTTGTTCACCTGGACAAGTCCACCCAGGAGTTTAGGTCACAGTTTCTGGCCTCCCACCTGGCCGGCCCACTGATGAAGTAACCAGAGCTAGGTGGTGAGCGGGTCAGGAGGCAGGGGCTCACGTGACCAATTAGCATGGACACCCGCCCCATCCCCATGATGACGAAAGCAGGTACTCCTTACAAAAGGATCCCATATCGCCTGGCTCACCTGACAGGATCCCAGTATGGGAAAAAACTAGAGTCACTCGGCCTACTTCAGGGTGGCACCTGGGCCCTCCACCCCCCCACCCCGGATAATGAAAAGAGTTGTGGCTGCAAAGCCATACCAAACCAGAACCCAAAGTCCAGGCATCATAGGACTCTTTTGGGTATTTCCCGGGCCCAGGAACTGCTGACAGACATTTCTTTGGACACCTGGATACTCCCCCGTGGTTCTGAGACACATCAGAGGCCCTTCCCGCAATTTTTGGAACTTCATAGTGCCATCCAGGAACTGCGAAAAACAGGGAAGGTGTGGTTTGGCGACCCCTTGTACCCACTTCTGAATTAGGTGACCCCACCTGCCTGTGCAGTACAACAAGTCCAGCTGTTGAAAGGGCCTCAAATATTCGCTACCCTGACCCTTCCTTAAGTTTACCTGGGCAAGTCCACAAAGGCTGCTGCGTCTCAGCTTCTAGCCTTCCAACTGGCCAGCCTCCTGAGGAAGTAACCAGGAACAGGTGGCTTGAGGACCCAGGAGTTCTCGGCTCTCGTGACCAAATACTTCCGGCACCTGGCCCCTCCTTCTATTGACTTAAGCAGGTCCTACTTCCCAAACTACCTTTGCTCCCATGGCTCACCTCAAAACTTTCAAGTATGCCCAAGGATGTGAATCCCAGGCATATTTCAGGCTGCCAACTAGGCCCTCACCGGTATGAAGTAAAGAGTTGTGGCTACCCACATGAGCCAGCGCCCATCCCCCACCACCCAGGGATCACAGGACTCTCTCGGGTTTTCCACGTCTCTGGCACCTCGACCAACCTGCAGTTGTACACTTGGACCATCCCCCATATTTTTCAGACACAGCTCGTCGTTTGCTGTCCCACTGATCCACACTGCCCGGACTTCCTTTATCCCCCAGACAGCGATTTCTCTTCTGGCAGCAAACTCCAGTACCCTCCACAGTCACTAATGAATGGGGCGTCCTGAGGGCCAACTTACGACCTCACTCCATACAAAGGCCCTTCCCTGAAGACTTGGAACTACTTGGTGCCATCCAGGGCCCTGGAAAAATGGAAAGGTGAGGCTTTGGCGGCCCCTTGTGACCCTCATCCTAATTAGGTGACCCAACCTGCCTATCATTTAGAACACCTCCAGCTGTTGATAGGGCCTCCAGTGTTCCTCACATAACCCTTCCTTGTGTTGACCTGGACAAGTCCACCCAGGCGGTTAGGTCACAGCTTCTGCCTCCCACCTGGCCAACCCCCTGATGAAGTAACCAGGGCTAGTTGGTGAGTGGGTCAGGAGGCTCGGGCTCACGTGACCAATTAGCACGGACACCCGCCCCATCCCCATGATGACGAAAGCAGGTACTCCTTACAAAAGATCCCATATCGCCTGGCTCACCTGACAGCATCCCAGTATGCGAAAAAACTAGAGTCACGCGGCCTACTTCAGGGTGGCACCTGGGCGCTCCACCCCCCCACCCCGGATAATGAAAAGAGTTGTGGCTGCAAAGCCATACCAAACCAGAACCCAAAGTCCAGGCATCATAGGACTCTTTTGGGTATTTCCCGGGCCCAGGAACTGCTGACAGACATCCCTTTGGACACCTGGATACTCCCCCGTGGTTCTGAGACACAGCAGAGGCCCTTCCCGCACTTTTGGAACTTCTTGGTGCCATCCAGGGACTGGGAAAAACAGGGATGGTGCGGGTTGACGACCCCTTGTACCCCCTTCCGAATTACGTGACCCCACCTGCCTGTGCAGTAGAACAAGTCCAGCTGTTGAAAGGGCCTCAAATATTCGCTACCCTGACCCTTCCTTAAGTTTACCTGGGCAAGTCCACACCGCCGGCTGCTTCTCAGCTTCTAGCCTTCCAACTGGCCCACCTCCTGATGAAGTAACCAGGAACAGTTGGCTTGAGGACCCAGGAGTTCTTGGCTCACGTGACCAAATACTTCCGGCACCTAGCCCCTCCCCATAATGACCTAATCAGGTCCTGCTTCCCAAACTACCTTTGCTCCCCTGGCTCACCTCCCAACTTTCAAGTATGCCCAAAGAATTGAATCCCAGGCATATTTCATGCTGCCAACTGAGCCCTCACAGGTATGAAGTAAGGAGTTGTGGCTACCCACATGAGCCATCCCCCAGCCCCCACCACCCAGGGATCACAGGACGCTCTCGGGTATTTCCACATCCCTAGCACCTCGGTACAACCTGCTGTTGGACACTTGGACCATCCCCCATATTTTTAAGACACAGCTCGTTGTTTACTGTCCCACTGAGCCACACTGCCCGGGCTTCCTTTATGCCCCAGACAGGCATTTCTCTTCTGGCAGCAAACTCCAGTACCCTCCACTGTCACTAATGAATGGGGCGTCCTGAGGGCTAACTTACGACCTCACTCCATGTGAAGGCCCTTCCGTGAAGACTTGGAACTTCTTGGTGCCATCCAGGGACCTGGAAAAATGGAGAAGTGAGGCTTTGGGGGCCCCTTGTGACCCTCTTCCTAATTAGGTGACCCAACCGGCCTATCATTTAGAACACCTCCAGCTGTTGATAGGACCTCCAGTGTTCCTCACATACCCCTTCCTTGTGTTGACCTGGAGAAGTCCACCCAGGCGGTTACGTCACAGCTTCTGGCTCCCACCTGGCCAACCCGCTGATGAAGTAACCAGGGCTAGTTGGTGATCGGGTCAGGAGGCACGGGCTCACGGGACCAATTAGCACGGACACCGCCCCATCCCCATGATGACGTAAGCAGGTCCTCCTTACAAAAGGATCCCATATCGCCTGGCTCACCTGACAGCATCCCGGTATGCCAAAAAACTAGAGTCACGCGGCCTATTTCAGGGTGGCACCTGGGCGCTCCCCCCCCCCAACCCGGATGATGAAAAGAGTTGTGGCTGCAAAGCCATACCCCAACCAGAACCCAAATTCCAGGCATCATAGGACTCTTTTGGCTATTTCCCGGGCCCAGGAACCGCTGACAGACATCCCTTTGGACACCTGGATACTCCCCCATGGTTGTGAGACACAGCAGAGGCCCTTCCCGCAACTTTTGGAACTTCTTGGTGCCATCCAGGGACTGGGAAAAACAGGGAAGGTGCGGTTTGGCGACCCCTTGTACTCTCTTCCGAATTACGTGACCCCACCTGCCTGTGCAGTAGAACAAGTCCAGCTGTTGAAAGGGCCTCAAATATTCGCTACCCTGACCCTTCCTTAAGTTTACCTGGGCAAGTCCACACCGGCGGCTGCGTCTCAGCTTCTAGCCTTCCAACTGGCCGGCCTCCTGATGAAGTAACCAGGAACAGGTGGCTTGAGGATCCAGGAGTTCTCGGCTAACGTGACCAAATACTTCCGGCACCTGGCCCCTTCCCCTAATGACCTAAGCAGGTCCTGCTTCCCAAACTACCTTTGCTCCTCTGGCTCCCCTCAGAACTTTCAAGTGCCCAGAGACGTGAATCCCAGGAATATTTCAGGCTGCCACCTGGGCCCTCACCGGTATGAAGTAAGTAGTTGTGTCTACCCACATGAGCCACCTCCAAGCCCCCACCACCCAGGGAACACAGGACGCTCTCGGGTATTTCCACGTCCCTGGCTCCTCGGACCAACCTGCAGTTGAACACTTGGACCATCCCCCATATTTTTCGGACACAGCTCGTCGTTTGCTGTCCCACTGAGCCACACTGCCCGGACTTCCTTTATCCCCCAGACAGCCATTTCTCTTCTGGCAGCAAATTCTAGTACCCTCCATTGTCACTAATGGGTAGGCCGACCTGATGGCAAACTTTCGGCATCACTCCATTAATAGGCCCTTCCTGGAAGACTTGGAACTTCTTGGTGCCATCCAGGGACCTGGAAAAAGGGAGAAGTGAGGCTTTGGCGGCCCCTTGTGACCCTCTTCCTAATTAGGTGACCCAACAGGCCTATCGTTTAGAACACCTCCAGCTGTTGATAGGGCCTCAAGTGTTCCTCACATAACCCTTCCTTCTGTTGACCTGGACAAGTCCAGCCAAGCGGTTAGGTCACAGCTTCTGGCTCCCTCCTGGCCAGACCCCTGATGAAGTAACCAGGGCTAAGTGGTGAGCGGGTCTGGAGTCCCGGGCTCACGTGACCAATTATCACGGTCACCCCCCCCCATCCCCATGATGAGGTAAGTAGGTTCTGCTTACAAAACGACCTCACATCCCCTAGCTCAGGTGACAACATCCCGGTATTCCTAAAAACTTGACTCACACGGCCAACTCCAGGCTGACACTTGGGCGCTCCCCACTCCCAAGACAAAAAGAGGTGTTGCTGCCCATTGGAACCACACCGGAAACCCAACGCCCAAGCATCTTAGGACTCTTCTGGGTATTTCCGAGGCCCTGGCACCACTGACCAACATGCAATTGGACACCTGGAACTTCCCCCGTGTTTCTGAGACACCGCTGGTCATTTGCCTGAGCATGGAGCCACAGTGCCCGGGTTTGTGTGAAACCCCAGACAATCAATTCCTTCTTGCAGCATACTCCAGTCCTCTCCAATATCACGAATAGGTGGGGCGCCCTGCGGGCCAACTTTTGACCTCAAGCCATGCAGAGGCCCTTCCTTGATGAATTGGAACTTCTTGGTGCCATCCAGGGACAGGGAAAAACAGGGAAGTTGGGCTTTGGTGACCCCTTGTGACCGTCTTGCGAATTAGGTGACCCCACCTGCCTGTCCACTAGAACAACTCCAGCTGTGGAAAGGGCCTGAAATATTCGCTCTCCTCACCCTTTTTTAAGTTTACCTGCTCGAGTCCACCTGGTCGTTGCGTCTCAGCTTCTGGCCTTCCAACTGGCCGGCCCCCTGCTGAAGTAACCAGGACCAGGTGTCTTGAAAAGCCCAAAGTTCTGGATTCATGTGACAAATTACCTCCGGCACCTGGCCCCTCCCCCTAAGGACATAAGCAGGACCTGCTTCCCAAACTACCTTTCCCCCCAGCTCACCTGACAACATCCAGGTATGCCCAAGGACCTGGCTCCCGGGGCACACTTCAGGCTACCACCTGGGCCCTCACAGGTATGAAGTAAAGAGGTGTGGCTAACCACATTAACCCCCGCCCAGCCCCAACCGTCCACGGATTATATATCTCTACCGAGTATTTCTATGGCCCTAGAACCTGGGATCAACCTGCAGTTGGACATTTGAACCATCCCCCGTTTATTGAGAAATAGCTCGTTGTTCCCCGAAGCACTAAACCCCATTGCCTGTGCTTCCGTTCACACCCAGACACCATTTCTCTTCTTGTAGCAAACTCAAGTCCCCTCCACTGTCACTAATGAAAGGGGCGTCCTGAGGGCCAACTTACGACCTCACTCCATGCGAAGGCCCTTCCCTGAAGACTTGGAACTACTTGGTGCCATCCACGACCCTGGAAATACGGGGAAGTGAGGCTTTGGCGTCCCTTGTGACCCTCCTTCTAGTTAGGTGACCCAACCTTCCAACAACTAGAACACCTCCAGCTGTTCATAGGGCCTCAAGTGTTCCTCACATGACCCTTCCTTGTGTTGACCTGGACAAGTCCACACAGGCGGATATGTCACAGTTTCTGGCCTCCCTCCTGGACGGCCCCTGATGAAGTAACCAGGGCTAGGTGGTGAGCCGGTCAAGAGGCCTGGGCTCACGTGATCCATTAACCCGGACACCTGGCCCATCCCCATGATGTCGTGAGCAGGCCCTGTTTCCAAAACAATCCCATCTCCCCTGGCTCACGTGTCAACATCCCGGTATGCCTGAACACATGACTTAGGAGGCCAACTTCAGGCTGGCACCTGGGCGCTCCCCTCCCTTCCCCGCCAATGATGAAAAGAGTTGTGGCAGCCCAGCCAAACCCTATACAGAACCCAATGCCCAGGCATCATAGGACTCTTCTGGGTATTTCCCATGCCCTGGCACCTATTACCAACATCCAGTAGGACACCTGGAACCTCCTACGTTTTTCTGAGACACCACTAGTCATGTGCCACAGCACGGAGCCACAGTGCCGGGGTTAGTGTGAAACCCCAGACTACCAATTCCCTTCTTGCAGCAAACTCCAATACTCTCCAATGTCATTAATAGCTGGGGCGCCTTGAGGGCCAACTTTCGACCTCGCGCAAGGCAGAGGCCCTTTCCTGAAGAATTGGAACCTCTCGGTGCCATCCAGAGACAGGGAAAAACAGGGAAGTGAGGCTTTGGAGTCCCCTTGTGACCCTCGTCCTAATTAGATCACCCAACTGCCTATCAACAAAAACACCTCTAGCTGTTGATAGGGCTCAAGCGTACCTCACATGACCTTTCCTTGTGTTGATCTGGACAAGTCCTCCCAGTCTGTTAGGCCAAAGCTTCTGGCCTCCGACTAAGCTGGAAACCTCATGAAGTGGACACAGTTTCATCACTCTAAAATCTGTTCCAAGGGCAGAGAATTGAGTGTGATACTAGCTACCTTTATATTTCAGTCTAAATGAGTTGGCTTGTTGGAAAGAACGTTGGTGAAACACTTAAACTTTCTCTGCATTGAAACTTTCTCTTGAGAATTCACAGAAACCGACCTTGGAAATGTCAAGAAATGTGTATGAAAAACTTGAAATACTTATGTAGAACCTGAATATCGCGAGTGCAGTATTGAACTATGAAGTATTTGTATGAAAAGAGCTGTTAAAGGTAGGATACCCATGGAATACTTTGTAGAACCTGAATATCTCTAGTGCAGTGTTGAAACACGAGGTATTTGTTTCCAAAGGGCTGTTAAAGCTGCCACAGTCTTTAAAATAGAAAAAGTTTACATTTATAGAGCTGGAATGTACGGAACCATGGTGTATAAACACTTGACACTCACAACGAATGAGCGTGCATCACAGGACAAAAGGGAATCCAACACTGAGAATTCACAATGAAGGAACAGGGAAAATAAATAGGAAGGTGCCTGAAGCAGTAGGAATACCAGTTCACAGAGCCTTAATTGTAAAGGACACTGTTTATTCAATGGGAAATTGTGTTCCAAGAAGCGAGAAGTGAGTGTGATACTCTTCACTTTTGTAATTCAGTGTAAATGAGGTGGCGTTTTAGCAAGAAAGTTGGTGAAACATGAATTCATCTGCATAGAGCCGAAGTAGTACCATAAAAGTATTCAAAGCTCTTAGAAATCAAAACGATCGTCAAGCTAGTGTTCAAACGAGAAATAACTTACATTTAAAGTCTGGTACTTTTGGCAAAATGCGCTATAGATACTTGGAATTCACAGTGAATGAGCTTGATTCACTGGGCAAAAGTGAAGCGAACGCTGCAATTCACAATGAAAGACTACGGAAATATGTAGAAAGGTGCCTGACAAACAAGTTCATGGAGACGTAGGATCTGAAGGACACTGGTTTGTCACTGGGAAACTGTGTTCATAGGAAAGAGAAGTGAGTGTGATGCCGGTTTACACTTACCATTCAGAGTAAGGAATTTGGGTCTTTAGGGAAAATATGGTGAAACATCCATCATATTCGTAGAGCTGATGCACTTACTGTAAAATAACTCAAAACTCTTAGAAATCAAAATGTTAGTTGAGCTAGTGTTCAGAGTAGTAATAATTTACTTACAAAGTCTGGTATATCTGGCTAAACGCGCTATAGATAGCCTTGAATTCACAGTGAGTGAGCTTGAATCCCTGGACAAAAGTGCACCAAACATGGCTATTCACAATGAATTACTGGGGAAATATGTGTGAAGGTGCCTCAAACAGGAGGAATACAAGTTCACAGAGCCTTAATAAGTGAAGGACAATGTTTCCTCACTGGGACATTGAGTCCATAGAGGAGAGAATTCAATACGCTACTCTACTTTTCGGATTCATTCTAAAAGCGTTGGCATTTTAGCCAGCATTTTGGTACACATAAATTCATCTGCGTAGAGCTGCTGTAGTAGCGTAAAAGTATTCAAAATTCTTGGAAAATAAACGGTAGTCAACCTAGTGATCAAAGTGGTAATAATTTACATTTAAAATCTGCTATCTTTTGAAAAAGACTGTACACGTACTTGGAATTCAGAGTGAATGAGCTTGAATGTCAGTGCACAAGTACATCAAACATTGAACTTCACCATGAAAGACTAGGGAAATATGTAGGAAGGGTCCTGAAACAAAAGGAATACAAGTTAAGAGAGCCATAATGTGAGAGGACACTGTTTAGTCACTGGGAAGTTGTGTTCAAAGACAGAGAGGTGAGTGCGATATACTTTGCTTTTGTAATTCAGTATAAATGAGTTGGCGTTTTAAGAAGAAACTTGGTGAAACATGAACATTTTAAAGAGCTCATATAACTTTATAAAAGTATTCAAAACTCTTAGAAATAAAATTGATAGTCAAGCTAGTGTTCAAATTAGTAATAAGTTACATTTCAAGTCTGGTATATTTCGCAAAACGCGCTGTAGATACTTGGAATTCAAGGTCAATGAGCTTGAATCACTGGACACAAGTGAATCAAACGGGAAAATTCACGATGACCTACTAGGCAAACGTGTGCAGGTGTCTCAAACAGGAGCAACACCAGTTCACAGAGCCTTAATATGGGAAGGACACTGTTTCCTCACTGGGACACTGAGTCCATGGAGGAGAGAATTCAATACGCTACTCTACTTTTATAATTCAGTCTAATTAGTGGGCATTTTAGCCAGAATGTTGGTACAAAGAAATTCATCTGCACAGAGCTGAGGTAGTAGCATAAAAGTATTCAAAATTCTTGGGAATCAAAATGATAGTCAACCTAGTGATCAAAGTGGTAAAAATTTACATTTCAAGTCTGCTATCTTTGGCGAAACGCTGCATACATACTTGGAATGCACAGTGATTGAGCTTGAATCTCTGTACAAAAGTGAGTCAAACATTGAAATTCACAAGACTAGGGAAATATGAAGGAAAGTGCCTGAAACAGGAGAAACACAACTTCACAGAGCCTTAATATGTGAAGGACACTGTTTCCTCACTGGGAAGTAGTATTCCAAGAGCAGAAAAGTGAGTGTGATACTGGTTACCCTTGGAATACTTTTGTAGAACCTGAATATCTCTAGTGCAGTGTTGAAACACGAGGTATTTGTTTCCAAAGGGCTGTTAAAGCTGCCACAGTCTTTAAAATAGAAAAAGTTTACATTTATAGAGCTGGAATGTACGGAACCATGGTGTATAAACACTTGACACTCACAACGAATGAGCGTGCATCACAGGACAAAAGGGAATCCAACACTGAGAATTCACAATGAAGGAACAGGGAAAATAAATAGGAAGGTGCCTGAAGCAGTAGGAATACCAGTTCACAGAGCCTTAATTGTAAAGGACACTGTTTATTCAATGGGAAATTGTGTTCCAAGAAGCGAGAAGTGAGTGTGATACTCTTCACTTTTGTAATTCAGTGTAAATGAGGTGGCGTTTTAGCAAGAAAGTTGGTGAAACATGAATTCATCTGCATAGAGCCGAAGTAGTACCATAAAAGTATTCAAAGCTCTTAGAAATCAAAACGATCGTCAAGCTAGTGTTCAAACGAGAAATAACTTACATTTAAAGTCTGGTACTTTTGGCAAAATGCGCTATAGATACTTGGAATTCACAGTGAATGAGCTTGATTCACTGGGCAAAAGTGAAGCGAACGCTGCAATTCACAATGAAAGACTACGGAAATATGTAGAAAGGTGCCTGACAAACAAGTTCATGGAGACGTAGGATCTGAAGGACACTGGTTTGTCACTGGGAAACTGTGTTCATAGGAAAGAGAAGTGAGTGTGATGCCGGTTTACACTTACCATTCAGAGTAAGGAATTTGGGTCTTTAGGGAAAATATGGTGAAACATCCATCATATTCGTAGAGCTGATGCACTTACTGTAAAATAACTCAAAACTCTTAGAAATCAAAATGTTAGTTGAGCTAGTGTTCAGAGTAGTAATAATTTACTTACAAAGTCTGGTATATCTGGCTAAACGCGCTATAGATAGCCTTGAATTCACAGTGAGTGAGCTTGAATCCCTGGACAAAAGTGCACCAAACATGGCTATTCACAATGAATTACTGGGGAAATATGTGTGAAGGTGCCTCAAACAGGAGGAATACAAGTTCACAGAGCCTTAATAAGTGAAGGACAATGTTTCCTCACTGGGACATTGAGTCCATAGAGGAGAGAATTCAATACGCTACTCTACTTTTCGGATTCATTCTAAAAGCGTTGGCATTTTAGCCAGCATTTTGGTACACATAAATTCATCTGCGTAGAGCTGCTGTAGTAGCGTAAAAGTATTCAAAATTCTTGGAAAATAAACGGTAGTCAACCTAGTGATCAAAGTGGTAATAATTTACATTTAAAATCTGCTATCTTTTGAAAAAGACTGTACACGTACTTGGAATTCAGAGTGAATGAGCTTGAATGTCAGTGCACAAGTACATCAAACATTGAACTTCACCATGAAAGACTAGGGAAATATGTAGGAAGGGTCCTGAAACAAAAGGAATACAAGTTAAGAGAGCCATAATGTGAGAGGACACTGTTTAGTCACTGGGAAGTTGTGTTCAAAGACAGAGAGGTGAGTGCGATATACTTTGCTTTTGTAATTCAGTATAAATGAGTTGGCGTTTTAAGAAGAAACTTGGTGAAACATGAACATTTTAAAGAGCTCATATAACTTTATAAAAGTATTCAAAACTCTTAGAAATAAAATTGATAGTCAAGCTAGTGTTCAAATTAGTAATAAGTTACATTTCAAGTCTGGTATATTTCGCAAAACGCGCTGTAGATACTTGGAATTCAAGGTCAATGAGCTTGAATCACTGGACACAAGTGAATCAAACGGGAAAATTCACGATGACCTACTAGGCAAACGTGTGCAGGTGTCTCAAACAGGAGCAACACCAGTTCACAGAGCCTTAATATGGGAAGGACACTGTTTCCTCACTGGGACACTGAGTCCATGGAGGAGAGAATTCAATACGCTACTCTACTTTTATAATTCAGTCTAATTAGTGGGCATTTTAGCCAGAATGTTGGTACAAAGAAATTCATCTGCACAGAGCTGAGGTAGTAGCATAAAAGTATTCAAAATTCTTGGGAATCAAAATGATAGTCAACCTAGTGATCAAAGTGGTAAAAATTTACATTTCAAGTCTGCTATCTTTGGCGAAACGCTGCATACATACTTGGAATGCACAGTGATTGAGCTTGAATCTCTGTACAAAAGTGAGTCAAACATTGAAATTCACAAGACTAGGGAAATATGAAGGAAAGTGCCTGAAACAGGAGAAACACAACTTCACAGAGCCTTAATATGTGAAGGACACTGTTTCCTCACTGGGAAGTAGTATTCCAAGAGCAGAAAAGTGAGTGTGATACTGGTTACCCTTGGAATACTTTTGTAGAACCTGAATATCTCTAGTGCAGTGTTGAAACACGAGGTATTTGTTTCCAAAGGGCTGTTAAAGCTGCCACAGTCTTTAAAATAGAAAAAGTTTACATTTATAGAGCTGGAATGTACGGAACCATGGTGTATAAACACTTGACACTCACAACGAATGAGCGTGCATCACAGGACAAAAGGGAATCCAACACTGAGAATTCACAATGAAGGAACAGGGAAAATAAATAGGAAGGTGCCTGAAGCAGTAGGAATACCAGTTCACAGAGCCTTAATTGTAAAGGACACTGTTTATTCAATGGGAAATTGTGTTCCAAGAAGCGAGAAGTGAGTGTGATACTCTTCACTTTTGTAATTCAGTGTAAATGAGGTGGCGTTTTAGCAAGAAAGTTGGTGAAACATGAATTCATCTGCATAGAGCCGAAGTAGTACCATAAAAGTATTCAAAGCTCTTAGAAATCAAAACGATCGTCAAGCTAGTGTTCAAACGAGAAATAACTTACATTTAAAGTCTGGTACTTTTGGCAAAATGCGCTATAGATACTTGGAATTCACAGTGAATGAGCTTGATTCACTGGGCAAAAGTGAAGCGAACGCTGCAATTCACAATGAAAGACTACGGAAATATGTAGAACGGTGCCTGACAAACAAGTTCATGGAGACGTAGGATCTGAAGGACACTGGTTTGTCACTGGGAAACTGTGTTCATAGGAAAGAGAAGTGAGTGTGATGCCGGTTTACACTTACCATTCAGAGTAAGGAATTTGGGTCTTTAGGGAAAATATGGTGAAACATCCATCATATTCGTAGAGCTGATGCACTTACTGTAAAATAACTCAAAACTCTTAGAAATCAAAATGTTAGTTGAGCTAGTGTTCAGAGTAGTAATAATTTACTTACAAAGTCTGGTATATCTGGCTAAACGCGCTATAGATAGCCTTGAATTCACAGTGAGTGAGCTTGAATCCCTGGACAAAAGTGCACCAAACATGGCTATTCACAATGAATTACTGGGGAAATATGTGTGAAGGTGCCTCAAACAGGAGGAATACAAGTTCACAGAGCCTTAATAAGTGAAGGACAATGTTTCCTCACTGGGACATTGAGTCCATAGAGGAGAGAATTCAATACGCTACTCTACTTTTCGGATTCATTCTAAAAGCGTTGGCATTTTAGCCAGCATTTTGGTACACATAAATTCATCTGCGTAGAGCTGCTGTAGTAGCGTAAAAGTATTCAAAATTCTTGGAAAATAAACGGTAGTCAACCTAGTGATCAAAGTGGTAATAATTTACATTTAAAATCTGCTATCTTTTGAAAAAGACTGTACACGTACTTGGAATTCAGAGTGAATGAGCTTGAATGTCAGTGCACAAGTACATCAAACATTGAACTTCACCATGAAAGACTAGGGAAATATGTAGGAAGGGTCCTGAAACAAAAGGAATACAAGTTAAGAGAGCCATAATGTGAGAGGACACTGTTTAGTCACTGGGAAGTTGTGTTCAAAGACAGAGAGGTGAGTGCGATATACTTTGCTTTTGTAATTCAGTATAAATGAGTTGGCGTTTTAAGAAGAAACTTGGTGAAACATGAACATTTTAAAGAGCTCATATAACTTTATAAAAGTATTCAAAACTCTTAGAAATAAAATTGATAGTCAAGCTAGTGTTCAAATTAGTAATAAGTTACATTTCAAGTCTGGTATATTTCGCAAAACGCGCTGTAGATACTTGGAATTCAAGGTCAATGAGCTTGAATCACTGGACACAAGTGAATCAAACGGGAAAATTCACGATGACCTACTAGGCAAACGTGTGCAGGTGTCTCAAACAGGAGCAACACCAGTTCACAGAGCCTTAATATGGGAAGGACACTGTTTCCTCACTGGGACACTGAGTCCATGGAGGAGAGAATTCAATACGCTACTCTACTTTTATAATTCAGTCTAATTAGTGGGCATTTTAGCCAGAATGTTGGTACAAAGAAATTCATCTGCACAGAGCTGAGGTAGTAGCATAAAAGTATTCAAAATTCTTGGGAATCAAAATGATAGTCAACCTAGTGATCAAAGTGGTAAAAATTTACACTTCAAGTCTGCTATCTTTGGCGAAACGCTGCATACATACTTGGAATGCACAGTGATTGAGCTTGAATCTCTGTACAAAAGTGAGTCAAACATTGAAATTCACAAGACTAGGGAAATATGAAGGAAAGTGCCTGAAACAGGAGAAACACAACTTCACAGAGCCTTAATATGTGAAGGACACTGTTTCCTCACTGGGAAGTAGTATTCCAAGAGCAGAAAAGTGAGTGTGATACTGGTTACCCTTGGAATACTTTTGTAGAACCTGAATATCTCTAGTGCAGTGTTGAAACACGAGGTATTTGTTTCCAAAGGGCTGTTAAAGCTGCCACAGTCTTTAAAATAGAAAAAGTTTACATTTATAGAGCTGGAATGTACGGAACCATGGTGTATAAACACTTGACACTCACAACGAATGAGCGTGCATCACAGGACAAAAGGGAATCCAACACTGAGAATTCACAATGAAGGAACAGGGAAAATAAATAGGAAGGTGCCTGAAGCAGTAGGAATACCAGTTCACAGAGCCTTAATTGTAAAGGACACTGTTTATTCAATGGGAAATTGTGTTCCAAGAAGCGAGAAGTGAGTGTGATACTCTTCACTTTTGTAATTCAGTGTAAATGAGGTGGCGTTTTAGCAAGAAAGTTGGTGAAACATGAATTCATCTGCATAGAGCCGAAGTAGTACCATAAAAGTATTCAAAGCTCTTAGAAATCAAAACGATCGTCAAGCTAGTGTTCAAACGAGAAATAACTTACATTTAAAGTCTGGTACTTTTGGCAAAATGCGCTATAGATACTTGGAATTCACAGTGAATGAGCTTGATTCACTGGGCAAAAGTGAAGCGAACGCTGCAATTCACAATGAAAGACTACGGAAATATGTAGAACGGTGCCTGACAAACAAGTTCATGGAGACGTAGGATCTGAAGGACACTGGTTTGTCACTGGGAAACTGTGTTCATAGGAAAGAGAAGTGAGTGTGATGCCGGTTTACACTTACCATTCAGAGTAAGGAATTTGGGTCTTTAGGGAAAATATGGTGAAACATCCATCATATTCGTAGAGCTGATGCACTTACTGTAAAATAACTCAAAACTCTTAGAAATCAAAATGTTAGTTGAGCTAGTGTTCAGAGTAGTAATAATTTACTTACAAAGTCTGGTATATCTGGCTAAACGCGCTATAGATAGCCTTGAATTCACAGTGAGTGAGCTTGAATCCCTGGACAAAAGTGCACCAAACATGGCTATTCACAATGAATTACTGGGGAAATATGTGTGAAGGTGCCTCAAACAGGAGGAATACAAGTTCACAGAGCCTTAATAAGTGAAGGACAATGTTTCCTCACTGGGACATTGAGTCCATAGAGGAGAGAATTCAATACGCTACTCTACTTTTCGGATTCATTCTAAAAGCGTTGGCATTTTAGCCAGCATTTTGGTACACATAAATTCATCTGCGTAGAGCTGCTGTAGTAGCGTAAAAGTATTCAAAATTCTTGGAAAATAAACGGTAGTCAACCTAGTGATCAAAGTGGTAATAATTTACATTTAAAATCTGCTATCTTTTGAAAAAGACTGTACACGTACTTGGAATTCAGAGTGAATGAGCTTGAATGTCAGTGCACAAGTACATCAAACATTGAACTTCACCATGAAAGACTAGGGAAATATGTAGGAAGGGTCCTGAAACAAAAGGAATACAAGTTAAGAGAGCCATAATGTGAGAGGACACTGTTTAGTCACTGGGAAGTTGTGTTCAAAGACAGAGAGGTGAGTGCGATATACTTTGCTTTTGTAATTCAGTATAAATGAGTTGGCGTTTTAAGAAGAAACTTGGTGAAACATGAACATTTTAAAGAGCTCATATAACTTTATAAAAGTATTCAAAACTCTTAGAAATAAAATTGATAGTCAAGCTAGTGTTCAAATTAGTAATAAGTTACATTTCAAGTCTGGTATATTTCGCAAAACGCGCTGTAGATACTTGGAATTCAAGGTCAATGAGCTTGAATCACTGGACACAAGTGAATCAAACGGGAAAATTCACGATGACCTACTAGGCAAACGTGTGCAGGTGTCTCAAACAGGAGCAACACCAGTTCACAGAGCCTTAATATGGGAAGGACACTGTTTCCTCACTGGGACACTGAGTCCATGGAGGAGAGAATTCAATACGCTACTCTACTTTTATAATTCAGTCTAATTAGTGGGCATTTTAGCCAGAATGTTGGTACAAAGAAATTCATCTGCACAGAGCTGAGGTAGTAGCATAAAAGTATTCAAAATTCTTGGGAATCAAAATGATAGTCAACCTAGTGATCAAAGTGGTAAAAATTTACACTTCAAGTCTGCTATCTTTGGCGAAACGCTGCATACATACTTGGAATGCACAGTGATTGAGCTTGAATCTCTGTACAAAAGTGAGTCAAACATTGAAATTCACAAGACTAGGGAAATATGAAGGAAAGTGCCTGAAACAGGAGAAACACAACTTCACAGAGCCTTAATATGTGAAGGACACTGTTTCCTCACTGGGAAGTAGTATTCCAAGAGCAGAAAAGTGAGTGTGATACTGGTTACCCTTGGAATACTTTTGTAGAACCTGAATATCTCTAGTGCAGTGTTGAAACACGAGGTATTTGTTTCCAAAGGGCTGTTAAAGCTGCCACAGTCTTTAAAATAGAAAAAGTTTACATTTATAGAGCTGGAATGTACGGAACCATGGTGTATAAACACTTGACACTCACAACGAATGAGCGTGCATCACAGGACAAAAGGGAATCCAACACTGAGAATTCACAATGAAGGAACAGGGAAAATAAATAGGAAGGTGCCTGAAGCAGTAGGAATACCAGTTCACAGAGCCTTAATTGTAAAGGACACTGTTTATTCAATGGGAAATTGTGTTCCAAGAAGCGAGAAGTGAGTGTGATACTCTTCACTTTTGTAATTCAGTGTAAATGAGGTGGCGTTTTAGCAAGAAAGTTGGTGAAACATGAATTCATCTGCATAGAGCCGAAGTAGTACCATAAAAGTATTCAAAGCTCTTAGAAATCAAAACGATCGTCAAGCTAGTGTTCAAACGAGAAATAACTTACATTTAAAGTCTGGTACTTTTGGCAAAATGCGCTATAGATACTTGGAATTCACAGTGAATGAGCTTGATTCACTGGGCAAAAGTGAAGCGAACGCTGCAATTCACAATGAAAGACTACGGAAATATGTAGAACGGTGCCTGACAAACAAGTTCATGGAGACGTAGGATCTGAAGGACACTGGTTTGTCACTGGGAAACTGTGTTCATAGGAAAGAGAAGTGAGTGTGATGCCGGTTTACACTTACCATTCAGAGTAAGGAATTTGGGTCTTTAGGGAAAATATGGTGAAACATCCATCATATTCGTAGAGCTGATGCACTTACTGTAAAATAACTCAAAACTCTTAGAAATCAAAATGTTAGTTGAGCTAGTGTTCAGAGTAGTAATAATTTACTTACAAAGTCTGGTATATCTGGCTAAACGCGCTATAGATAGCCTTGAATTCACAGTGAGTGAGCTTGAATCCCTGGACAAAAGTGCACCAAACATGGCTATTCACAATGAATTACTGGGGAAATATGTGTGAAGGTGCCTCAAACAGGAGGAATACAAGTTCACAGAGCCTTAATAAGTGAAGGACAATGTTTCCTCACTGGGACATTGAGTCCATAGAGGAGAGAATTCAATACGCTACTCTACTTTTCGGATTCATTCTAAAAGCGTTGGCATTTTAGCCAGCATTTTGGTACACATAAATTCATCTGCGTAGAGCTGCTGTAGTAGCGTAAAAGTATTCAAAATTCTTGGAAAATAAACGGTAGTCAACCTAGTGATCAAAGTGGTAATAATTTACATTTAAAATCTGCTATCTTTTGAAAAAGACTGTACACGTACTTGGAATTCAGAGTGAATGAGCTTGAATGTCAGTGCACAAGTACATCAAACATGGAACTTCACCATGAAAGACTAGGGAAATATGTAGGAAGGGTCCTGAAACAAAAGGAATACAAGTTAAGAGAGCCATAATGTGAGAGGACACTGTTTAGTCACTGGGAAGTTGTGTTCAAAGACAGAGAGGTGAGTGCGATATACTTTGCTTTTGTAATTCAGTATAAATGAGTTGGCGTTTTAAGAAGAAACTTGGTGAAACATGAACATTTTAAAGAGCTCATATAACTTTATAAAAGTATTCAAAACTCTTAGAAATAAAATTGATAGTCAAGCTAGTGTTCAAATTAGTAATAAGTTACATTTCAAGTCTGGTATATTTCGCAAAACGCGCTGTAGATACTTGGAATTCAAGGTCAATGAGCTTGAATCACTGGACACAAGTGAATCAAACGGGAAAATTCACGATGACCTACTAGGCAAACGTGTGCAGGTGTCTCAAACAGGAGCAACACCAGTTCACAGAGCCTTAATATGGGAAGGACACTGTTTCCTCACTGGGACACTGAGTCCATGGAGGAGAGAATTCAATACGCTACTCTACTTTTATAATTCAGTCTAATTAGTGGGCATTTTAGCCAGAATGTTGGTACAAAGAAATTCATCTGCACAGAGCTGAGGTAGTAGCATAAAAGTATTCAAAATTCTTGGGAATCAAAATGATAGTCAACCTAGTGATCAAAGTGGTAAAAATTTAC
Organism: Corynorhinus townsendii; assembly: GCA_026230045.1. Taxonomy (NCBI): domain Eukaryota; kingdom Metazoa; phylum Chordata; class Mammalia; order Chiroptera; family Vespertilionidae; genus Corynorhinus; species Corynorhinus townsendii. The sequence continues at coordinate 10,741 of JAPDVU010000028.1, read as the reverse complement.
ACTTCAAGTCTGCTATCTTTGGCGAAACGCTGCATACATACTTGGAATGCACAGTGATTGAGCTTGAATCTCTGTACAAAAGTGAGTCAAACATTGAAATTCACAAGACTAGGGAAATATGAAGGAAAGTGCCTGAAACAGGAGAAACACAACTTCACAGAGCCTTAATATGTGAAGGACACTGTTTCCTCACTGGGAAGTAGTATTCCAAGAGCAGAAAAGTGAGTGTGATACTGGTTACCCTTGGAATACTTTTGTAGAACCTGAATATCTCTAGTGCAGTGTTGAAACACGAGGTATTTGTTTCCAAAGGGCTGTTAAAGCTGCCACAGTCTTTAAAATAGAAAAAGTTTACATTTATAGAGCTGGAATGTACGGAACCATGGTGTATAAACACTTGACACTCACAACGAATGAGCGTGCATCACAGGACAAAAGGGAATCCAACACTGAGAATTCACAATGAAAGAACAGGGAAAATAAATAGGAAGGTGCCTGAAGCAGTAGGAATACCAGTTCACAGAGCCTTAATTGTAAAGGACACTGTTTATTCAATGGGAAATTGTGTTCCAAGAAGCGAGAAGTGAGTGTGATACTCTTCACTTTTGTAATTCAGTGTAAATGAGGTGGCGTTTTAGCAAGAAAGTTGGTGAAACATGAATTCATCTGCATAGAGCCGAAGTAGTACCATAAAAGTATTCAAAGCTCTTAGAAATCAAAACGATCGTCAAGCTAGTGTTCAAACGAGAAATAACTTACATTTAAAGTCTGGTACTTTTGGCAAAATGCGCTATAGATACTTGGAATTCACAGTGAATGAGCTTGATTCACTGGGCAAAAGTGAAGCGAACGCTGCAATTCACAATGAAAGACTACGGAAATATGTAGAAAGGTGCCTGACAAACAAGTTCATGGAGACGTAGGATCTGAAGGACACTGGTTTGTCACTGGGAAACTGTGTTCATAGGAAAGAGAAGTGAGTGTGATGCCGGTTTACACTTACCATTCAGAGTAAGGAATTTGGGTCTTTAGGGAAAATATGGTGAAACATCCATCATATTCGTAGAGCTGATGCACTTACTGTAAAATAACTCAAAACTCTTAGAAATCAAAATGTTAGTTGAGCTAGTGTTCAGAGTAGTAATAATTTACTTACAAAGTCTGGTATATCTGGCTAAACGCGCTATAGATAGCCTTGAATTCACAGTGAGTGAGCTTGAATCCCTGGACAAAAGTGCACCAAACATGGCTATTCACAATGAATTACTGGGGAAATATGTGTGAAGGTGCCTCAAACAGGAGGAATACAAGTTCACAGAGCCTTAATAAGTGAAGGACAATGTTTCCTCACTGGGACATTGAGTCCATAGAGGAGAGAATTCAATACGCTACTCTACTTTTCGGATTCATTCTAAAAGCGTTGGCATTTTAGCCAGCATTTTGGTACACATAAATTCATCTGCGTAGAGCTGCTGTAGTAGCGTAAAAGTATTCAAAATTCTTGGAAAATAAACGGTAGTCAACCTAGTGATCAAAGTGGTAATAATTTACATTTAAAATCTGCTATCTTTTGAAAAAGACTGTACACGTACTTGGAATTCAGAGTGAATGAGCTTGAATGTCAGTGCACAAGTACATCAAACATGGAACTTCACCATGAAAGACTAGGGAAATATGTAGGAAGGGTCCTGAAACAAAAGGAATACAAGTTAAGAGAGCCATAATGTGAGAGGACACTGTTTAGTCACTGGGAAGTTGTGTTCAAAGACAGAGAGGTGAGTGCGATATACTTTGCTTTTGTAATTCAGTATAAATGAGTTGGCGTTTTAAGAAGAAACTTGGTGAAACATGAACATTTTAAAGAGCTCATATAACTTTATAAAAGTATTCAAAACTCTTAGAAATAAAATTGATAGTCAAGCTAGTGTTCAAATTAGTAATAAGTTACATTTCAAGTCTGGTATATTTCGCAAAACGCGCTGTAGATACTTGGAATTCAAGGTCAATGAGCTTGAATCACTGGACACAAGTGAATCAAACGGGAAAATTCACGATGACCTACTAGGCAAACGTGTGCAGGTGTCTCAAACAGGAGCAACACCAGTTCACAGAGCCTTAATATGGGAAGGACACTGTTTCCTCACTGGGACACTGAGTCCATGGAGGAGAGAATTCAATACGCTACTCTACTTTTATAATTCAGTCTAATTAGTGGGCATTTTAGCCAGAATGTTGGTACAAAGAAATTCATCTGCACAGAGCTGAGGTAGTAGCATAAAAGTATTCAAAATTCTTGGGAATCAAAATGATAGTCAACCTAGTGATCAAAGTGGTAAAAATTTACACTTCAAGTCTGCTATCTTTGGCGAAACGCTGCATACATACTTGGAATGCACAGTGATTGAGCTTGAATCTCTGTACAAAAGTGAGTCAAACATTGAAATTCACAAGACTAGGGAAATATGAAGGAAAGTGCCTGAAACAGGAGAAACACAACTTCACAGAGCCTTAATATGTGAAGGACACTGTTTCCTCACTGGGAAGTAGTATTCCAAGAGCAGAAAAGTGAGTGTGATACTGGTTACCCTTGGAATACTTTTGTAGAACCTGAATATCTCTAGTGCAGTGTTGAAACACGAGGTATTTGTTTCCAAAGGGCTGTTAAAGCTGCCACAGTCTTTAAAATAGAAAAAGTTTACATTTATAGAGCTGGAATGTACGGAACCATGGTGTATAAACACTTGACACTCACAACGAATGAGCGTGCATCACAGGACAAAAGGGAATCCAACACTGAGAATTCACAATGAAAGAACAGGGAAAATAAATAGGAAGGTGCCTGAAGCAGTAGGAATACCAGTTCACAGAGCCTTAATTGTAAAGGACACTGTTTATTCAATGGGAAATTGTGTTCCAAGAAGCGAGAAGTGAGTGTGATACTCTTCACTTTTGTAATTCAGTGTAAATGAGGTGGCGTTTTAGCAAGAAAGTTGGTGAAACATGAATTCATCTGCATAGAGCCGAAGTAGTACCATAAAAGTATTCAAAGCTCTTAGAAATCAAAACGATCGTCAAGCTAGTGTTCAAACGAGAAATAACTTACATTTAAAGTCTGGTACTTTTGGCAAAATGCGCTATAGATACTTGGAATTCACAGTGAATGAGCTTGATTCACTGGGCAAAAGTGAAGCGAACGCTGCAATTCACAATGAAAGACTACGGAAATATGTAGAAAGGTGCCTGACAAACAAGTTCATGGAGACGTAGGATCTGAAGGACACTGGTTTGTCACTGGGAAACTGTGTTCATAGGAAAGAGAAGTGAGTGTGATGCCGGTTTACACTTACCATTCAGAGTAAGGAATTTGGGTCTTTAGGGAAAATATGGTGAAACATCCATCATATTCGTAGAGCTGATGCACTTACTGTAAAATAACTCAAAACTCTTAGAAATCAAAATGTTAGTTGAGCTAGTGTTCAGAGTAGTAATAATTTACTTACAAAGTCTGGTATATCTGGCTAAACGCGCTATAGATAGCCTTGAATTCACAGTGAGTGAGCTTGAATCCCTGGACAAAAGTGCACCAAACATGGCTATTCACAATGAATTACTGGGGAAATATGTGTGAAGGTGCCTCAAACAGGAGGAATACAAGTTCACAGAGCCTTAATAAGTGAAGGACAATGTTTCCTCACTGGGACATTGAGTCCATAGAGGAGAGAATTCAATACGCTACTCTACTTTTCGGATTCATTCTAAAAGCGTTGGCATTTTAGCCAGCATTTTGGTACACATAAATTCATCTGCGTAGAGCTGCTGTAGTAGCGTAAAAGTATTCAAAATTCTTGGAAAATAAACGGTAGTCAACCTAGTGATCAAAGTGGTAATAATTTACATTTAAAATCTGCTATCTTTTGAAAAAGACTGTACACGTACTTGGAATTCAGAGTGAATGAGCTTGAATGTCAGTGCACAAGTACATCAAACATGGAACTTCACCATGAAAGACTAGGGAAATATGTAGGAAGGGTCCTGAAACAAAAGGAATACAAGTTAAGAGAGCCATAATGTGAGAGGACACTGTTTAGTCACTGGGAAGTTGTGTTCAAAGACAGAGAGGTGAGTGCGATATACTTTGCTTTTGTAATTCAGTATAAATGAGTTGGCGTTTTAAGAAGAAACTTGGTGAAACATGAACATTTTAAAGAGCTCATATAACTTTATAAAAGTATTCAAAACTCTTAGAAATAAAATTGATAGTCAAGCTAGTGTTCAAATTAGTAATAAGTTACATTTCAAGTCTGGTATATTTCGCAAAACGCGCTGTAGATACTTGGAATTCAAGGTCAATGAGCTTGAATCACTGGACACAAGTGAATCAAACGGGAAAATTCACGATGACCTACTAGGCAAACGTGTGCAGGTGTCTCAAACAGGAGCAACACCAGTTCACAGAGCCTTAATATGGGAAGGACACTGTTTCCTCACTGGGACACTGAGTCCATGGAGGAGAGAATTCAATACGCTACTCTACTTTTATAATTCAGTCTAATTAGTGGGCATTTTAGCCAGAATGTTGGTACAAAGAAATTCATCTGCACAGAGCTGAGGTAGTAGCATAAAAGTATTCAAAATTCTTGGGAATCAAAATGATAGTCAACCTAGTGATCAAAGTGGTAAAAATTTACACTTCAAGTCTGCTATCTTTGGCGAAACGCTGCATACATACTTGGAATGCACAGTGATTGAGCTTGAATCTCTGTACAAAAGTGAGTCAAACATTGAAATTCACAAGACTAGGGAAATATGAAGGAAAGTGCCTGAAACAGGAGAAACACAACTTCACAGAGCCTTAATATGTGAAGGACACTGTTTCCTCACTGGGAAGTAGTATTCCAAGAGCAGAAAAGTGAGTGTGATACTGGTTACCCTTGGAATACTTTTGTAGAACCTGAATATCTCTAGTGCAGTGTTGAAACACGAGGTATTTGTTTCCAAAGGGCTGTTAAAGCTGCCACAGTCTTTAAAATAGAAAAAGTTTACATTTATAGAGCTGGAATGTACGGAACCATGGTGTATAAACACTTGACACTCACAACGAATGAGCGTGCATCACAGGACAAAAGGGAATCCAACACTGAGAATTCACAATGAAAGAACAGGGAAAATAAATAGGAAGGTGCCTGAAGCAGTAGGAATACCAGTTCACAGAGCCTTAATTGTAAAGGACACTGTTTATTCAATGGGAAATTGTGTTCCAAGAAGCGAGAAGTGAGTGTGATACTCTTCACTTTTGTAATTCAGTGTAAATGAGGTGGCGTTTTAGCAAGAAAGTTGGTGAAACATGAATTCATCTGCATAGAGCCGAAGTAGTACCATAAAAGTATTCAAAGCTCTTAGAAATCAAAACGATCGTCAAGCTAGTGTTCAAACGAGAAATAACTTACATTTAAAGTCTGGTACTTTTGGCAAAATGCGCTATAGATACTTGGAATTCACAGTGAATGAGCTTGATTCACTGGGCAAAAGTGAAGCGAACGCTGCAATTCACAATGAAAGACTACGGAAATATGTAGAAAGGTGCCTGACAAACAAGTTCATGGAGACGTAGGATCTGAAGGACACTGGTTTGTCACTGGGAAACTGTGTTCATAGGAAAGAGAAGTGAGTGTGATGCCGGTTTACACTTACCATTCAGAGTAAGGAATTTGGGTCTTTAGGGAAAATATGGTGAAACATCCATCATATTCGTAGAGCTGATGCACTACTGTAAAATAACTCAAAACTCTTAGAAATCAAAATGTTAGTTGAGCTAGTGTTCAGAGTAGTAATAATTTACTTACAAAGTCTGGTATATCTGGCTAAACGCGCTATAGATAGCCTTGAATTCACAGTGAGTGAGCTTGAATCCCTGGACAAAAGTGCACCAAACATGGCTATTCACAATGAATTACTGGGGAAATATGTGTGAAGGTGCCTCAAACAGGAGGAATACAAGTTCACAGAGCCTTAATAAGTGAAGGACAATGTTTCCTCACTGGGACATTGAGTCCATAGAGGAGAGAATTCAATACGCTACTCTACTTTTCGGATTCATTCTAAAAGCGTTGGCATTTTAGCCAGCATTTTGGTACACATAAATTCATCTGCGTAGAGCTGCTGTAGTAGCGTAAAAGTATTCAAAATTCTTGGAAAATAAACGGTAGTCAACCTAGTGATCAAAGTGGTAATAATTTACATTTAAAATCTGCTATCTTTTGAAAAAGACTGTACACGTACTTGGAATTCAGAGTGAATGAGCTTGAATGTCAGTGCACAAGTACATCAAACATGGAACTTCACCATGAAAGACTAGGGAAATATGTAGGAAGGGTCCTGAAACAAAAGGAATACAAGTTAAGAGAGCCATAATGTGAGAGGACACTGTTTAGTCACTGGGAAGTTGTGTTCAAAGACAGAGAGGTGAGTGCGATATACTTTGCTTTTGTAATTCAGTATAAATGAGTTGGCGTTTTAAGAAGAAACTTGGTGAAACATGAACATTTTAAAGAGCTCATATAACTTTATAAAAGTATTCAAAACTCTTAGAAATAAAATTGATAGTCAAGCTAGTGTTCAAATTAGTAATAAGTTACATTTCAAGTCTGGTATATTTCGCAAAACGCGCTGTAGATACTTGGAATTCAAGGTCAATGAGCTTGAATCACTGGACACAAGTGAATCAAACGGGAAAATTCACGATGACCTACTAGGCAAACGTGTGCAGGTGTCTCAAACAGGAGCAACACCAGTTCACAGAGCCTTAATATGGGAAGGACACTGTTTCCTCACTGGGACACTGAGTCCATGGAGGAGAGAATTCAATACGCTACTCTACTTTTATAATTCAGTCTAATTAGTGGGCATTTTAGCCAGAATGTTGGTACAAAGAAATTCATCTGCACAGAGCTGAGGTAGTAGCATAAAAGTATTCAAAATTCTTGGGAATCAAAATGATAGTCAACCTAGTGATCAAAGTGGTAAAAATTTACACTTCAAGTCTGCTATCTTTGGCGAAACGCTGCATACATACTTGGAATGCACAGTGATTGAGCTTGAATCTCTGTACAAAAGTGAGTCAAACATTGAAATTCACAAGACTAGGAAATATGAAGGAAAGTGCCTGAAACAGGAGAAACACAACTTCACAGAGCCTTAATATGTGAAGGACACTGTTTCCTCACTGGGAAGTAGTATTCCAAGAGCAGAAAAGTGAGTGTGATACTGGTTACCCTTGGAATACTTTTGTAGAACCTGAATATCTCTAGTGCAGTGTTGAAACACGAGGTATTTGTTTCCAAAGGGCTGTTAAAGCTGCCACAGTCTTTAAAATAGAAAAAGTTTACATTTATAGAGCTGGAATGTACGGAACCATGGTGTATAAACACTTGACACTCACAACGAATGAGCGTGCATCACAGGACAAAAGGGAATCCAACACTGAGAATTCACAATGAAGGAACAGGGAAAATAAATAGGAAGGTGCCTGAAGCAGTAGGAATACCAGTTCACAGAGCCTTAATTGTAAAGGACACTGTTTATTCAATGGGAAATTGTGTTCCAAGAAGCGAGAAGTGAGTGTGATACTCTTCACTTTTGTAATTCAGTGTAAATGAGGTGGCGTTTTAGCAAGAAAGTTGGTGAAACATGAATTCATCTGCATAGAGCCGAAGTAGTACCATAAAAGTATTCAAAGCTCTTAGAAATCAAAACGATCGTCAAGCTAGTGTTCAAACGAGAAATAACTTACATTTAAAGTCTGGTACTTTTGGCAAAATGCGCTATAGATACTTGGAATTCACAGTGAATGAGCTTGATTCACTGGGCAAAAGTGAAGCGAACGCTGCAATTCACAATGAAAGACTACGGAAATATGTAGAACGGTGCCTGACAAACAAGTTCATGGAGACGTAGGATCTGAAGGACACTGGTTTGTCACTGGGAAACTGTGTTCATAGGAAAGAGAAGTGAGTGTGATGCCGGTTTACACTTACCATTCAGAGTAAGGAATTTGGGTCTTTAGGGAAAATATGGTGAAACATCCATCATATTCGTAGAGCTGATGCACTTACTGTAAAATAACTCAAAACTCTTAGAAATCAAAATGTTAGTTGAGCTAGTGTTCAGAGTAGTAATAATTTACTTACAAAGTCTGGTATATCTGGCTAAACGCGCTATAGATAGCCTTGAATTCACAGTGAGTGAGCTTGAATCCCTGGACAAAAGTGCACCAAACATGGCTATTCACAATGAATTACTGGGGGAAATATGTGTGAAGGTGCCTCAAACAGGAGGAATACAAGTTCACAGAGCCTTAATAAGTGAAGGACAATGTTTCCTCACTGGGACATTGAGTCCATAGAGGAGAGAATTCAATACGCTACTCTACTTTTCGGATTCATTCTAAAAGCGTTGGCATTTTAGCCAGCATTTTGGTACACATAAATTCATCTGCGTAGAGCTGCTGTAGTAGCGTAAAAGTATCAAAATTCTTGGAAAATAAACGGTAGTCAACCTAGTGATCAAAGTGGTAATAATTTACATTTAAAATCTGCTATCTTTTGAAAAAGACTGTACACGTACTTGGAATTCAGAGTGAATGAGCTTGAATGTCAGTGCACAAGTACATCAAACATGGAACTTCACCATGAAAGACTAGGGAAATATGTAGGAAGGGTCCTGAAACAAAAGGAATACAAGTTAAGAGAGCCATAATGTGAGAGGACACTGTTTAGTCACTGGGAAGTTGTGTTCAAAGACAGAGAGGTGAGTGCGATATACTTTGCTTTTGTAATTCAGTATAAATGAGTTGGCGTTTTAAGAAGAAACTTGGTGAAACATGAACATTTTAAAGAGCTCATATAACTTTATAAAAGTATTCAAAACTCTTAGAAATAAAATTGATAGTCAAGCTAGTGTTCAAATAGTAATAAGTTACATTTCAAGTCTGGTATATTTCGCAAAACGCGCTGTAGATACTTGGAATTCAAGGTCAATGAGCTTGAATCACTGGACACAAGTGAATCAAACGGAAAATTCACGATGACCTACTAGGCAAACGTGTGCAGGTGTCTCAAACAGGAGCAACACCAGTTCACAGAGCCTTAATATGGAAGGACACTGTTTCCTCACTGGACACTGAGTCCATGGAGGAGAGAATTCAATACGCTACTCTACTTTTATAATTCAGTCTAATTAGTGGGCATTTTAGCCAGAATGTTGGTACAAAGAAATTCATCTGCACAGAGCTGAGGTAGTAGCATAAAAGTATTCAAAATTCTTGGGAATCAAAATGATAGTCAACCTAGTGATCAAAGTGGTAAAAATTTACACTTCAAGTCTGCTATCTTTGGCGAAACGCTGCATACATACTTGGAATGCACAGTGATTGAGCTTGAATCTCTGTACAAAAGTGAGTCAAACATTGAAATTCACAAGACTAGGGAAATATGAAGGAAAGTGCCTGAAACAGGAGAAACACAACTTCACAGAGCCTTAATATGTGAAGGACACTGTTTCCTCACTGGGAAGTAGTATTCCAAGAGCAGAAAAAGTGAGTGTGATACTGGTTACCCTTGGAATACTTTTGTAGAACCTGAATATCTCTAGTGCAGTGTTGAAACACGAGGTATTTGTTTCCAAAGGGCTGTTAAAGCTGCCACAGTCTTTAAAATAGAAAAAGTTTACATTTATAGAGCTGGAATGTACGGAACCATGGTGTATAAACACTTGACACTCACAACGAATGAGCGTGCATCACAGGACAAAAGGGAATCCAACACTGAGAATTCACAATGAAAGAACAGGGAAAATAAATAGGAAGGTGCCTGAAGCAGTAGGAATACCAGTTCACAGAGCATTAATTGTAAAGGACACTGTTTATTCAATGGGAAATTGTGTTCCAAGAAGCGAGAAGTGAGTGTGATACTCTTCACTTTTGTAATTCAGTGTAAATGAGGTGGCGTTTTAGCAAGAAAGTTGGTGAAACATGAATTCATCTGCATAGAGCCGAAGTAGTACCATAAAAGTATTCAAAGCTCTTAGAAATCAAAACGATCGTCAAGCTAGTGTTCAAACGAGAAATAACTTACATTTAAAGTCTGGTACTTTTGGCAAAATGCGCTATAGATACTTGGAATTCACAGTGAATGAGCTTGATTCACTGGGCAAAAGTGAAGCGAACGCTGCAATTCACAATGAAAGACTACGGAAATATGTAGAAAGGTGCCTGACAAACAAGTTCATGGAGACGTAGGATCTGAAGGACACTGGTTTGTCACTGGGAAACTGTGTTCATAGGAAAGAGAAGTGAGTGTGATGCCGGTTTACACTTACCATTCAGAGTAAGGAATTTGGGTCTTTAGGGAAAATATGGTGAAACATCCATCATATTCGTAGAGCTGATGCACTTACTGTAAAATAACTCAAAACTCTTAGAAATCAAAATGTTAGTTGAGCTAGTGTTCAGAGTAGTAATAATTTACTTACAAAGTCTGGTATATCTGGCTAAACGCGCTATAGATAGCCTTGAATTCACAGTGAGTGAGCTTGAATCCCTGGACAAAAGTGCACCAAACATTGGCTATTCACAATGAATTACTGGGGAAATATGTGTGAAGGTGCCTCAAACAGGAGGAATACAAGTTCACAGAGCCTTAATAAGTGAAGGACAATGTTTCCTCACTGGGACATTGAGTCCATA